>VFFE01009212.1:4647193-4731004 GCA_008921705.1 Burhinus oedicnemus | reverse complement strand
CAGGGCTGGGACCCGATTCCCTCGGCCCCCCTCCGCCCGGGCAGCGCCCCATCCCCTTCCCCCGCCTCAGGCAGGGACCGATCTCCTCCCGCCCCGCGGGACCTGAGCCCCCAGGGCAGGAGCTGACAGGACCCCGGCCCTCCTCTGCCCCCCCGCCATGGCAGGGTCTGTGCCCTCTTGCCCCCCGGCTCACAAACCAGAGCCCCCGGCACTGGCTGGGCAAGGCTGGCACCGGGAGCCTGCCCATCCTCCCAAGGGGGGGGAGATCCTCCAGCAGGCTCCGTTGCCCTGCTGCAGTCAGCCATTTGCCCTCCTCCTCCCCCCTCTCGCCTGCAGCAGAGCCAGGCCAAGCTATGGGGGCCGCTTCCCACACAGCCCCCAGACCCCCTGCTGCTGCCCGTGCCTGTGCGGGGCTGGGACCCAGCCCCAGGCCTCGGATGGGCACCGAGCACAGAGTGGGGGACCCTGACAGAGCAAAGGCCCCTTGCCTTTCTGCCAGCCCTTGGTTCGGTTCCCACTTGACTGGTGTTTGCGGTTTGATGGCAGACAGCACACCCCTGTTGCACGCAGCCTAGCCGTCCTTGCGCTGCAGGGTTACGTGGCCATGCTCGGGACATTGAGGAGAGCTGCCAGGGTTTGGGATCTTTCCTGAGTAGTGTTCTCATCTGTGGCTATTCTTTACGTGTCTACGGTTTGTTTTTGCAGAACTGGACGAGGGGAATGTCTTACTGTCTCCACTCTGAAAGCCATTTGGATACTGGGCCAATATACGTGCGTGAAAATGGGAAGCTGCACATGGTAAATCAGGGTGCAGGCAGCATACAGAATGGCACTCTCAAAACAAGACCTTTTAGGCTGTTTTCCAGAGGATTCTCGGTGGAGCTTTGTATGAACAGGGAGGACGATAGGGCAAGGAGGCAGAGGACCGATCATTTCATCTTCACGTACACTAAGGAGGGGAACCTCCGGTACTCGGCCAAGTCTCTCTTCAGCCTGGTGCTGGGTTACATTTCTGACAATGTTGATCACATTGACTCATTGATTGGTTTCCCAGAGCAGATTGCTGAAAAGCTCTTTTCAGCTGCAGAAGCAAGACAAAAGTTCACAGAACCGGTAACAGGACTGAGAGCTCTACAGAAGTTTACTGAAGCATATGGCAGTTTGGTGCTATGCTCATTATGTTTGCGGAACAGGTAAGTGTATTCAGTAACAAATACTGTTATCTGCTAGTGCTTTTTGTTAGTGCACTTAAAAGTTTCCCTTAGATTATTTTCTCTCAAAAATAATTAAAAAAAATAATCTCTTGGGCCCTATGACACCACCTAATTTTAATGAAATGACCTGAGCCTAATCTCAGTTCGCTGCTTGCTTACTTTTTTCCCATTGTTTTCCTACAAGCACAGCTGGTGGTTTCATTCTAAGTTACAAATCATAACACAGGTGACAGACTACATCCATGTTAACTAACAGGGGATTTTAGGTGAAGGATTAAACCTTCAACTATTTTTTAGCAATAATAATCAGCACTTCCATAGTAATCTGTGTGTTTAATGCCTTCTCAGGTATTTAATGGGATGTTTTTGTAATTGCTGTTTATAAGCATTTCAACATACTTAGCTGAGTACAGATAAAATACAGCCTTGCAAACTGTCTAGATTTATTTACTATAAGCTTGCTATCCCATTTCATTTTGGGGGCTCAGAGGAAGATACAGTCTTGTAGGTAAGTTACAGGCTTTGAAGTCAGGCAGGTTTTACCTTAATTTATTGTGGTTCCCATCCCCATATTGAACATGCTTTAACGAGGTTCTGATTAGAGTCCAGCACCGGTTTTTTCATCTTCTCAATGTCCACGTTGTCCTTCACTAAAAGGCAGCCTTGCCAAGCTTAAGACTGGGTATGTTTTTAAAGCCTTGCTCCCACTGAAGTCTTTCCTGGTAATATAAGTCTATCTTCCATCTGTACACTTGAAAAAGGAATGGTTTATCCAGTTTAAAATCAAAGTACAGGCATATTCATCTGAAGTGCTAAGGGTGTTTTCAGCACAGTAGGAATGTTTGAGCAGAGGTCAGTTATCCTTTGTTTTATCCTTTAAACCTACTCCCTTTTTATCTCTAGTACAGATACTTTTTATGGGCTTAATTCAGAAATGAAGTTACCTCTGGCATCTTTTGCTATTACAGAAAGCTGAGTTAAGTATCGAGTCTTTGAAATCCAGGAAGTAAGATATTAAGGCATTTCTGATGAATCTTATTTCTAAGAGAGCCCATTCTTTTCTTCACAACCACCCTGGGCTAGTAGTATCTCTCAAGAACTGTCTGTACGTACTGCCTTCTGCATAGCTGAATTGCATGGCAAAGGGGTTTGGTGGGGTAGTTTGATAGGTATACTTGCAGTGGGAGGATATTAAGGTCCACTTATTTGCATGGCCAAAGAGGTGTTCCTCGAGGGATCAAATTAGTAAGCACCCCTCATTTCAGCAGTGAAGATGCTGACCTTGGGGTTTGTCTTGCCATGGGGAATATAAGGTAAATTCAGGAGAGATTAGTGAGTTTGGGGCTTGTCTTGCCGTGGGGACAATAAGAAGTAAATGCAGGGGAGATTGGTGAGGTAGTGACTGCTACGTGCTTATTACTGCATAGTCATGCATGCCATTCTTCAGTGGTTTGTTCCCATCTCTAAACCTCCTACTGAATAGTTCCAGCACAGATGTTTGCATGGCTACAGAGTGAATCAGATCAGGGAACCAACACAGCTAAAAAAATAACCCACTGGGTAACAACTGCCTGGAGTGCAGTCACAGCTCTAGTTGGAGTCCTGCAGGTGTCCTGTAGGACTTCAATCTCTAGTGAAGTATTTTATTTACGTATATAAAAAGTAAAATTTTGCTATTTGACAAGCTATCCTGATACATTTGAAGTAGATTTTAAACCTGGATGAATGTAGGCTTGTCTACACACTTCCTCGGTATTGAGGAAGAGCAGTTTGTGAAGTTGATTTACGGTAAACTGGAATATATATTTTGCATTATTCTGAAATAATACAATAATAATCTGTAAAGAAGTCCCTAATTGCAGTGTTCGCAAGTTGAAGTCTTAATTGTTAGTCCAACATTTTGAATCAAAGCAAAACCATGACATTTGTTCAAGGAGAAGACTGGGAACTCAGATGTTTTGTGTGCAGACTGCACATAAAATGGTAGTTAGGACAGCTGGCTGATTTCTGTCAATTTTCACACAGGTGCTTACAAGAAACGACTGCATTATACTTGTGACACTTGGGGATATAGATGCCGCCTGATGTGCCTGAACACTGATAGCTCTTTTCCCCCCTCCACTTTGCAGATACCTGGTTATCTCTGAAAAGCTAGAAGAAATTAAGTCTTTCCGAGAGCTGACATGTTTGGATCTCTCCTGTTGTAAACTTGGAGATGAACATGAACTGCTGGAACACCTCACCAAAGAGGCTCTGTCTAGGTACCGATTTCTCAACACATAGCTAAAAATGACACTTTCTTTTCCTGTCACCAAGAAGTTCAAAGAATCAGGCTGTGACTTTAAAGGAAATTTGCACAGGCAGCAATGTGTAAGCTTGAAGATTCTGGTTGTTCATAAAACCCGTTCTTGAGGTAAACAAAATACAGAATTTATTGTACACAAAGCACATGATCCAAAGCACATACAGAATCGTGAAAGGTCCTAAAAATGTGCAAGATAATTTACTGTCTCATGTTTTTAAATCAACTTTTTATAATTTCCTTTGGCCAGGTAAAAACTGCATCTTACGCATTTGGAACAGTTTTACACTTTTATTTCCTTTTTTAAGAGGGAACTTTATCAGCCTAATTTTTAACTAAACCAGTGTTCCAGATGAAGATTTCTGCAAGCAGTAGGTTGAATATTTAGTTAATTAACATTTCAAAAAATAAATATTGTAATTTTATTTGATACTAAAGATTCAAAAG
Source organism: Burhinus oedicnemus (assembly GCA_008921705.1). Classification (NCBI taxonomy): domain Eukaryota; kingdom Metazoa; phylum Chordata; class Aves; order Charadriiformes; family Burhinidae; genus Burhinus; species Burhinus oedicnemus. Next base: position 4,727,041 of record VFFE01009212.1, on the reverse strand, counting down.
TAGAAAATTTTGGAAATCAATAGGCAGGATGACTGCTAATTAGGGGATATTATGTTACTGTAAGATTTTGGTGCATTTTGCATCAAAGTTTTGTCTTGAAGTGCTCTGGAGAATGTTTTAATGTTATGTTTTTCCCTGAGTTTTGTTCAGCTATGTTATAATACCTCATTGCTTGCTTAAAATCATTGCCGTATCTCTTACTAAATCTGTCCTCTCCCATTTTGCTAAGCATTTTTCTCTTTTTAGCTTTGAGTGGAGTTGAGATTGGCAGCCTTGGTTTAAATAACTTCAGTGTATAAAGAACCTTATTGTCTGTGTTAGCAAATGCTTGTGCTCTAGGAGCGGTTTGTCAGTGGAGCTCTGGGAATAGCTGGTCGAGTAAGTGCTGCTGTTGAGCTAGCGGGGGCAATATAAAGGTATTTTTTAGTCCTGCTAACCCAGGCTTCTTTCTCGCTACTTTTTACTAATGTTAACAAAGTAGACTGAAGGGTTGTCACAGGAAGACCCCAGCCTTCTGACACAGAGTTTTAGGACATTTTGCAAAACTGTCTAAAATAATAACTATAAACTATGGCTTGTATCTCTTCTCCCAGTGTAAAACGGCTTCTCCTGAAAGACAACTCTTTGTCAGATGCAGGCCTTCGCAGAATGACAGCTCCAGTACGAGTATTGAAAAAGGGACTTGAGAATCTTTTGGTATTAGACTTGTCTTGTAAGTACTTAATGGTTTAACATCAGAAGCAACTGTATCCTTTCTGATGAAGAATTTCTTCTCCTTAATGTTGAAGGAATACCATGAATTTGATGATTTCCATGAGCCAAGTCCTCCACCACAAATTTTACCAACAACTTTCTAGAAGGCACAGGTCATATCTGTAGTCTCAGCCACTTGCTACTTACATAAATATTTTTAGTAGTTTGAGAATTGGTATTGTAATACTTGTATTTTGATCATTAGAAGGGAAAAGTAAGTTTTGACTCACTTTCAAAACATGAAGCATACTACAAAAAAAACCCCAAACCCCCTTGTTCCAATATAAGCTTTTGGAACAAATAGTTTCTGATCATCTTTCTCCATGTCTTGAAACTTAATTAACTTTACTTGACCTTACAGGTAACCCTAAAATCACAGATGTGGGAATTGGATACCTTCTTTCTTTCAAGAAATTGAATTGTTTGGACATCTCTGGGACAGGTCTCAAGGTAAAAGGGCACCTGTCTAAGTTTACTGGACAAGTATAATCCAATGTTCTTGCCCTCTGACTTCTTCATTTCCCTTTTCACTAGGATGTTAATGCTGTCATTAAGCGGATCCAAATGCGGATAGGCCTGGTTCACTCAAAAGTGCCTCTGAAAGAATTTGATCATAGTAACTGCAAAACAGAGGGATGGGCAGAGCAGGTATGGGGTTTTAACTCTGTTTTACTTTCTAGAAATAGCCCTTATGGAGTATTAAATCACTGAATGGGAAAGAATAAGGGATAAAGTTGTTTCCGATGATATTTCTGTAAATTTTATAAGAAACGTTTTGACTCCTTCAAATGTTATTTCAGACAGTTTTGCAGTGGGAGCAGGCAGTTATGGAGGCCATAAAGCCACAGGACGACTTGAGATCCAGAACAGCAGCGCTGCGTTTCTGTACGTAACTGCATAGAGACCACCTAGTCTATTTGTTTTCTTTTCTACAAGGAATATTTTCTTTTTTTTTTTTTTTAATAGTATAAATAGCATCTCAGGTGTGCCATTTCAGTCATTTCTGTGACTGCATTACAACATGTTTGAGTTTTTTCATTTGTTGTACTGCTGGATAACTCTTAAAGTACAGCATGGCAGCATGCTTAGCGCAACATATAATAACTGAGTTTTCTCCTTCTGAGTCCAAAATACAAATGTTACTTATCCCTATGCACATTCCAGGAAAGCAGTCAGTATTCCATGTTGTCTTGGTCAAAACAATTTGCAACACAAGTGTGCATTTTACAGCATAATTCTGGTTTTCCCAAAACCTAAACTTGATTATTTTTTTTTTCTGTAGATGGCAAGACACGCAGAATAGAGGAAGTAGTCAAATGCAAGCTGGTGGATGCAGAAACAAAAGCATCTGGAAACTTGCAGTTTTATAAAGAAAAAGTTCAAAATTGCCATTTACCTTTGAAAAAGGAGGTTGCAGGCAGCCATGAATTAAGGAACAATAAAAAAAGAGCTTTGGCTGAACAAGAGAAAGAAAGGACTTCCAAACAGAAGCATCTGTGCCTCACTGTGGAGGACTGGGATTTGTTAAATACCTACTGAGTCAGAAAGAAGTGGGTCTTTTGTTTGTTGTTTTCTTGCTGATGACAGAATTTAGCCATACTGAGAGGGAGTAACAGAGGAGACCAGTATTGTTAAATCTGGTTGCTGTGATACGCTTGTGGGTTAACTGATGCTTGGGGAGGGAGAGAGTCAAGGAGAAGGTTGATGATACTACTGTATATTTTCAATACATAATAATTTTTTCAAATAAAGTTTTTGTTGTCATCCTTAACTAATTCTCCTGACATAGATATCATGCAGAAAAATAGCTGGTCCTATCCCTTCTCCTGTCTCACCTCCTGAGGGGCAGAGCAGAAGACTAATCACTGCAGCTCATCTGAAATGAAGCTGCACTGTGCTCATCTAGTGCCCAGGGACGTTAATAATGCTGGTAGAACATAAACCTCAGCCTGTAGCACCAGGCTGTGCTGACAGAGCTCTGACAAAGGGAGGAAGCAAAGAGGATAAGCACAAGCCCCAGGGGAGGGAGGCAGAGAGACAGTAACCCCTCCGTAACAGTTATTGCAGAAATCCAAAGTAGAACAGAAGTCCCCTCTCTCTCTCTCATTTTAGTCTAGGAAATGAAAGCTGAAACTGAGTTACTGTAGAGATTAGACTCTGCAGTTGTAATATATTCTCCCTTATAAGCAAATTCACTGCATTTGAGAACATTCTGTGGTTTAAAACTGTTTCTCAGCACGCGTGCATGACTTCCCCATCTGAAAACATCCAGGGTAGTGTTCACAGAATCATACATGTCTGCTGCAAAAAACCTAGATACTCAGACTCTTTCTGGGTTGGGCTGTCTGAAGCCAGGAGTGCAGCTGTGATGCTGCAGGTGTGTTTCTCATCGAATTCCTGCCCTGAGTGTGTCTATCAAAACAGGCTGAGGTGCACAGTGCCCATGAGCACTATGACCGTCATTGTGCTCTGAGGTCTATAAGGCCAAGAATTTACTACGGGTTTCCTCTACTAGTGCTTATTTAGAGGATATTTTCTGTTTACACTGTTGTTTACCATAATTCAGCAACAAAAAAAACCCAACACATCCTTGGAAATCACAAAGAGGCCAAGAAAAGGAACTTGACCTCAAAAATGCATGAAGAGCTAAACCCGTTTTCTCTCTTTGTTCTTTTATTGCTGAATTTTCCTCAAAAAAGGACTACCCACCAACAAAACAAGAATACTTGCAGTCAAGCCCTACATTTTTTCCCAGAAACTCAAGACTATTAATAGCTTCCACTGACAACTACATCAGGCCTCTGCTGAGACAAATAACGGCACAAATAGTGACTTCGCAAAACAGCATCTCAACAGGGAGGAAGACGACTGTGGTGCTCAAGTATAGTCCTCCTCCTGCAGCTGGCTTCTCGTCCAACGGCCGCCACGGGTTTCTTTTCCTAGCCCTTCCACCACTGCGGAGATCTGCTAATCTGAGCATGGCGAGATGCGCGTCTCAGGGAATTGTATACTCCATTTCACATCAGTAAAGCAGCTGGGAGCTGATGCCTTGAGCCGGAAAATAGGCACGTCGTGAGTTGACATGAATGGTCTGCCCAGGTCACAGGCTTGTTGGTAAAATAACACAGCAGAGCTTTCCTTTTCAAAAGGGGTATTTTAGAGCACTGTGTTTCTTAACGCTCTCCATCCCTGGTACAATTACTCCTTTCCTTAGGTTTCTTGCTGACCACAGCAGGCCTCCTCTTTTAAACACACCGCTGTGCAAATTTTATCCTAGGAAGACTTAGGACATGCTTACTGCTATGTCGCCAACCCACTCATCTCTGTTTATTGCTCTCTGTAAGACACACAGCCTCTGCTGACCGGGAACAAGGCAGTAAGTAAGACAACTGCAGGAGGCGACTCACCCTGCAATAGATAACCTCAGCCAAGTGCCTGCTTGAACTGCCCGCTGCATCCCTGGGTGTTTCCAGGCTGGTTTCAGAGTCTTGCTGCCCGTGGACTGCTGCTTCCCATGTGTCTCTTGGCTAGTCTCTTCAGAGGTGTAAATCCAGAGCAGGATGAGTCCCCAATTCCTCTTCCCTAACCTGGGGCCATTAATCACAGCTTGGGCATCCCAGGGACGTCAGCTGGAGAGCAACCCTGGGGCTCTACCCTGCAGGTACCAGGTGGGTCAGCTCTTCTGACATCAGTAAACCATTACTGGCTGTCTTAGATGCAGAGATCACGTTCCTGACCCCATTTCTTTGTGGTTCAGCTCAATTACAAAGCTTCTTAGGAGGGGAGTGTGGTTTCCTCTTTCCAGCCAGGGATATCCTCCACGCTCCCTAAGCCTGCCTCTGTTTCCTCTCCCTCCTGCTGAAGGAGAGAGAAGGTGGCACAAGAATCTTTCCTGCCTTAAGCATTTGCCTTCTTTATCATATCTCACAATAAAGTAAGAATTCCCAGATCCCAACATCATCCCCATCCAGCCAAGGCAAGCCACCGCTTGACCTCTGCTGCAGTGGAGAAGCAGCCTTACTACACAGCAAGCACAAACGTCTGACTCCCCACGCTCACACGTTGCGTGCCCAGACCCTTTTGTCTTCACCATTGGGAGCATCTTAAAACTTGGCAGAGGTGAGCCGTGGCAATGATTGACAAATACTGGACTGGAAGAACAGAGCAGTTGCCATATGGGTCAGTCTAACCAGCATCCTCTTCCCAACCACAGAGGCTCCACAAAGTCATGGCTGTCCCAATATCTTTAATACAGAGCAAATTTTTTTTACCAACCATATTGTCTGGACCCTATGCTGAGCATGAGGGTTTCTGTATTTTTTTTAACAGCTTGTCAATCCTTACCAACTACAGTTTTTCTGTTATCCATATATAGTTCCCGTCATGAGGGACAAGATTCTTCTTCCCCTCCTCTCCCACCTTTCTTTGACCACTGCCCTGTAGCAGCGTGCATCTGTCCTAGCCCACCTGCCCCCTCCCGATGCAGAGAGCTTATTGTGCATCTTCCCACTTCAAAGCCAAAGAAACAGACACAGTCCCTGGCTGAACCCAACCTGAATCAGACAGAAGCTCTTCTTCCCCAGGAAGGAGAGGCTGACCCGGTAGCGCTGCCTCTGAACCACCTCCTCCTTGCGCTCCTCTTAAGAAATGCTGCAAGACTTCCTCATTAATTGCCCCAGAACATACTTTGGGATAACGAGAGGAACACCAGCAACTACAACAAGCCAGGCTTTATTTACCAACCCCGACTCAGCCTTGTTGAAGCCTTAGATGTCTGTGACTCTCCAGTAAAAACGTGCACCTCGATTTCAGGCTCTGATGGAGACTGGAAGCTTGCAAGTGAGAAATGTTTACCCAGAAAACTCCTAACCTCTCTTCCGAGCTGCGGCACTGAATGCGCTGCAGTAATGTTTTACAGGAACGGAGACAGCAAGCCATCCATTCTAGCCAGGCGTGGGGAAGTACAGGTTATTAAATGCTGCTTTAAAAGTTTCCCGTAGTACCGGTTCCGTTATGCAGAGCTTTGCCATCTCATTCCAGGTGAAGTATGAGTCAGAGTACAGTAAAGCTATTTTTAAAAGATCTCTCAGACCTACGGCTGTATCCCAGCTACAAATTGGAAGAAACATTTACCGTTGATACAAGCCATGGTGACACGCAGGGTTGCAGATCACAGGGCAGAGAGGAAACGATTGAACAGGGTTTTATTTTTAAAGATCTATGACCTGGGATGGTGGTGGGAAGAACATCACCTGATGTTTATTTTGGGCCTAGAAAAGTAAGCGCACTCACTGGAAATGTGGGTTTTTCTCAGAGACGATGTTTTAGACACAGATGAGTTTTACGAAGGAGCAGAGAAAGACCTCACCTTTCTTAAATTTCAGTGGCACGTCCATATCTATATGGACTGCTTTGAAGGTCTGGCTGCCTGATCCTGCTCTGCGGGCAGAGGAACGAAATGAGCAGCGAACAGACCCTGTGCCATCCCACACCGCCCCGGGAGCAGCACTTGGGTTTCTGCTGCTCTCTGCTCTGAGGCTGCAACTTTTTTCCCCCCTCCTTTTTTTGCCATTTTCAGTGCAAATTCATGCCAGCCCCCATGGCTGTTCTCAACCTGCTGAGCTGCTGCTCCAGAACTGCACAGCCCCGAGAGAAGTACATTTGATATACACGCCACTTCCCTGCCCTGCAGAGACAGCTACGTGGTCACAGGGACATGGTGATTTGTCTCCACAAACCCCAAAACACCCACTTTGGTCTTCCTTGCCACTACACTCTCCACATTGGCCTTCATGGTTTGAGAAGAGCATGGGAGGTGGCCTGTGCAGCAGCTCCCCATTGCGTCACCCTCAGCACAGCGTTCCTGAGGAAGCGTCCTTGGAGCATCAACGCAGAGCCTTCAAAGCTGCTGCTGAAACCACCTACAGACGTGCTTTGAACACAAACACAGGCTTCTCCTCCTGCCTGTGAGGATCAGGAGTGTGAAGACGCGTCAGAGGGAAATGCCAGCCCAAGGGCTGGAAAGGCTCACCTCACTCAGCTCCTGCTCTTTAGGGTAGTCCTCAGTGTACCTTCATCTCACTGCCTGCAGAAGCACCAGCACGTCCATACCAGAGAAGCTCTTCGCCCAGGGCTAGCCAGACACGGTATCTGTGTTGCCAGCAGCTGGTAGTCTCCAGCAGCCTGCACACAACGATGGGTTCATCGAGCTATGGAGTCAATGCTGCAAGACAGTGGTCTGCCCAGGTAGAAAGAACTCGCCCTCACACAACAGGAGAACCTGTGAAGGTGTCCCACAGCCGGTGTCTAGCCTACAGCATGGGCTGCCATAGACATGGCATGGCACTTTGTCCCTGTTCAGTGTCACTGCGTGCCGGTCAGAGCACCGCTGATGAGGGCTTGCTTGGGTTGGAGCTTCCTGAGTGGGTGGCAGAGCAGGACAACAACACAATTTAAAGGTGACAATGCAGGAAGCACCCTGTGGTCTCCAGCGCTGCTGGGTGCCAAGACTTCATGGTCTGCAGATATATTCATCGGACCAGCTGCGGCAGTGCTGGACGCCATCCCGGCACAGCCTCCTGGGGATGCAGGAGCAGTACTCGTAGAGCACAGGGCTGCAGCTCCACCACTCCGACCCACACGGGGGGCAGGCGGCCACTGGGAGCGATGGAAAACAGGGAACAGAAATGCTTCTGTTGCACTGATCCCTTCCCTCCTTTCTTAGGTGGGTAGCTACCCTTTCATCCCTGGCAGCTACTGCAAAGCCACCAGTGATGACCCTGCGTCTGTGAACCCACCAAAGAGGACACTCACTTGATGCTACTTGTGGGAGACAACCACAGAGCTTGACATTGTGATGACCTTCATGGCAGGCATGCCATGCTAGAAGGAACAACTAGCTGTAATTTATTTATTTTTTTAGCAAGCTACTCTGGAGAAAGCTGCTGATACAGGCAGGTTTCGCCTGAGGGTCAAAACCAGAGGGGTGACTTAGGAACAAACCTGCTGCTCATTTTGATGAGAGAAGGATCTAGATGGCTTTGAAGCTGCTGAGGCACGTTCAGTGCCTCTGGCTCAGAGACGTACCCATTTCCTGACCAACAACCAAAGGCCTGTTTGAATGATCGCTACTGCCTACAGCTATGCATCCCAACAAAACTGCTCCGCACTCAACAAACCGCAGAGGAGGAATGACTTTTGGGGCTGAGAGGAAAGCACAGAGCCTTTCCCCTCGTGGTTGCCACCAGGCTTTGACACAGAGCCCTTGGCAGCTGATGGTAGGGAGCCCATATGGCTCATACTCACGTTCTATCCCAGCTATTTTGTGTTTTAGCGGTGGATGCCAGCCTCCCGGTGTTTCCAGCAGCATCAGTGAGCGCCACACCTGTACAACCTATTTCAATCCATCAGCAGAAAAGACTTTTTGCCCAACAGTAGCCAGAAGAGAGACTTACAGCTCCCCATCTCGTCCGAGCAGTCTCCGCAGTCGTTCATCCCGTTACACCTCCGATCGGCATAGACCCAGAATGCAGGGTTACTGCAGCGGAAAACCAAGTGTCCCGGCAGGCTGCGGGGCAAGTCACCTGCAAGGGTGGATACACAGGACACGTTCTCAACTTGACCAGGCACAGATGCACCAGCTAAAATGGGGATGGCAGCTACCAAAGGCTGCTGTCATGGGGGGTGGGTCTGTCCTTGCCTGTGTGGTGTCAGGGCATGAATGCCACCACAGATGGGGAAGCTGCGGTTGGAGAGGCAAAGGGATACTCGTGGCTGAGCCAGAAGCAGAGTCCGGGTGCCCCAGGCTTCTGCTTTAGTGAGGTTTCTTCCAGGGTAACTGGACAATAAATCAGCCATGTAGGCACACAGCTTAACCGACGGAGGAAAACTGCATCATGGTTTAAAAAAACCCTAGGAAGATCAGAGGAGCTTAGAGTCTTTGATTCCTGGCACTCCCGCTGGGTTTTGGGCAATGCCATCTCTCAGCATCTGCCCTACAAAGGATCTGCCAGGCTCATCTGCTCACGTGTGCAGCCAGAAGTGTGGAGCAGGATTAGAGGGACACCGACTGCTCTGTCTCACAATAGGAAGATGAGCACGGGGAGGAAGGTCACAACAAAACCACTCACCACAGAGTTCCTCCTGCTCATCCTCTCCGTTCCTGCAGTTGCTGACTCTGTCACAGACCTGGCTGGCCGGGACACAGGTCGCTCTGTCGTCGCACAAGAAGCCTGTCCGGTTATTGGAGGCTGCACAGAAGCGGCTCACTGGAGGGAAAGCCAGAAATACTTTATTGTCCAACATTTTCATGGTATGAGGGACATATCAAGGGGGAGAAAGGGGGATTTCCAAAATTCATTTGTTGTTCTGGAAATAACCAGGGACTAAGATTAATCTCTGGTAGGTTCATGGCAGTCATACAACCATAGAATCGTTTAGGTTGGAAAAGACCTTTAAGAACATCAAGTCCAGCCGCTAACCTAGCACTGCCAAAACCACCACTAAACCATGTCCCTCAGCACCATGGCTACCCGGCTTTTAAATACCTCCATGGATGAGGACTCAACCACTTCCCTGGGCAGCCTGTTCCAATGCTTGACAACCCTTTTGGTGAAGAAATGTTTCCTAATATCCAGTGTAAAACTCCCCTGGCACAACTTGAGGCCATTTCCTCTCATCCTATTGCTTGTTACTTGGGAGAAGAGACCGACCCCCACCTGGCTACAACCTCCTTTCAGGTAGTTGTAGAGAGCGAGAAGGTCTCCCCTCAGCCTCCTTTTCTCCAGGCTGAACAACCCCAGGTCCCTCAGCTGCTCTTCATAAGACTTGTGCTCTAGACCTCTCACCGTCTTCGTTGCCCTTCTCTGGACACGCTCCAGCACCTCAATGTCTTTTTTTGTAGTGACAGGCCCAAAACTGAACACAGTATTCGAAGTGGGGCCTCACCAGTGCCGAGTACAGGGGGACGATCACTTCCCTAGTCCTGCTGGCCACACTATTTCTGATACAAGCCAGGATGCTGTTGGCCTTCTTGACCACTTGGGCACACTGCTGGCTCATATTCAGCCGGCTGTCAACCGACACCCCCAGGTCCTCTTCCACAGAGGACCTTTCCAGACACTCTTCCCCAAGCCTGTAGTGCTACATGGGGTTCTTGTGACCCAAGTGCTGAAGACTGTACCACTAGTCTGAAGCATGACCGTACCACCTAGACTTACCACAGCCCTATGGAGCTGGACACCGGAGCCGAGGAATGGCTGGTGGTCCCTTTCCTTCCTCCCAGTCTGCGCTGGGAAGCCCCACTTCATGCACAGTGATGGACATGAAGGCTCTTCTCATGCAACGCCGTTTTCTGCCACCCTTACCAAAAAGCTAACGTCTCTCAGGATACCAACCTGGTGCGCGTGGCAGGAGTCCCAGCGCCACCGCCAAGCCCACCGCGGCCACAAGGATGAGCAGTGCCACGGCAGAGATGCAGATGCGTCTCCGTGTGCAGCTGCGTGGACGGCAGCAGTCTGTCGGGAGGCAAGAGCGGGAGGTGAGGGGCTGGGGAAGGGTCCGGCAGGGCTGAGCAGGGTCGGGTTGTTTCGGAGGGGAACGGCACAGAGCCACGAGGGTCATTGTTTTGGGGGTTCTACCTGCGGGACCAGCAGGGGGCTGCTGGGGTTTGGGGGTTGATAGTTGAGTTCTAATAGCCAAATGATGATGTTAAACACCTCCTCAGAGGGAATTCCACTGCTTGCGCTGTGGAAGAGCCCGTATCGCCTTACGGACCGCTGGGACCAAACGGCACAAACACCACCTTGCCGTCGGAGCTCACCCAATGCACTCGGATGCAGAAGGGTGGAGAAGACCCATCGCTGTGGGACAGCAATGCCCTTTTCATGGCAGGAGCAGCCGAAACAGAAGGCAGGTCGGTGTAAGGCTGGGAAAGGCGCCCTCTCAGAGCCCATGGCAAAACTCCCCAAGAGGTAAAAATTTCACTTTACAGCATTTTGGGCTTTCTGCCCCAAGCAGGACTTCAATGCTCCCACAGAACGAGGCCGAATAATCAGCTCAAAATAGTGAGAACTGGCTGAAGAGTAGCCCTTTCCCTCCCCAAAGACATCTCCAGGATACAGAGGGCAGCAACCTTCCAGGGACTCCAACTTTCAGGAAGTCACGTACGTAAATCAGACCAAATCCGGAAGCTAAATGCCAAACCCACGGTCATTGCAACACAAGGGCCGCGCACGCAAGAGCAACGCCGATCAGCCGCCCTCATCTCAGCTCTCCGCAGCACCAGCACTTCGTCTCTAAACCAATGTCGTATTTTCCTTCGTATTTCCAGACCAACAGGAAAAAAATTAATGTCATCATCTGAGAAACACGTAACCGGTCACTTAAGACAACCCTGCATGTATAATTGGATTTCGGCATTTCTGAACTTAAAGAGCTTTGGTGGAAATGTTAGAACCTGCCGTAGCTGTGCTTCATATTTACTTAGTTGTTGTGTTGTACAAATGGAAGCGCAGGCACAGCCTTTGCTCCACGGCAAAGGGATCTGGGCTGCAGTAACCACCCCCTCCGTCACGCCTGAGCGGGAATCAAACGCAGAACGTCTCAGCTTAAAAGAAAAGTGGTGAATTACAGCGTGTCCCTGTCTACAAGACAACACCTTTGACCAGAAAGCACACCAGCTGCCAACAGACACCAGTATAAAATAATGGCAGTGATGAAACGTTGCAACCTGATCTACGGGTTTGCTAGTGATTGTTTGATCTCACCTTCTCCTCCTTAAAACGGTCAAAATTCGCTGAAGTTTGGCTATTAAAAATGTATAGAAAGACTATAGAAAGTTCATTATGAGCCTTTCTGTGACGGACAAGGATTACCTATTGCGCTACTCTACTGTAAGACTGACAACTCCAGGCCAACGCAGAACAGCTTACGTTTATTAATTTTGTAGTCCAGACGTTTTACTACAGAGAAGGGGGGCGCGCGAAGGGATATTAAAAAAACCAACCAAACAAAAAAAATCAGTCTCAACAGACCATAAATACTGGTTGTATTTTACATTACATAGATAGTTTCAATTGATTTATACTTCAATAATAAAAATGTTAAGCTCTGCATTTTGTTACCTCTTTCTTCAGAGGAGGACTTTGCTGAATCAAAAGCAGCTACATGACCATTTCTCTAGAAGGAAGGAAATAAAACATAAAAGACTGTTTACAGAAGCAGCAGGCAGTAACCACGTGAGGTATGCCTTTTGAGTTCTCACACCACCTCATCCAGGAATATATAGTGTATTCCTTGATTTTCACACACAAGCAAAAATTGCCTGGGTGGAAACGTGGCCCAGATTTAATTCCCAAAGCGATCAATCCGATCGCCTTTTAATCTTAGTTACCCATTTGTAAAACAAACACTAATGCAAGTCCAGGGCTTTACATCAATACTTTCCTTTTACATCAATTTAGGTTAAGTAGAAACGACCCAAAATCTCACAGAAACCAGTGATAAAGAGGTCAGACAAACAACACTATCGAGAACTCGTGTCCTTGAGGAAACAGCCGCCCGTAAGACATTTCGGAAGAGAAGGACTGTACCTGGGGGTGAGTTTTGTTCATCCTTCCCAGAGCTACAGCCCTCACAGCAGCTCAAAGGACCACCGGGAGTTTCCTGCACCTAACAGGAGAGATGTTACCAGGATACAAACCCAACAGAGGCAGGAGAACAAAGCAGGTGCTGCTGCCCAGGCATGCGAGCAGGAGAGGACAGGGAAGGCAGCGCCGAGGCCGTGCCCCAGCTCCGGTTGGAAGCGGGGTTTCTGGTTTGGTTCTCATTCCTCCTGTCTCCATCTTGGTTTCACAACAGGGCATTAGGCAAATCATAAAGGACATGGAGATCCTGGATGCAGAGGACCCCGTTTGGAAGGTGAACGCTCACCTCCAGCTGGAGCCGAGTGCGTTTACCCTGGTGCCAGTCAGGGAGACCTCCCCCGTCATGATGAAAGCTTGAGGGAAGAGCCTGATCATCTTCGTGCAAGTCTCCTTTCTCCCCACCTCCTTCCCAAGACAGAGCTGGCACGCTGACCTCGTAGCAGCATCAGCCCAGACTCCTGCAAGATGATCTGTTCTCAGTAGAGCTGTGCGGGATACAACCATCTGGAACAGCATCCCTGCTTGGGCAACGAGCACAGGCACAGCGAATCCTCCAGGGTCCTCTCTTTTCCTTGCGTACTTGAATTTCCAGGCCCGCAGGAAGTCTTAGCAGCTCAGCCTGTGGCTAACGTGAACTTACCAATAGACTGCAGCCTCCTAAACTGGCTGCAGGTCTCAGTACAGCACACGCAGAGCGGAGTTTTGCAGGTTCAAGGTTAAGATGTCATGAGCAGGCAGCTTTGCCACAGGGATAGGGGGAAGAAAAAGCACTGGCATAAAAGTCTTTGAGGAGCCTGCCTTCTTCTCGCTTGCAGGAGGGTCCATAGGACTCAGGTGCCTCCAAATTGTTGCCACCTCGCAGATCAGGGTTCCTCCCCAAGCACTAGCAAAACTAGCTTACCAGGGCTTCAGCGGAGAAGCTGGCAGCTATATTGCCTGTACGCTGGCCCCTGGACAGTTTCCTCAAATTGATTCAAAGCACCAAATAACACCCAACATGGAAGAATGATTACAGCTACTTCCCTCTCCATCCCCACACAGACGCCTCCTTCTCAACTACATCGAGTTAATATATGCTTCTTGACAAGAGCATGTGCCAACCCTGCACTCGCCTGTTCAGAGATCAGCCAGAACTAAATACAGTCTCCAGAAGCTCCTCCTTTGGCATGGCAACATCAGTTTGTCCAAAGCAGAAGCTTCTCACAGGAATACATCACTGGTAAACTTGGTGCTACAAAGTGCTCCTGCTCTGAGGGCAATTTTGGGTGAAAACACCAAACCCCAAGTAGCAAACAGCCTGCAAGTCTGGGCACCCACTGCAATATGGAAAAGTGACAGACTAAGGGTTAAAACCTGCACATCTTAAATTCTGGATGTGTTTCTCTGTAAAGAGGAAGTTTAAGTTTCTAAGTGGACTTGATACAGAAGGACTATCCTGAGCCTTCAAAAAGCTCGTTAGGTGACTGTGAGTTTGGTAAGAGTCCCACGTAAGAGCCAGGTCAAGCAGGCTAGCTATCCGTACCCCGGGAAACAATCCACGGTGAAAATGTTTAAGATGTGGAGTAAACCCACTCTGAGAGGCAGATGTCCGTAAGACCCGATGCCTACCACCATCTGTTTCCTTCACCAAGATTACCAAGCTCAGCTGTACCCAACCAGGCAGTTGGGTTTTAGAACAGTTACCCCACATCAAAGACCACTAGTTCAGAAAAATGAGTTCATGAGAATGAGGTAACAAACACAAGCAAGCCCTTCTGAAGTAAAAGATAAAATCTTTGCCAAAGATCAGAGAAGCTGAAGAGGGAACACAGATTAAGATAACCAGTATGACAGGAGACTACTGTTAATTCTAGCACCTAAAAAAAAACCAAACCCAACAAATCCCCCCAAATGTACCACGGCTATTTCTGCCAGCAGTGAACTGCACGCACTTGAGAGAGTTGCCTCATTTGTGTCGAGATGATTTCATTTAAAATCTGATACAAGTTCAGTCGAACACATGCCTAAAGAGAATATAAAATGCTTTCTTCCTGCAGTTTCAATAATTTAAGGCCCTTCATTTAAACAGTGGTGTTGGGCAGAGATCAAAGCCAAGTTGCAGCCTCTGAAAATGAAGATGTCAGGAAGTCACATGGTTAAAAAAAAAATTAGTAAGACAAGCCATTTTGCAAAGTCAAATGCCAAGCTAGCTTAAACACTCCATTTAGATTAGAAATCTTGAGAACCAGTTCAATTACTGCAGCCTAGCTAGTATCTGATTTTACTGAGGGAAGATACTTTGACAAGAGCTTACAAGTACAACAGTTCACAAATTCTTCAGACTCTGGCTCACTCTGGCAACAGTAGTGCCAAGCGACAGATTGCCGCAGGCACGGCGTATCCTGCGACCTAACAGCACGTTACTGAATCACTGGCTTCACTGCACAGATTACTTAGCTGGAACGTCATTAAACTGCGAACAAAAGACAAAACACGTAAAACTTCTGTTGAGTTTTCTCCTTTTGTTGTAGGCAGATACAGAGCCAAATGAAAGCAGAAGCTGTTTAACTCAAGCCGAGGAATGTAAGCAGTAAAGTCGAAACATTTTGGAAGAGAAAGTTTTGTGAAATCAAGTCATCAACATAACAGAGGCTGTACCGTACACATTTGAAACAGGCAAATAGCCAGGTTTTCGTGAAGCTGTAACACTCCCTTTGCAAGTACATGTAACAGTAAAGGAAAACATTTTAACAGACCTAAAAACATTTCCATGATAGTTATTCAGTTAGAAAAACTGGGATTGCTAAAGTCTCTTCTGGAAAGGCAATCCCGAACAACATAATGCTAAGATGACAGGCAATAATCACTGACGTAAAGCCCCTATTTACAAAGTAATTTTTGAACATCCGTTACGCACATCGCATTTGATGCCGCTCAAAGCAGAACACTGGCATCCTGCACCCAAACAGGGCTGTACGCTGAGGTCTGTGCTACGTGAGCAGAAACGCCTCAACTGAATCACTGCGGCAGACAGAGGGATTTCCTGCCCCTGCTACCGTGCAAGTGAACAGCGTTCCAAAAACGTCACACCATCGATTTGCACCACAGTCACGCTTGAGGCCTTTGCACTAATGCCACCTACACGCAAAGGTACCTGTCAATGGCTGTTGGCACCCAAGTTGCTGGGCTACCATGTTGTTCCACTGAAGAAATAGCACAAAGAGGCACCACTAATTTAAGACTTCACATTGCAATTTCTGCACCTTGCTACAAGCCTGCTTAAAACAAACATTGCTTAATGCTCTTAAACCTCATCGACAGAAAAACTGCTCGAGTGCTGCTAGGCTAGGGCTTTCCGCAGCACAGTACGGGCCATGTCACACACACTCCTGTTTAACGGCCCCTGCAAGGTTCCATTGCCTGGAGTTACACAACCCCCAGAGTTACAGCCAAATTAGGAATGACTGTTGAACCAGTTTTACCAGTAAGGGAGCACATCACTGTATCCTCCAGAATCCAAAACCGGAAGGTATTGTTTGGTTTTTGTTTGTTTTTTGGTTGTTGGGGGTTTTTTGGTTGTTTTTTTTTTTTTTTCCTTTTTAAAACCTTCAAGGCAATTCTGTATAACCAACAAAACATGACAGTAAGTTGGAGATCATGCACTCTAGCCAGCTTTCAACACTTAGAGACCTTAAAATAAATCACATACACCCCCAACTTGCCAATGCTATGGGAACCGGCATATAGTAATCTCCTCGAAGAAAAAAACTGCAAAAAATGTATTAGGGACATTGTTAAATATATGAGGGACATTGTTAGTTCTTGTTGTTGCATTAGTGAATCGTATAGCAAAAAATCAGGTCACGGTGCCCATGAGAGAAATGCTACAGACAGGCTTTCATACTGATTATGTCGTGGTCAATAATTAACCGTACCAAAAAGCTATATAGTCAACATTTTCTATACAGTCAATTTTATTTGTCTGTTCTCATTTCTGAGGAATCAACTTGTTTCTATAAATGAAGTTACAAGACTAGAATAGTTAATCAAGAACAGAAAGTAGAATTTCTTCAGAAAACACAGGTGCTAACTTTACAAGCAATTTAAGACATAAAGGCTAAAGTCTGACAAATAATTGATCGTGTTATGTTCTCTGTGTGTAAGGATACGTCCATAAGTTTTAACAAAGTTTCCATCTTTCACAAACTGAGTTCTAGCCTACAGTACCTCACAAATGGTTTCCATCTTGAATATTGCCACACTGTAGAAAAAAATATATTTCTGGTTTTGGAAACAGGGTTATTTGCACATGGACATTAACAAGTACAAAAATTCAGCAGATAATTTTATAATATTTTCTCTTAACTACAACAGAAAGTGCAACACTAAAAAGGCATCTCCTGCCTACTTAAAATTTCTTATACCTTTACAAAGCTAACTCTGAATGTACACATTACATCCTAGAACACACAAATAAGTTTGAAAGTGTCATGGCAGAAGTATGGAAAGCATGCTTACAGCTTTTGTAAGCAAAAAGACATGTAGCAAACACCAGTGAAAAGTGATTATGTCTTGAAACAAACAAATTTGAGATGTCTGAATCTTCACTACTAGTTGAAAACAAAATCCCATGACATTTGTTGATTCTGTAACTTTATTTGCGTTTAAAGACTGGCTGCTAAGCTTCTTGTCTGAAGAACCACCACAAACAATCAGGAGTTGCTAGCTCTGTAAGAATTAGTCTATTGGATCCAATGGAGACTTATTTAAATGGCTGATTGAGCCAGATTGACTTTTGTAGGAAGAGGTCCTGCTTCTTCATGTTCCTCGGTCTTGCATCTAACCACAACAAGTGCAGAAGATGGATATCTGTTCAGTTTTTGTTCATTCATGTATTCCAAATCTCCATAGATGCTCAGCTTCTGAAATAGGTAAACAATTTACTTTAAGACAGACTCTCCATACTGCGAATAAAATGCATTTCGTTATGCAACTACATTCCTGGTTCTGATGCCTGCAGCCCTTCAACACAAGTGAACCCAGGCTTTCTGTAACATCTGAAATTCATGGCTGGAGCTAGATTTGAGTCCAAAAGAAGTGCGTTAAATCTGCCAGAAAAACAGCAGATAGAGTGCTTGTGTAACAGCTCCTTTAGTTTACAAATACTGCAAGCCTTGCTTATTTCGGAAGCGCAGGGATCTCTCTGGGCACTAGAGATGCTAGTTCAGCCAGTTCCCCTCTGATCAGGCTCCCTGTGCTCACCGGTAATACACTGTCACTTTTGTTCTCACTATTGATCCTTCTGGATTAAACCCATACTGGGTACCACCTACATTATCCAACCCTCAGTATAGCTTTATTCCCAGACAAATTAGTAGCAGCCTCCATTTGTTAAGAGTAATCTGAAGGTTGTTGAGAGGAGAGCACTACAAACCAAACGACATCATATCTGGGCTGCCTGAGTAAGGCTCAGAGCACCTATCAGCCACAGGAATGAGCAAGAATTGCTCAGCTATAAAATGAACATTTAAGTAACAAAAATTGGTTTGCTAACCACATCTGCAAAATAAATTAAAAAAACAACAAAACCCCCACTCTTTCTAGTTGAACTTCCCCCAAAATGTTTCTTAGTCTCTAGACAGCTGTAATGCAAAAGTAGTATAATGAATACATTCGAACTATTCTAAGTTATAAAATAGAGTTACCTCAGATGGAACATATTGCTCTACAGCTGTAGCTACAGTTGCACAACAAATCCAGAGCAGCACCAATACTGATAGGACAAGTGTAGTGGTTAAAATCCAACTGGAATTTCTGAAATGAAAAGAAAGTTACTAGATTTCATATACTGAATACAAGACAATGGACCCTCTAAAAATTTCAGCTCAATTTTGACTGCATTTCTTGCTGATTCATTAGTCTCTATCTCTTCCAGCTATACAGCCCACTTCAGACTCCTGGGTACTCTAATGCCTATTTAGTATCTGACTGGAAAGACACAAAAGACTTGCTGGATTCTGTTTATTCGGCCCTAAGCATCCTCCCACTTACAATTTTAAAAACAGATCTTTCCATTACATATTTGGGATGCAATTCACTGATCCTCCATGTGTAAACGTTTAAGGAGAAAGTAATCAGAGTAAGGGAAAGAAGAACCAACATGCTGATATTCATCAAAGCTTTACTAAAGATATACTGGGTATTTTCAGCCTGGAAATGAGACACAACAGTGTCTTTCATATCAGACAATCCCAAACCAAAATATGAAACAACTGCTTTGCCCTGAAACCTATCCAGAGCTAAAGAACAGGCAAAACACAGTATTGATTAAACAGTTCACAGACCACGCTCAAAAAAAACAGTGTAGGAAATGATCAATATGATGTTCAACTGAAACGGAAAGGAGAATCAAAGTTGGCAGAATAGCCTGCAAATAACATGGGGCCAGCACAGAAAAGCAGCAATCACACACAGTCAGATAGGCAATTTTAACTGCTATGCATCATGAACCCAACAGACTTGTAGCACTTGGAGATCTTACAACAGTGCCACCATACACACATAGGAAAGGCCATTATCCTCCTTACTAGGTATGGACATTCTAGAATACACATACATGGAAAGACACTTGAAAAAGCTGTCATTTTCTCGCTCTTCAAAAAGTCCTCGGTATGTCTGTGAACTTCCTGGACGTAGGTCTGCTGAAATACAACAGCAGAAACAGCAGTCAGGAAAGCAATAAAAGAGAAGACCCAAATGCCACGGTTTGTTTATAGAGTGCATAAAAAGCAGCTTTTAAAATGGCCCTAGCTTGCATGTCTATTTCCAGCAGAGCTTGGTTTCTACCACAGACTTTGCTAAGTGTGCATAGTGCAGCCTGCATGGCAAACACAATTATATTTTAGCTTTCTAAAAATTTGCTTTCATGTGCCACCTGCAACTTCATTTTTTTCTTCCATAACAGGGAACATTTGCATTTGCTCTTCCAAAGCACAAAGAACAACTTACAGGCTGTTTTACTCAGCGACAAGGATCCTCTTGCATCTCCAGTTTCCTGATCAAGCTGTGGAACATACTGTACTTCTGGCTTTGACTAAAACAAAATAAGGAGTTAGGAGATCCTGCTAGCAGGCTTCCACTGATCTTGATCATTGACATTTTCAGAACTAGTACGGAAGTTAACCTTAAGACACACACCATTCACCCAAGTTTGATTCCCATCCCGCCCACACTAGTCCTAAAGGCAGCGAAATACTAGCAAAAACTAAACACTTCTGATAGTGCTCCATAGTCCTTTCTGTAACTGGAAGGAGCAGAGTTAAACATTTAGCAGCCAGAACATTTAGTTGCCTTAATCTCAATGAAAAAAGCAAGCACCTGGAATATGACAATTTTGCCATCATCTGCTTGAAGGTAGAAAGTCCATGAGGATGTTATGAAGCTCTGAGCGGAATCCATCATGTCACTCCAGAATGATCTCACCAGTGTCAGAGGAAAGAGGAGATGAATTCTTGGCATCAGGGACATTAACTGCAAGCACAACATTAACTGGTTTTCCATTTGTTTTTATGTGAAAAGGACGGAAGTCATGTTCTTACTCACCCCTTGCCCTTTATCTAGATTTCAGTCCTTAAGAAGATTTATCTTCCATTTGAAGAAATTTAAAAAAGAGAAGACAAGCTGAACAGAAAACAAGTAGGTGGTATTTGAAAAACATGTCATCTACTTACTTGCTCTTGCCTTAATTCAGCAAATGGCAATTGGTTCTGGCATCCAAGATGGCAAGCATATTGTTCATCAGATTGGGAGTATGCTTCAGTACAGGCTGCAAGGAAGAAGTTCCCCAAATGAGAAGATAAAATCTACATTTTAGTTAAGAAAACATTTTCAGTATAAGTTGGATCAGAAACAAAGCAGCAGTTAAAAGACTGACAATCCCATTTGCAGGGAAAGATATGGCAATCACTCCAAGGGTAGCATTTGCTCTGAGGTCTAATGAAGGTTAAGGAATCAGAGCTTAGATGAGGTAGTTGAAATCTGAATGCAATCAGAGCAACCGATCAGCAATGTTACCCTGGACAAACTCAAGGATGTAAGTTTTCATTGATCCTCCCACTACCACTATAGTTTTTCCTCTACATAACACATAAACGATGAGTTTTTACCTCAAAGAACAGAGCTGGAACCCTAAAAAGAACAGAGGGACCATCAGTCAATTAAATTCCTTAGAAGTAACAGTAGAAGTCATGGTCACACAAAAACCAAAGGAGCATTTTCCTGCTCATGTGAGGAGTACAGAAACTGCATTGAAAGTATTATGGAATTATTTTTTTTAATGAAAAATGAAGCCAACTTTTTGTTTTACAGAAAGCTTCTATTAATTGTTGATTAGAGATCATGAAGACCAAGAAATCTAAATTATTCAGAGAGAATCATTTAGATTATTCTGCACATGGGAGATATTAGGCCAACAATACATGGGCATAGCTCTTCCCCAAAACACTAAAGCTTAGGTGGACAACGTTGCAGTACTACCTGAACTAAAGACTCAAACCAAGTAGCAACACAGAGGATGGAAGGTCTCCTAGTTTTCCACAGGAAAAAACAGACCATCATAAAGGCTAAGAACAGCATGGCACCAGCAGCTAAACATTTGAGTATGCATGTCATAGCACCTGAAGAGCAATTCTACAGTAAAACTGCCACCTAACTAGTGTTCATAGGCAGAGAGAAGCATCAGAAGACAGAATTGTGCGTATCAGCCAAGATGTACCTTGCCAAGCACAGAATACTTTGTCAGGGCACCAACCAGTGTAACAGATTACAGAACATAAGCCAGCAAAAGACAACAGCCTCAGGAAGGAGTTAAACCAGAAAGTAAGCAACTGTTCAATTACCTCTACATGTGGTCTATTGCTACATTACTCTTTTTTATGGCACTCTTTCATGTGTGGTTTGACAAGTAGACTGACATGCTGTATCACAGCTATACGCAGTGTATGACAGACTAGGGCATTAGCCCATTTCTATAGAGTATTTAATGTAGTTTTGTATCACATTAGCATCTTTGCATGTCAGGCTTTCTACTTGCGTACCTTCCACCAGCTCTCGTAGCTAGCCACTAGCCCTCTTGTTTTTACGAGCTACTGAGAGGATAAAAGTCTCCTTTGAGTGCTGGCTCGGTGCTTAATTGTATTGGAAATATAGACAGAGAACTCCTATCTTTCCTGCTTTGGGTGGTTATGTCCCACCTAATCTCTGAATAAAACTGTAAATCAGCTCCCTCAATATTACTCGATGAAAGTGCGATACAATTCCAAAACCAGTATTAATTTGCCTATGGTACATCTATTTCATCTTCACTGTGAAATTTTTGCTGTAACACAGATAATCTGAGAGTATTAGTCAAAAGTATTTAATGGCCTATTTCTAACAAAATGCATACCTCCTTCCCAAGAGTTTAGCTGTAAGTAAACCTCAGGATGTAGCCTAGGCCACAAGTTAAAAGGCAGACAGCACATTAAGATCTGTGTTCTTACTCTCTCTGAACAATTCACTTGTATATACAAGTTTGTCAGGAATTGTAAATGGCACTGACTGTCACATGGAATTATTAAAGAAAAGTGTTAATTTGACTGGATTTTTTCCCCAGCCATTTTGTATTTTCTATGACAAACTGTTTCTAGTAAAGTGAAGTATTTTTAATTTATTTACAGAGACTGATGATACTTAAGATCTAAGGATCAGGTAAGGAGAAACTCGCAGAGAACAGACAACCTTTCCCTAAGATTTTTTTTTTATATCCTGTACATAAAATTTAAGAGGTTATTGGACAAAACCAGAAAGCAACTGAAGTTACCGCACCAATTTAACAACACCCTTTCAGACATTCCTGCTCTCCCCTCTGTTATGTCTCCACACTACAGGATGTTGAAGGAGTACTGAAGTCTTACCAGAGTCGCATTCCAGTTTGGTTCGATTCAAATCAATGCCATCGTCCACAAACTGACAAATGGAAAACAGTCTGCAGCCTCGCTGGCACGCATACAGTTCCTCTTCCTGGGAAGGCACAAGAAAATGCTTGCATCCCTCCATTCAAGAGCAAATTGTCAGAAAACAAACAATTTTTTTTTTTTTTTTTTTTAAGTGCTATAAAAAGCCACCCACCAGAGCACCATCCTCCTTCCCTCCACTAGACCTAGACGCCAGCTAAACTTGATGCTCTGGATCATCTGAAACAAAACCAAGCTACAGCTCTTTAACCCTGTAGCAGCAGTTGCACCACAGTAACACTATTGATTTTCTTCAATCAGAGCTCTTCATTCTGTGGTGGGGCACACCCAGAACAGCAAATTCTATTCTGTAATTCCAGTCCTACAACTCACAAGCAAAATTGCACTGCATTTTTTAAAAAAACATTGCTTTTAAACAGATACGGCTGTAAAAGATTTACTGACATTTAACCCTACAAAGAGTAGTCTTCCATCTCAGAACTTAAACAGTAGAACCCAACAGGAGAGGACAAAAAAAAAGACTAATTTTGACAGTGTATTACAATGTATCTACCAGACTCCAATCAGAACTACAACAGAATTATCAAAATAAGAGATTATCTTCTGATGTACTAAAGCAGTTAACCAGGGTACTGGTAACTTGCCAAACCAGTTCCACAAATACATATTTTTATTTATTGTATTGAACTGATGCGGAAAAGTGCTTCCTCTAAAATGGAGACTCTAAATTGGAGAGACGTGGATTTGACAGATGGACCACTCAGTGGATAAGGAACAGGCTGGATGGTTGCACTCAAAGATGTCCAAGTGGAGACCAGTGACGACTGGCATTCCTCAGGGGTCAGTACTGGGACTGGTGCTGTTCAACATCTTTGCTGGCAACATGGACAGTGGGATTGAGCGCACCCTCAGCAAGTTTGCTGACGACGCCAAGGTGGGTGGTGCAGTCGACACGCTGGAGGGAAGGGATGCCATCCAGAGAGACCTGGACAGGCTTGAGAGGTGGGCCTGTGCAAATCTCATTCACGAAGTTCAACAAGGCCAAGTGCAAGGTCCTGCGCCTGGGTCAAGGCAATCCCAAGCACAAACACAGGCTGGGTGGAGAATGGATGGAGAGCAGCCCTGAGGAGAAGGACTTGGGGATGTTTGTTGATGAGAAGCTCAACATGAGCTTGCAATGTGCACTTGCAGCCCAGAAAGCCAACCACATCCTGGGCTGCATCAAAAGAAGCATGGCCAGCAGGGCGAGGGAGGTGATTCTGCCCCTCTACTCTGCTCTGGTGAGACCCCACCTGGAGTACTGCGTCCAGCTCTGGAGCCCTCAGCACAGGAAAGACATGGGCCTGTTGGAGCAGGTCCAGAGGAGGGCAACGAAGATGATCAGAGGGCTGCAGCACCTCTGCTATGAGGACAGGCTGAGAGAGTTGGGTTGTTCAGCCTGGAGAAGAGAAGGCTCCAGGGAGACCTTATAGTGGCCTTCCAGTACCTAAAGGGGCTACAGGAAAGCTGGGGAGGGACTCTTTATCAGGGAGTGTAGCGATAGGACGAGGGGTAATGGTTTTCAACTGAAAGAGGGGAGATTTAGATTAGATATTAGGAAGAAATTCTTTACTATGAGGGTGGTGAGACACTGGAACAGGTTGCCCAGAGAAGTTGTGGAGGCCCCATCCCTGGAAGTGTTCAAGGCCAGGCTGGATGAGTCTTTGGGCAACCTGGTTTAGTGGAAGGTGTCCCCGGCCAGGGCAGAGGCATTGGAACTAGATGATCTTTAAGGTCCCTTCCAACCCAAACAATTCTATGATTCCATGATTCCTTGCTGCGAGTATTAAAATTACACAAATATAGAAAAGCTACACCTAGTATTTCTTCTGTTCACAATACCAAAAGGATGGATGCGCACTTCCCACATACAGTGCTCTCCACATCGCAAAACTAGACATCCTCTATTACGTGAGCTCTTCTACTTATGATCACACCCTATCCTGAATCAGACCCATCAAAACCACTAAGCACATAACCACTCAAAAGACTGCAGCCAGTTGCTACAGGTGGAAAACGGACTCTGAATTAATTTAACAAAAACCAAACATACCACACCTTCCGTATAGCCTATTGTAAATGAAATGGCCATTGCTTGCCTCTGAGAGCACAAGTTCACATGCTTTAAAGGCACAAAAGTAGAAAACTGTGAATGTAAATTAAAACTCAACACTAACACTGATAAGTTGGCTAAGACAGTTACGTTGTTGTGAAAAACGTGTTCGTAATTTGATATCGAGACAAAATTTTCTTTAACAGACACATTTCTATGGCACTTTTCCATGGAAGTCTCAGTGAAGCTTGTCTTCCTTTCCACTGACAACTAAAACGATTTCCTTCAATTGAACTGATAGTTTTGTGACAAACATAACAAAGACTAAATGTAAAGGAAGAGACAGGTGTATTATTCCACAGCTTCAACACCACCCAACAAAGAATTCAAAAGTACAGTAAAAAAATCACAGAACTATCAGCTTTCCCTGAACTTGAAAGAGTCCTTTAATAGAAAACAGAAGCATTGTGCCAAAACAGCATGGAAATATATTAGCATAATGTTTAGTCCTCATTTCTCAGGTTTAGTTATTTCTCCTCACTATCATCATACAAAGGCACCAAAACATGCCATAAATACAGACGTAAGTTTATTTGTATTCCACACAACTCCCTCTTACTTCCCTCTGTGGGGATACCAATATCAGCTAGAGTCACAACATCCGATTTAAGTTTCACAGGAAACAGACACAGTTCTATTACCTAACATTGTCACTGCTTCCTTTTGTCCGCTGCCCTCATGTGAAATCTCAAAGATGGGGTAAGAGCTCCCATCATCTAGAGTTCAACCTGCTACACAGCTGCAGCTGATAATGAAGTATATTGCCAAGAAAGAATCAGGAAAGATGAGATTTTTGGTAAAAGATTTTCCAAATTCAAACAAGTAGTTAAAGGTTTACAAAGCGTTGAATCAACAGCAAGCTCTGGATTATGAAATGAGATTCCCATTAGATACTATTTCAGTATTTTGTTGTGAGATGAAAGAAATTCCATTCAAGTGAATGAAAACATAGGTTGAAGGTTCTGACAAGCTACTCATTTATCATAATTTATGCTTCATCTTTCAATATCCAAGTGTCACACTAGCGCCCTGACTCAGGATCTTTGGCCTGTCACAGTCACAAAAATATGGAGTAGTCTAAGTCAAATTACAGCCGCCTCTTCAGGAACAAAAGCAGCAAACCCCTCAAAACCACCCAGCACTAACAAAGCTATACTTTAAATACAGCATTGCTTTGGAAAGCTGCAGCCTAACCATCTATTTTCAAAGTGAAGTATCTACTTTTAGAGAAGCCACTGCATTCCCTACTTTGAGGGGAAGAAAATCTAAGCCAGATGAGAAACGCCACAGAAGGACAGCAGCAGGCTGCTGCCTGCAGCCGAGCGCTGCATCAGCTTCCTTCATGTTTATGTTTACTTAAAGACACGTCCAATAACGCCTGGGAAAACATGCAGGGGCACATGCCTGGACAAGTGCTCCCGCCCGAGAAAATCCCGGGTGTGTCCTGTCACTCCGGAGCACAAGAAGGGGCTGCAGGGGGAGAGGGGCAAGCGACAGGCCAGGGGACGAGGGGACGAGGCCGTGCTGCCCGTCAGCCCCTCAGCACGACTCCCGGGGGAGGGAGAAGGGGAGGGAGAAGGGGAGAGAGTCCGAGCCCGGGAAAGCGCCCGCCCCGCCGAGCGCCGCCGCCGCGGGGAGCCGTGAGGCAGGGCCCGCCCGTACCTTGGGGTAGGTGTGCAGGGAGTAGGTCAGCTGGCAGGCGCGGTGACACGACGCCGTGTTGCCCAGCACGGAGTCAAAGGCCTCGGACGAGGCGGCGGGCAACGACCCAGCCCCCCGAGCGCTGCTGCCGGTGCCCGCCAGGAGGGCCAGGGCGAGAGGCAGGCAGAGGAGGCCGCCCCGCC
Organism: Burhinus oedicnemus; assembly: GCA_008921705.1. Lineage (NCBI taxonomy): Eukaryota > Metazoa > Chordata > Aves > Charadriiformes > Burhinidae > Burhinus > Burhinus oedicnemus. The sequence goes on along the minus strand of VFFE01009212.1, from coordinate 4,700,655 downwards.
GCGCCGCCATCTTCCTCCTCCCTCAGGCCCCCACTGACGGGAGTGAGCGCCTGGGCGCTCTCGCGAGATTAAGCCCCTCGCCTCCTCCGCGCGGGGCCTGCTGGGAGATGTAGTCCGTGCCGCGGGGCGGCCCAAGCCATCCCATAGGGCCTCACCTCCAGCGGGAACTACACGGAGGAAAGGGCGGGGCAGCGGCTTCCGGGAAGGTGGGCGGGCGAGCGGGCACCGCCCCCGGGCGGCGGGGGAGGGGGAGGATGGACCGGTTCGTGGTGCGCAGGGCCCGCTGCCCGGAGAGCCCCCGCCGGACCGGGCCGGCCCCCCGCGCCTACCGGCAGGCCACCCTCGAGTCCCTCAAGGCAGGTCACCGGCGCTGGGGAGGGGGGAGCGGGAGGGGTAGCACGGCTCGCCTGGGCCTGAGGTGGGGGCTGCACCCCGCGGCACCGGGTGCTGCTGCGGGGCCTGCTGCCTTCGAGGGCAGGAGGTGAGGCCTTCCCCCGGCCTTGCGCTGGGGGCTCTTCCCCAGAGGCTGTGTGCAAGGGCGGCGGGAGCACCCCGGGAGGAGCCAGGCTGGCCCTGAGGCGCCTCAGACAGAAGAAGGGGTGTCAGGCCTTCGCCAGGCCGCCATCCTGCCTCTGCACGGAGCTGAGCAAGGAGGGGTGACAGCGGGAGGAACGTTTTGTAAATTAATGCCAAACTGATGTCCTTTACGATCAGGGAGGATGGGGAAGGTGTTAATCCCAGCACGCCTTCCCAGCAGTCGCTCTGTGCCCACCTAGGGATTCACCTGTGGTTCCAGTTCTTCACCGAAATCTTTGCAGCGCTGAGGTGGCATCCTCACAGAGAACAGGAAAGCAAAGTTAGAAAGGTGCAGAGGGCTCTACTGCACTGAAAGGGGCTTCCTAAACTGAGATGTGCTGTAACTTGGCTCCTTCCTGCCCGTTTGGTGTGGTGTAGGGTGAGGCTGGGCACCCAATTCGAGTACAGCCAGGTGACAGCACCAACTTCAATATTGCCAGTTGGCTCACTTCTCTTCCCAGCAAGGACAGCCCTTCAGTTGGTTGCATGGTGGTCCTGTGTGACACATGCGCAAGGGCTGAGCCCCTCTTTGCCACCTGTTTGCTGAAACACAACAGGAAAACATTTGCTGCACCAAAGAGCTTATAATCTAAGGCAGAAAGCAAAAGACTGGCGCATAAAGCACCCCAGCTGTCTGACGATTGCTGAATCTTTGTAAGATGCCTCACATCTGAAAGATGAGACTAGCACTGTTTGCAGCCTGTTCTGTCAAGGTCTGTGGCAAAGACAGGGTGAAAAATACTGCAAATATCCAGTGTACTTGAGTTTGCGCTCATGTTCCCTAATGCTTTGTTTCTCTCCCTGCCGGCATTATTTTAAGTTTAAAGCCAATCTGAGCAGGATTCAGATTCTGCCAGGCTGCTAAAGATAATTAGCTGCCTCCCTCTTAATCCCTTTTTCTATTAGGAGACATTTATACAATGGACTCCTTAAGTTCAAAACACTTCTCTTCTAGCAGACGTTTGCTGTTACATGCCCTAAGTTTGGCAGACCAAGGTGAAGGATCTCGCTTTGCTTTCTAGTTACTTCAGCCTTGATTTGCAGTAGGCTGCTAATCTCAAGCCGGTACCCATCATTCCAGGCCATCATGTATTCTGTGCTCTGGTTTATACCATAATCAATAATTCATGTGTTGATAACATCCCCATTAGCTGAGATGAAGTCAGTGTCCTTATTTATAATAAGAATATTCTGCTTTCCTAATGGCTTTTCTATTTTCCAGAGAGTTGTGGTTGTGGAAGACATAAAACGATGGAAATCTATGCTTGAGCTTCCTGGGCAACCGAAAGAGAACCTGATCGAAGCTTTGGAGGAGCTGAAGAAGAAAATACCTTCCAAGGAAGTGTTACTTTCAACAAAAATAGGTACATCTTTTCTGAACCAGACTGTGAATATTAGGCTGCCTTGTGTCTGCTTGGCTTGTCAGTACAAAGAGACTAGCTTGCAAGCTTTTTAAGAAATGAGCGTAGCTGCCAATAAAAAATTTTTGATATCCAGCCTGCAGTTTTCAGAACTTGTACTGTCAGCTATCCTCTAGTTCCTCCTAGATTGCCTGCTTATTACCAAATACTGCATCACCCCTTCTGCGGTCAAATTTTTGAAGAGCTCTTCTTGGGCACCTGTGTGTTTTATTCCTTCTCCTGCTATCTGTCAGGGGCATGGCAGGGTGCTCTCTTGTCATCTGAGGCGTGTCTCATCTGTTAGACCTGGCTGAATGTTCCGAGCATGCGAGAAATTCTCCTGAGATTGGCCCAGAACTGCTTATTGCATCCTCACTCTGAGGAATCCCCGGCAGACTGGCAGCTCCATGACAAGGACACATCCCGATGCCTGGCTCTTTTCCATAGGACCTGGGGGAGGGATAATGTGAGACCATATGATCCCTGCCTTTCCTGTCTATGAAGAGCATCCTGAAGTGAGAGACAGTCGTGCTGGCCTTTGTTTGCCATTAGAGCAGCTGGATCTCTGTTCAAAGAGCCCCCCTGGCCTTAGAAAAGGAGGTGTGATCTACCCCTTTCCCCTTACTTCGGAATTGTCATTTCACTTGCCGTGTTCAGCTTATTCAGGCTTTTCCTGAGATTTTTTTCCCCAGTGCCTGCCTGAACGCGGCTGGGCTGGAAGAGCCACCGAAGCCTAACAGTGACATCTCCTGGCCAACAGCGCTAGTGGTCAGAGACAAATACCCCGCTGGAAGAAGGTCCCTTTTGTCTCCTCTCAGAGGAAAGCCTCTTTTGCACTGGCAGGCCCGGTGGATTGGAAAGATTCTGCTTGGAGTCACCGTGGTGTTTGTGTGTTAAAATGCTGTAGCTGTCACCAGCAACATCTGTTTCCTTAAAGGCGTTTTCAGTTTAAAACCAACATTCTTTGTAGGCTAGTCTTACAAGCTTTCACCAGATCTAGTATCTGTGTAGAAAATTAGTGTAGCCCTGTATTACCAAGGCATCGCTCCGCACCTCGGTGACTTGGGAAGGTAATTTTCATATGTATAGGTCAATTCCTTGCTAATTGCTCAGGCAAAAAATAACTGCAGAAGTCAAGGACTGAGAACTTCAGGCTTAATTCCTAATAATTATATATTTGTATTTGTATCAATGCTCTGGTTGTTTTGCTGACACTGCCTGAATTAAAAATGTGCGTGGCTGCTTTAGCACCGATGCAATTTGCCTGGTGTCCATTATAGTTTGTCTGCTTACCAAACCTGAAGGAGCTGTTACTGTTTTCCAGGTCACACAGTGAATAAGATGCGCAAACATTCAGATCACGATGTGGCCAGCCTCGCCAAAGATATTTACACGGAGTGGCGAACTTTCATCAAAGACCATTCAAACAAGCCCTCAATAGAGGTCAGGAGCGATCCCAAGACTGAGGCTTTCAGAAAGAATGCACGGAAGCTGCTTTGTGAAGCCCTGGATCTAGAGGTAGCATTCAGATCCATTTGTTTTTGGCTCAGAGAATTACCTCTTGTAGGAACAAGTTAAACAAACCTTTTTCAGCCATAGCTACTGTAAAGCTGGTCCTCCCCGCAGAGTGGGGACAAGGTCAGATGATCTGTTCCTATTTTCAGTGATTCACTGCGCGTCCCTATTTATAAGTAGCTTTTTGTTTTCAAGGTAGACAATTTTTTGTTGTTGTTAACCAAGCAGCCATGCTAACTGTAAGTGAGGTGTATTTGCTTTCATTTACATAACCAGCCAACGGAATAGTTGCGTATCTACTGCAGTTGGGCTGTACAACAGAAGGAGGAAGTTAATAGAACATAAACTTTTTCCTACTACTTAACGGCTGTGAAAGCAACACTGGGACCTTTTGGTTGTTCCATATTTAAGTAATTAAACATTTGTAAATTTAAATCTATTGCAAAAACAGAGAGGCAAGGTTGACAGTATATAAAGTGGTGATAAATACCAGATCCCTCAGGTATCTTCAAGTAAATGAACAGGGCTTTGCTGTAAGGCTTAATGACTAGTTTGCTTGGTCTATGAAATGCCATAATAATTATCCTTTTTAATTTATTCATTAATTATCCTTTAAATGGCAAGTCAAGCGATAAGCAGTCAAGAGTTTCAAAGCTATGTGTTTGCTAGCTATAAGAACAACCTCTCCAACTTCCAGTCCATCTGGACTGAGGCCTTAGAAAGGTGGGAGCTCACCTTTGCCAGGCCACCGGGTCAAGCTTAGTTCTTGGAAGGCACCTCTATGCGTAATGATAAGACTGGTAGTAAAGTCTGAACCTATGGGACATAAGGCTGTGGTACCACCCTAAAATGAGTAGTATTGGGTAAAGTAGAGTTGCCTCTGAACAGGACTCACCTGAAAGCACGGCAAGGAACAATACTCTTCTACCTTGCAGCTACCACCACGTGTGCAAGTGGAGCTTACAGCAGCAGATGAACAGCATATAGAGGCAGGGGAGCCACAGAGGTCCAGCAAATGGGGAGCAGGGACACCTGAGAGGCTGACAAAAAGGAGAAGGGAAGGCGGGGCTGAATGGATCCATGGGGCTTCTAGTGCTGCCCAACAGAGGGGCTATTTAGTGATGGGTAGCAAAAACAGAGTGAGCAAAAGACTTGGAGGAATACTGTTTGGCATGCTGGAATCTCCTGCATGCAAAGCATGGGAGATTCCCCATCACAAAAGGCAGAAGTGAAATTAAAACCATTTCTTGATGGGTGGAGGATTTTTTTTTTTTCCTAAGCTGTGCTAAATTACAGGTTTTGGCACATGTTGAAGCAATAACTACATAATTAACATTTAGCAAATCCCTTTCTGCATTCTTAATTACACCTCTTTCTACACACAGAGAGCCCACATTTCCCTTTATAGCACCGGGCAGAGTTGCCAAGTGTTTGGCATGTCTTAGAGTTGCTGTTGGAATCAAGTTTAAAATAGTATCCAAGGTACCTTATATCAGCAAGATCAAAAGTGAGCTTTATGGAGACAGTACAACGTAGCTTATAATTGCAGCTGAGCTTGATACCCAAAGCTAGTTGCAGATTAGTTTCCTGTTGTGATGGCAAAGTACTGCCACCCAGCTGGAGATGTGGATATGTTCCCTGCTACTGACCACATTGCCTTGTTCCTTAATTGCTAGGGTGGAATTAAATTGCTCTTCCTGTTACACTTGTGATGGGAAGTAGATTTCCTTGAATCTAAGCTGATTAATGAAGAAACACTGAGAAGCACCAAACTCCAATTTCAATCAGTTGGTCTCCTTATTAAATGTAAAGATCTAATTTTATACTTTGCTGTTTTCAGATTGATCACCCACTGGCTGAAAATATTGAGCGAGAAGCTTTTCATCTCTCTTCCCGTCTCATTAGCGCACCGTATCGCAGAATGGTGCGAGCTCTTGTCTTCTCATTAAAGCACAAACCTGAAATCCGAGCAGAAGTCAAGACTGGCACACTCACTGTCCCCGCGTTTGTACAGAGCCAGAAAAAGTGAGGTGGTATGCTTGATCCTGAGTGAGAACTTCACGTGCCTACATCTCTGTGGAACTGGGAGCCCTTTGTGTTGTGGGGGGAGTGCAGAAGTGCTGACAGCGCGACTCACGTGGCACCGCTCTATGAACAGGGCTGCTGAAGACAAAAACTACTCATGATGAAAATGGTGCTGTAAATCTGACTTGGTAGAAATCCGCATGGGTTTGCTGCAAAAAAAGTTTCTTCTACTCTGCTGTATATTTTCCAGCTACAAAACCATCCTTGCTGACTCACCTGATTCTCACTTCTGCCCGTTTGTCATACCTCAGTTTAGCTCCATCCCTGATGTGGATCTTTAGGTGTAATCAGCTGAATCACACAGAGGAGCAGCTTTGTGCTGTGCTGGTAGGAAATAGTGGGAATTCAGGGTAATTGGTCCATGGGAGGAGATTCCTAGTGGATAACTGCAAACTCTAGTTAACCTTAAATCAGCCACATCTGCTGCAGCTGGGCCCTGCCTGTGGCAAGAGCTAGCTGTTTTGCCAAGCCAGGTGATTTCCCTTTGCTGCCTTTCAGAGTTGGATGCAAAATGGGTTTCAATAACTTGCTAGCCACCATTCCATAGGCTCAGTCATCCTGCAATTGTGGGCCTTTTCTAAAGCCCTGGGGTGAAAATTGAAATGCCCTGGAGTATAGGTGCTATCTAACGCCTCTGCTGTTTAATGAACAGCTCACTCAGACTTCCATACCTCGCTCATGATTTAAATGTGGTGCTTGTTCTTACTGTAACGTGAAAAAAAAAAAAATTGAAATGAATTTTCTAAATAAAATGAGGTTTTAAGCAAAGTACTCCTTTTAAAGGCTTTTTTTTTTTTTAAAGGAACATGGTTCAGAATGATTGTGTGGACAAATATAAGCAAGAAACTATTGCTTTAATTCCTTCTAGTTACTAAAAACTTGGAATTTTTCTCGTATTTGCTCTCATTTCTTCAGTGCCACAAGTCGTCTTGTTCTCCATAAGCTATTATTAAAGCCGTGACAGGCACACTGTTTCTCCACTGGTAGGTAATAAAGTGCTCTCTGTTCTGTGTGTGTGTGTGCGCGTGCGTGTGTACGTACACAAGGGACTGGTCGCAAACCTTTTTTTGACTTATCAGGGTAGACAGAACCAAATACAGGGATGAGTGAAACCTGCCTATTGACAGTCATGGGAACTGAAGTCCACTTCCATAAGGAAGTGTCTTTTGATCAGTCATGGTCAGCACTATTGTTTCAGAAGAGTCACTTAAGGACAAATAATGCAGTGGGAAAACTGCGAATTAGTGTTCATTCAGATCTTCACATGACTGACTGTCATTCTGTGGACCTGCTAAATACTTCTTTTCTTCTGTGGACACTAGAAGCTAAAGAAACACCCAAAACTTACCTGAGGTGTTGAACTCTGTAAATTTAGTTAGATAATTGCAGGTTCTCTTAAAAACATCTAAACCCTATCTTGTTTGCTTGGGCCAGTGCAAGACTGGCTTTTTTTTCTGTATACATTGTGAAGGTGTCTTCAAACAGCTGGCTTTTCTGACAACAGTGATGTTCTGGTGTACAGACATTTCATTTGTAAAAAGTTAAGGTTAGGTGTGTTGGAGAAAGTATGAGAAGGAAACTGGCAGATATATGAGTGGTGACTATGGGGATAATACGTCGAGACTTAACGCTTGTTGACCAGGCTGTAGCAAGAGATGTGGAAACTCAATTTATCTCTTACAAGTAATCAGCTCCATGTCCCACTTAAATAACTTCAAAGTGTGTATCTGTAATTGAATTCACCTATCCTGGGCTGTCATGGAAGGAGTTCAGGATCAATGAACAACCTAGCTTTTGCTTCCCGAGCTGCAACACCAAAACCTGCAGTATTTATTTTCAGCTTCCTGTTCCTGGTGCTGGGCTGTGTTTTCTCTAGTTAGGTAATGTGTGAGAAGCAAAAATCCCCAAAATGGAGAACTTATATTCTAATGAATGCCAGGCCAGAGAAGTTTCCCACCCAGGTCAGATACAATCAGACAACTTTGGCTTATCTGAACACACTGCCAGTTTACACTGGGCTGTGCGTTGGTTTGCAAGACAGGTCTAGGAATCACGCAGATTTTTTGTGATGCACAGTGCGGGTAGCAACTGCGGACAATTGCTGTCTGAAAGGGAACTGCTCTATAGCGATGGCAGTTCTACTCTGAAAACAGCAACTCGGCGAGATCCGCTTTTGTTTTCACAGTTTAGCCCTGGAAACCAACTGAGAGAGGGAAAAGTGATGTGGATGATTCTTTCCCCTCTTACTAGTAAACAGGCCTGTGGAAGGGGTGTCGTTCATGACACAGCACTGTAAAATTGAAAAGCAAGAGCAACGTAGATATAAAGAAGGACCTGCCATGGTCCAGAGAACTCCTGTGTTGTTTGTAATGTGTGGAGGAATGGGAAGGTGGTGGTCCTTGTCCTCAAGGTCTGTTTAGAAAAAAACCAACTACAACCTGAGCACATCTCCTTCCTGCATCCCTTTCGCAGTGGTACAAGCCAAACGAGATCCCAGCCGCTGTCAGCAGGCCTGTCCGAGAACCCTTCGCTGTCGTCTTACGGGCTGTGCAAACATCACCTGGGCTTGGTGTGGGACAGCCAGTGCCTCCCCAAGTCCACAGGCAGCGTGGAACACCCTAGAGGTGGTCGGGAGCTCGTCTGCTCCACACAAACTACAATCTCAGCCCGTGCCATCAGACTCTGTTTCGGGATATAAGCAAAGCTCTGCCAGGCCCATCTCTTCCAGGTGACTTTTTCCACACCCTTTCCTGCTCCCTGACACCTTCCTTTTCTGAGCAGCCTTCAGGGAAGAGAGACTTTTTAAAATCTATTTTGGATGCCTTCAGCTCCTTAGGGCGTGCATTGCAGAGGTTTTTTTTTTACTTCATTCTCAATACGGGCCAAATATTTTTAATTTGGGAGTTAACTTCAGGGATGCAGAGTTACTGCACATGGGGAGAAAACTCTCCTATAAATTTCCTCTATTTAATGGCTAATATTTTTGCCCAACTTGTTTTCAAAGGGACCTAAGTGTATAGCTCTGGGTCCAGTTCTTCTGGCTTGATGTGAAAGCTGGCAGTAACATTTGGGCTGAAGATTCACAGACTCAGCTTTGCATAAAACTGACTGCCTGGAGCAACTGGAAAAGATTGCTGAGGGTTGGACTCGAGACCTACAAGGACAGGAGGAATGCAGAGAACAAGGGAATGCTTTAGGGACAAAACCAGCAAGGAAGGTGGGAAAGGAAGACAAAAACAGATGAAAAAGCAATAGGCCAAAAAGGGCTTCATTTTATGGAATCATAGAATAGTTTGGGTTGGAAGGGACCTTAAAGATCATCTAGTTCCAACCCCCTGCCATGGGCAAGGACACCTCCCACTAGACCTGGTTGCCCAAAGCCCCATCCAGCCTGGCCTTGAACACCTCCAGGGATGGGGCCTCCACAACTTCTCTGGGCAACCTGTTCCAGTGTCTCACCACCCTTCTTAATATCTAATCTAAATCTCCCCTCTTTCAGTTGAAAACCATTACCCCTCGTCCTATCACTACACTCCCTGATAAAGAGTCCCTCCCCAGCTTTTCTGTAGCCTCTTTAGGTACTGGAAGGCCACTATAAAGTGTCCCCAGAGCCTTCTCTTCTCCAAGCTGAACAACCCCAACTCTCTCAGCCTGTCCTCGTAGCAGAGGTGCTGCAGACCCCATTTTTGTGGCCTCCTCTGGACCTGCTCCAACAGGTCCATGTCCTTCTGCTGGGGCTGGACGCAGTACTCCAAGTGGAGTCTCACCAGAGCAGAGGGGCAGAAAGGATGATGCTGGATTTTCCCAAAGGGTGATGCTGAATGTGACAACAGCATACTCGATATCTGACAGTAATTTAGTTTTTAATTACTCTATAAAGACCAGATTCCCCCCTTGGAGCAATCTTACCTGCCCAACTGTGTTTATTTATGCCTTAGGTTACCTGCTACATTAGCTTGCTACTCCTCAGTTCTTCCTTCCCTCCCCCGGGCACTGCAGCCCGCGGTGAGACTGGAGCCGTGCAGCTCACGGATAAAGCAGGAGGCCAGGGATGGCCGGTTCCCAGCGCCGTGATCCGTTCACTAGCTGTAGTTCATGTGACCTCCGGAAATCCCTTGAAACAGAGGGTCTGGAAGGGCACAGGCACCCGAACCCTGCAGAGCGCATCCCTCCCAAGGCTGGCCCGGCTCTGAAACATCCGACCTGCTATAGTTTGCCTCTGGCAAACCCACTCACGGGGGGTCCGGCAGGACCCTCACTAGCTTGGGTCGCCCTGCCACATGGGTAACACATCAGGCTGGAGGAAGAAAGGGCCCCTCACGCATCCTAGAGGTTTGGCCTCACTGGCCCAGACGTGCATTTCTCCTGAATTTTGCTTTTTCTCCTCTGGTTTTCCTTGGCTGTGCGGTGCAGACCAGCCACAGGGCACCGGTAAGACGCGTTACAAAGGCAGGGACTGTCCACAAGCTCCCATCTTCACGCTGGGGAAACCCTTTTAGATTAAAAGGGAGGATGAAAGGGCTGAGCGGTGTCTCCCTTGTGTTAGGTTTCTCTGGCACGGTGCCTTTGAAATAGCTGGTTCCCTTTTTACAGGGGAAACGTTAAATGAAGGAGGCACCCAACCTGGAGAAAAGGTTCTTCTTTTTTCTCTTTTCTTACCAGTTTAAGCCCAGCCCACAGACTTCTTTCAGCAAAAGCGCGGATAATGCCAACAGACCTATAGAGACCGGCTGCACCCAGCACAGAGGGGAGGGAAGCACCTTCTGGAGGCGAGTGACATCTCCTGTCCTCCTCCCCTGCCTGTGCTGCTGGTGCTTGGGGAACACAGGGTGGGCTGGGAGCAGCTCCAGGAGGGATGGAGGGGGAATTCACCCCTGCCAGAGCTGACTTCTGATAAGCAAGTTTGGGAAGGCACCAGGCGACACCTTGCCCAGTTCCCCACGGGACAAGCACAGCTCAGGAGAGCTTTGTCCGGTGGCAAATGACTTGGGCGAAAGAAGACAGGAGTAGACAGGACCCTCCCTGTCCTTCAGAAAAGAGAGTGCACAGCAGCTCACCATTTTTCATCCTTTAAGAGGCTCTTCAAAGGTTTCTCCACAAAGAACCCAAACTTTTAGATCTCATTTGCTTCGCTGGCAGACCTGTAATAGGAAGGGTTTGCTAGGCTGGCCCTGGATCAAGAGATGTTAAGGCAAGGAGCAGCCAGAGGTGTCTTCTGGGGCCCTGATCATTTGAAGTAGGCTCCAGGAACTTTCCTCCCAGGCTATGTTAGCACACCACGGGGCAGGAGCATAAGACGGAGCAGAAACTGGGGACTGGAGCAGAGGAAGGACGGAGGAAAGCAGAAAAGAAGAGGTAGAGGGAGGGGAACGTGTTGGGGAGCTCCCCAGCCCAGCTGGCCGCAGCCGGCAAACCCTCGCTCCTCCGACCCGCACACAGAAGCACTGAGTCTCCCTTGCTGCTTTAGATGGCTGTAGCACTTTTAAAGTGGTTTTGATGCTAACGAGTGAGCTCTCCCATAGCAGGGATCACGTGGCGGAGGATACTGCAAGGGCTGGAGAGCCCTCCTGCATTTGCTTAAACGCCCCTCTGCACAGGAGCCGATATTGCAGGATAAATTCCTTCCCCCCCTCCACCACCCCCCCTTCAGGCACTGGCATTTCAGAGGAGGGGAAACCGAGGCACGAAGGGACTCTGACATGCCGCAGGAGGCGGAAAAGGGAAGCCTGTGCCAGGTTTACACTGCAATTAATGATGCTCTAATTCTTCTGCTAGCAGTCCATGGTCTGTGTCAATTAGACTAGATTATGGGATAATCCTTGCTAATTATATATTATTATATAGCAAGCAGTTATCTCCCTACAAAGGGTGCTCCTATAATGGACAAACGCTGTTCCTCTAGCACAGTCAGCCCCAATGGCAAAAAAAAAAAGCCAAAGTTGCAGCCAATATTTTGCCTAAGCTGAAATTTTCACATTGCAAACACTGCACTCCTGTCCCAGACGAGAAGGAAGAGGAGGAGGAGGAGGAGGAGGAGGAGGAGGAGGGCTTTGACCAGCAGACCCAGCTGGAGAGGGGAGGCAGGGTCAAATCCACACCCCCCAAACCTGCCGCAGAGGCATGACCGTAAGCTCAAAATCCAGCTGGATGCTCTGCCATCCATCATGGAGCAAAGGCCCCGTTCAGCCTCCACACACCAAAACCCCTGCAAGCAGGGGAGGAAGACCTCGCTGTCCCTGGGGCTGCCACGACCGGGAAACAGGGTTTAAAATAAGCTGGGAAAACAACCCCCTGTAAACATCGTCATTGCATTTTTAATTGTCCGTTTACTTGATCCATTATGTTCCCCCAGATGGCAGGGCTGCTTGACTGCTGCCTCCTCAGCTGTGCCGCCATGACCAGGGTCTCCAGTGGGTATCTGTGTCCCCAAGGTAGAGGTGCCCCCGTGGCAGGCTGGCGTTGCCCACCCGAGCAGGCAGGGTTAGCCACCTCCCTGCGGAGAGGGACCTTGATTTGACGGGGAAGGGGGTTTCTGCTTGCGCCTGAGGCCAAAGGGGTTGGAGGGTCCTGTTTCCCTTATCTCTGGTCCGCACCGCCGGACTTCAGTCCATGCAGGGACACTGTGGGGAGACTTGATGGCCGAGGGCTCGGCATGAGTCACCGATGGGGAAGGAAAAAAATCCCAGGAGCGAGGTCTGAAAGCCACTTGGCTCAAGAAAATAATTCCTTGGCTTTTTACTTCTCCCCTGTCCTGACTCACCCAAGCTACTTTGCCATTTGACGTACTCAGACGCAAGCGACCTGTGCAAGTCGTGGGCTCAGCCAGAGCGGAAAAGTACCTGGAATCCTACTTGTGCTTTGGCTTTTATATGCTCCCATGTAGGAACAAATCAATGGTTCCTCCAGATCTAGAAACAAATAACGCCCGTTTGGGAAGCCAAAACAAGTCCCAGTTTTGCAGCCCACTGACCCCCTGCAAGCAGGGCTGGAGGTGCTGGCACCCATCTGGCAGGTTTCGCTGGGATGGCCAATGCGGTTTCTGTCCCCATCTGCCCCTTTTGCAGATGTTACTGTCCCCATCCCAGGACAGGGGAAAGAGGGAGACATGCTCCCAGGCTGCTGGTGGCCAACACTGCTGCTCACAGCTCCATAGAATCATAGAATGGTTAGAGTTGGAAGGGACCTTAAAGATCATCTAGTTTCAACCTCCCTGGCATGGGCGTTGAACACATCCAGGCAGGTTTTGAGTATCTCCAGAGAAGGAGACTCCACAGCCTCACTGGGCAGCCTGTTCCAGTGCTCTGGCATCCTCAAGTAAAGAAGTTTTTACTCATACTGAGGTGGAATTTCCTGTGTTCCAGTTTGTGCCCGTTGCTCCTTGTCCTGTTGCTGGGCACCACTGGAAAGAGTCTGGCCCCATCCTCTTGACACCTGCTCTTTAGAAGTTTATAAGCATTGGTGAGATCCCCTCTCAGTCTTCTCTTCTCCAGGCTAAACAGACCCAGGTCTCTCAGCCTTTCCTTGTAAGAGAGATGCTCCAGTCCCCTGATCATCTTTGTAGTCCTCTGCTGGACTCTCTCCAGTAGTTCCTTGTCTTTCTTAAACTGGGAAGCCCAGAACTGGACACAGTACTGCAGATGCGGCCTCACTAGGGCAGAGCAGAGGGGGAGGATGACCTCCCTTGACCTGCTGGCCATGCTCTTTTTAATGCACCCCAGGATGCCATTGGCCTTCTTGGCCACAAGGGCACATTGCTGGCTCATGGTCAACTTGTCCCCCTGGACTCCCAGGTCTCTCTCTGCAGAGCTGGTTTCCAGCAGGTCAGCCCCAAACCTGTACTGGTGCAGGGGCTTATTCCTCCCTAGGTGCAGGACCCTACACTTGCCCTTGCTGAAGTTCATTAGGTTCCTCTCCGCCCAACTCTCCAGCCTGTCCAGGTCTCGCTGAATGGCGGCACAGCCTTCCGGTGTGTCAGCCACTCCTCCCAGTTTTGTGTCATCAGCAAACTTGCCAAGGTTACGCTCTGATGCCAACCTTGTGGTTTTGTTCCCCCAAATGGAGCAGCCAAGATGGACTCCCCCTGGGGTGTTACGGCCAGTGGTCAGGGCACCTACCTGTCAGTGGACTGGCAGTACTGGTTGGGGATTGCCTCCTCCTACTTCCCACCGCTGTTCCAGCTGCGGTACCAGGAGCTCGGCAGCAGCACATGGGTGGTGAGTCCTCCATCCTTCCCAGCGCAGACCCCCTCTTGGTACAACACCCACCGACCCGTCCGTGCCAAGGACCTGTGGAGCTGTGGCTGGCTCAGTGGCATAAGTGGCTGGGGGCACTTCTGGCCTTGAACACCAAACCCCTGAGAAAACAACCCCAAGGAGAAAAGCTGCTCCTGCTGCAAGCCCACAAACCACCCTTGCTGTCACCCCTGGGACAGTCATTATTAAATTAACCATAAAGGCCTGTTTTAGGAGGGGATGCAGGTTTGGGCCAGGAGAACGGATTAGGGGAGTCCAGCTGGCCTCATTCCTGGGGAAAGGGAAAAATAAGGTAAAGAAGCAAAGCAGGATTGGAGCGGGACGTCCCAGCTAGGTGGTCCCCAGCCGTGCCCTGGCGTGGGACACAGGCTGGCTGGGCAGCGCTGCCGTGGGGCACACTCGCACCAGGGCTACCAGTGATAACAACCCGGGTGGTCCGGAGCTGCCCCACACGCATCCTGCACGGGGAGCAAGGAGCTTGCAAGCAGTTCTCCGCCGGCTGGTGCCATGATCGGCTGCTCCCCAGGTCTTCACACCACCACTTTTGGAGCCGGGGGATTTTGGTGAGGATGGAGGACACAGGGCATGCTCCCAGCCACAGAGTACGTGTGGGAAGAAGGAAAAAAAACCCAATCTATTCACCGAAGCAGCAGGGTTTGCACCCATGGAGGGGGTGCAATGCTGTATGGCACCAGCACGGCTCAGAGACATGGGGTTCAGCTCCAGCACCGGCTCCCCAGGTGTCACGAGCACGCCAGTTCTTTGGGTCCTGATCCCAAGCTGTGGGACTTGAGTATAAAATTTAAAATACACAAATAACTCTCTGAGCAGACGAATAGGGGGAGAAGGAAGAAATCACTGCAGGAGAGCTGTGAGAGTCCTTTAAATACATTTCCCCCTCTCTTTCTCAGCACGAGCCTGACGTCGGGGAGCAAACCAGCTACCACGTCTACAACGTGAGGCCGGACACCACCTACGTCCTGATGCTTCGCTGCAAGAGCGAGGAGGGGAATGGCTTCTGGAGCGAGCGGAGCGACCCGGCCAGCGTGAGCTTGGGGCCCGCCGGCACCCGCAGCGAGAGCGCACACCCCATGGCAGGGGGGCCACCTCGGTCCCTGCTCCCCTTCCCATCCCAGTCCCTACTGGCGTCACCACAGGAAACTTCACCGAGCATCACATAGAATGAACCACCGAAGGGCAGTTGCCTGGTAAGGGGTGAGCACCCAGCCGGTGCTCAGAAAGCTGTTCTCTTTCTTTCTGCAGCCACCGAGGTAACACACTGCCCATTTTATTTTCATTTTGAGAGAAAGCTGTGAGTCAGCAGAACATCACTGTGCCCCTGGGGCCACATAAATCTCAAGCGAGCAGAGCGTGCGACACTTCTGCTTAAGGAAGGATCAGGACATCCTTTGGTTTTATGGCTGGGTTAGTGTGGAAAGCTGGGGCGTATAAAGAATTCCCGGAAAGAGAGACCCGAGCTACCTGTCACAGCTGAAGAAGTGCTTGGGAAAGGAGAAGCCCCTCAAGCTCCTGCCCGGTGACCCTCAGGGCTGGGTTTGCAGCCCCTGACCTGTGGCACCCATCTGCCTGCGGGAGCGGGGCCAGACCTGGTGTGCTGATCTCGCCTGAAAAGTCAAGAGCCCATTCCCTTAATTACAGCCCTGCAGCCGGAGGGTCCTCATCCCTCTCCCCCGCACCAGCACCCCGATGGCGTGCACAGCCAGGCAGCCGCGCACAAGCAACCGGAGAGCCCCAAGCTCTGCCCCACGCTGCAGGGACAGACCCAGTGTCCCTGGGGAGCTCCAGCATGGCCACCGAGGGGTCATCCAGCCCCGCGAGATCCCCCAAAGCTCACCCAGCTGCAGCACTCCTCACACCGGGTGGCTCCAGGGGACCGCAGAGCAATGACACCAGCTCAGGTGGGCACCCTGCACCAGCTCCAGCACCGGCTCCCCAGGTGTCACAAGCACGCCAGTTCTTTGGGTCCTGATCCCAAGCTGTGGGACTTGAGTATAAAATTTAAAATACACAAATAACTCTCTGAGCAGACAAATAGGGGGAGAAGGAAGAAATCACTGCAGGAGAGCTGTGAGAGTCCTTTAAATACATTTCCCCCTCTCTTTCTCGGCACGAGCCTGACGTGGGGGAGCAAACCAGCTAACCTGCGGTGCCCTGACTGCCTGCCCACAGCTTTGGGGACACTCTGAGCCAAACTGGGTTCAGCTGCAGTGCTGGGCTCAGCTGCGTTGAGTTTGCATCCTCAGCAAAGCACTCCCGCCCTGAGGCTGCTCACGGCCATCACGGCATGACCGGGTGCAGGTGGGACTTTCCAAGGCTGCTAGACCCTGGCGTTGTGGATCATGATGCCACGTGCTTGCTGGGAGCCCCAGTGGGATGCCCCATCCTGCCCAGCACCCCAGAGCTGGTCCCTGTGCCTCCGGGCAGGGGGAGCAGGGTCCTGCGCAGGCAGCGGTGCCCGTTTTAGGGCACTTCCACCATCCTTGCACTTGCCCAATGCCGCAGCACAAAAGCACAGCACCCATCAGCACATCCCCCCAGTGTGGCACATTAAGAAAACCTTCTCAGTAAACAGAGAAAACATGGAGACCGTAGCTGGGATTTTTAGGATATTTTAGCCCAGCTTCTCTCTGGTAGAAGCAACTCCCCCAGGGAGGGAGAGGAATAAACCAACCGATCTCCTGGGGGCTCTTCCAGTCCTGTTTTCTATGATCTATGATTTTCAACGATCGTTCTTCATCAGATTTGCATGCAAGCACTTGCAGCGAGATAACGGAGGCTCTCCCTCCCGCAGAACAGCAAAGTCTTTGTCTGCTCCAGAGGGACACGACTCCATGTCCATAAGCAAAGCCAGGAGATGGAGTGCCTGCATTCAGCTCGGTGCAATCAAATCATCAGGCTCTAAATAAATAATCAGATGAGTAGCGGGAGCGCTGCCTGTGCCCACCGCTCTCCCTGCCTGCTCGGGAAGTGCTGGGCAAACACCACCGAGGGAAACTGCGGCCCGGTGCGTGAGGACCGTGGGCATGGTGGAGGGGAGGGAGCCCTGGTGATGGATTCCTGATATCTGTTTGCGACTCATCTGAGCGGCTTTTACATGAGAAAAAGGGTTTGTTTCACAAAATGACCGGGATGGTCTGTCTCTCCAGGCTGTGGGCTTGCATGGTCCCCCTCCCCGGCTGGGCTCCCTCCCCAGCCAGGGCAGTGCCCAGCCAGGGGACTTTGCACCCACTCACTGGGGATCTTCTCCCCTCCCGGCTGTCCCAGTGTGTCCTCCCATGCTGCTGGGGTCTTCACCTGTGGGGACAAGGACGGACGTGCTTGCTGAAGGAGAACTGCTGCGGATGCCACCCCTGCTCCAGTCCACGGCGTGGCCACGCTCAGCAGCAGCGCGGGTGGTGGCAGGGAAACCCTGCGGGCCACAGAGATGTCCCTTGATCCACTTCTGCGGAGCTTTCGTTGCATGGAGGAGATCAGATGAACACCGATTTCTTATTAAAATTAATTTGCAAGGCCAGAATAGCTTCATCCCCTGGTTACACCTCTCCTTTCTCCTCCTGCCCCCTTTCCATTAGCTCTCTCTGCAGCTCCTGCTCGTTTCACGTCGCATCGCTTATCACGGTGACAAACGAGCCAGGTCCTCCCTGAACTTTGCTCGGTGCTGGATGTCCCTGTCACAGCTGGTTGCGGGCAGGGGCCAGCCAGGCTGTGGGAAAGGCAAGGGACTGCTCCGGAACTGCCTGGTGAGCCCCAGGGGGAAGAGTACAGCCATCTCCGTCACGCTTGGGAGCTGGGCGAGCACGGAGTGCACTGTGCACAGAGCCCCATTGATGGGGAAAGGTCGCCCAAGGCTGTGAGGGTGACAGCTACAAGGGGCTTTTGTCCTGGCTATGATGGGGACAAGGATGGAGACAGGGATGGGGACGTGCCATCAGTCCTGCCAGGTCTTTCTGCGCACCGGTGTGGGATGCTGGGGCTGTCCCTCTCTAGGACATCTCAGCCAGCAGCATCACGCTCCTGGGCTTCCACCAGCCCCCGGGAAAGGGGTGCTGGGGAGGGGGACACCTCGACATGGTGCGGGGGAGGAGCTGGGGAAGCCATTGGGCAATTTGGGGAACGGAGGGTGCAGAGGCAAGTGGGATAAACCAGCCGTGAGCACATTTGGGATGGAAATCCCAAAGGGGTTATCACAGGCAGCGCAGGGGTTTGGGGGGGGGGGGGGGGCTTTGCAAAACCACAGGCACATCATGAGCCATTTGGCTGTTGCTGTTTTGGATGGAAACCAATCCTGCATTAACTGGGGAGAGGTGGCGCTCCCACATCCCGGCCACCAAACCAGGAGGATGGTTGGGGCCCCAAACTCAGGTGTTACCTCTGTGCCCATGATGTCCCCTTTGCCCCATGCTGCCAGCATGGCTTTAATTGGGGTCCTCATGCTCAGTGGTGTTGGGTATCTGAGAGCATGGAGGACTCCTGGCCAGCGCTGGTGGTGACACCTCCGTTTTTGGGGTTTTTTTGCAGAATCAGCTTCCCAGGGTGTCAAATTTGGAACAGAAAGGGAGGGCCCTGTATATCAGGGAAGAGGCGGTTTAACAGGGGATGTCAGTGAGCAAAATCCTGCGGGGCAGGGAGAGACTGGATGCCAAAACCTAACAGAGAAAATGAGAGGCTGAGACACGCCGGAGCGTGGTCGGAAGCTGAGGAGGGCAGGTGCTTGGTGAGCAGGGGGGACTTTCCTCGCTCCGAGGGGGATGACCATCTCAAGTGGCTCACTGCCGGCGGCAGCCGCAGATGCAGCTGCAAACGCATCCGGGAACAAGCCAGGAAAGGGCTTTTGTAAGCCTTCAAGTCGCATTAATCGCCCTGGCTGTGAGCCCCTGGATAACACCCTGTGGGGCCGGGGTGCTGGGGAGCCCCTTGGAGCTGCTCGCGCAGTGCCAGTCCTGCATCCCGAGGGGATACGTGTAGGAGAGCGCTGCACCTGGGGATGCTCAGGTGGTTTCAGACCGGAGCTGGAGCTGGAAACCCTCCCTGGGATGAGTGCGGCAACAGCCCATATTGCTGCTGGACTCTGGGACCAGGTCCAACTCCTTAGTCGAGTGCGCTACCCAGAAAAGCCTCTTTTCCCTGCAAATCGCAGGGTGCTGGAGGCTCTGGCCGGGCGAGGAGGTGCCCATCCTGCAGGCGAGGGGCTGGGTGCTGCTGGGTGCTGCGGGCTCCCCGCCAGCCACGAGCGGCTGCAGCGTTTACCCGTTTCAGCAAAACCTGGGCTGCCAGGAAGGTTAATTATACCTTGAAGTTTCTTCAGTCGTCAAATCTTGTAACTATCGTCTCAAGCTGACAGTTGTACACCTAGCAATTAACTGGCAGCAAGGCTTTGCAGGCAGCGGGGGGGGTCCAGCCTTGTTTCCCGTCTACGTACACAACACGCTCTCAAAACCTTGCCCTAATGGAGCTTAACAGTGCTGGCAAATATTTCACTCGGAAATCTCGCATTCGCTGCTGTGTTGCACCGACAAATGCCGAATCAATCCGGGCTCTGATAACGAAGGCTCCTCGTCAGGAGGCACGCATAGACATGTGCCTTCTTCCCTCCCCAGAAACCCTCTTAGGCATCCGCGGGCTGGAGCAAACCGGCAGGAAAAGCCGCTTGATCACCATCCTTTTCCTTTACCGCTGCTTCCTCGGATGCTCAGCAGCAGGTACAGACCTGTCCCAGCAGGCGTGGGAAGGGGGACATCGGTCAGGAAAGGCTTCCACCTATGGGACTGTCCTCTCGGCCTCTGCTAAAAATCCCACCGGTGGATTCAGCAGCCAGAGGGGTTTGCTGTGCCGTGCGATGCGGGTACCCTCCGTAGGATGGATTGCCCTTGGGACATGGCGCTACCACAAAAAGGGCTCCTGGATTACCCACTGCCCTCAACCTCAATTTTTTGCCCTTGAATGGCCACGCTTGGGCATTTTAAGGTCTCTCCCTGCACCACAGTGTGTTTTACACAGGCTGGGGTGGGTAGCCCCTACGCCAGGCTCCCAGGGCTGCATTCACCCCACTTCTGCAGCGAGATGTCACGTTGGCTTCACCATACGCTGGCTCGGACGCATGGCAGGACAAACACCGGCTGCTCTGCGATAGCCACCCCCCCCGTGATGCTGACAGGGAATTTCCTTTGCGTCGGTACGGCACAAGAGGCAGGCAGGGATTTTTTGGCCATCCAACAGTCAGTAGCATCTGGGCTTTTGGGGAGGAACCCAAGTTTTCTGGAGGTGCAGGTGACCACAGGACTCCTATTTTCGTGCTGTAGGCTGCTGAGCTCACCTTCTGCGAGGACCAAGGGTGGAGGTCTGGGGTCACTGAGACTGGCAGCAAAAACCGAGTCAGTCCCAGGGGAGCCAGCCCCTCCTGCTGAGGCCATCTTTAAAAGGTTATCAAAACCTCCGTGCCCACAGTTTCAGACTCCAGGAGCAACGCTGGCACGGAGCTCACAGCAATGGACACCTGGGCGTGCTGGAAAGGAGGAAAACACAGCGAGGAGAGATCCTTCTCCTTCCCTCCAGCTGCTGGTGGCTGAAGGGCTCAGGTGAGTCCTGCAAGCAATGGGTGGGTTAGGTGACATGCAAAGATCAAACAAGGAGCTCCAGGGCACCCGACAAATGCAATCACATCACCCGCGGACATCCAGAAACACCGCCTGGAAGCATCTACATGAGCTACATCTATACTTGCCAAGTGGAGATACCCATAACACAGCTCTACAGTACCCCTCAAGCATGGGCGGGAGCGTGGGAAATATTTGTTGGGAATATTACTATATTTGGGGATGGTTTGTACCTTCAAGAGTTCAGCTAAAAATAATTGACAGGATGATTTGCAGCCATCGGCAAACAACGTTGGTTTCCTGAAAGCAGCAGCACCAGAGGGAAAACAAATTGAAGCAGGTGCGGGAAGAATTAGGAAGCGCAAGAATTGCATTCCTGAGCCAAATGGACAGATTGAGACAGAGGAAAACAAATTGGGAAGGGAAACGGCTGCCTATTGCCCAGATTTCTCAGGCACTGGGAGGAGGTGGAGGTTGGGTTCAGGCTCCGTTTTGGGGCCTGGGAGCTGTGTCTCTGTTTGAGCAGCTGTGTTAGTGCTCAGCCTGGGGTGAGGGTGGATTTTGGGGAGCATTTCCACTCTGGGCAGGGCTGGGATTGCAAGCCCTGGAGATCTGGGGAGTAGCACCCTACAGAAGCACCAGTCCCACCACCGCGATGACCATGAGGAGCCCAGCCAGGATGCAGATGCTGATGAAGACGATGTCGCTGGTGTCCTGGCTCTTGATTTCATGGGCATCCGTCGCTCCCCCCTCCCGCTGCTGGGCATCCACCAGGTTTTCTGCCTGGCTGAGCCTGGATGGGTTGGGGCCGGCGATGAGAGTCACCGAGGCTTCTTTCCTCTTCGGCTCACACTGCACCTCGTACTGGTGGATGTCCTCCTGGTCACCCACTGAAAAATCGATGTAGAGGGTGCTGACAATGACGGACGTGCTGTTGCGTTTCTGCAAGACAAGGGTCACGGCTCAGCGGGGCTTTGTGCAGCTCATTTTCACAGGGGTTTGGAGGGCAGTTGCCCACAGATCAGACAAGCATCTACTGGGAAGATGGGAGAGGAACCGGGAACTCCTCTCTGCAGCTGGTATGACCAGCATGGGGCTAACCATCTACTCAGCTTGCTTTAAAGGAAGGTTTGCCGACCGCTTACCTGGGATTCGGTGCCGCAGGTGTCGAACCTGGTGTGTATTTTGAAGTTCCTACCAACCACCTGGGCTGCACAGGAGGGAGTCCCCAGATAAATCCTATTCCTCTCCAGCTGGGCCAGGGACTGCATGGGGATCTGGATGTGGAAATCCGTCCGGGTGCAGCTGACGTTCATGGGCACAACTGTTGGGACAGAAAACAAGGTACATGTGAAAGTCCATCGGGAGGGGACGGACCAGGCTGTAGTGACTGCGGTAGCTCAGTGCAGAGCCACAGCCGTTTTCAAAGCTCTCTGTCCCCATCACACACAAAGCAGGCGACCGATGGCGCCAGGAGTAGCAGGGACATCGGCCTCATGAGTATGCCTTGCATCTTGCAGTACTTGGCGTTGCTGCCACAGGACTCGTGATGAGAGGAGTTTTCAGGGAAAAAGGAGCTACACCCGAAATGCAGAAAGCATTATTTTATATATCAATATTTTAGCCCTGCCCCGTGCCAAGGTCAGACACGGTTGCTTCTCAGGCACTGCCCTGCTTTCTGCCCAGGGGAGAGACCCCACCACCAGACCCTCTTGAGCCTCATCCTCCTTCCCAGCTCTCCGAGTGATGCTCGAGTGCCACCACAGGTACCACCATCATGCAGTCACTCCCGTAAGCAAGGAAGGACGTACCCTGTGAGAGGAGCTGCTATCCATCATTATAAAGTCAGCAAGACATTTGAGTTGCTGCCCAGGACTAGACCATGAGAGCTTTGCTGATGGCTTGCCGTGGGCACAGAGGTCCCCTACATGCTACAACACCCCTGCAAGAGACTCTCTTGCGGCGATGAAACGGAAGAGACGCATCTCAGGAGAACCCCACGCCTGCCTGCCCCGGAGCTGCGCGGCTGCCACATGGTCCTAGGGGAAAGGTGAGCTGGGTTCCTGGCCCTAGGACATCTTCCTGGGGATTGCCCAGCCCAGGTCCTGTCCTAAGCATCATCAGCCCTCCACCTCCCCCAGAATGTTATTTTTGGTGGGGAGCTGGCAAACAGCGCACGGAGGGAGCTGCTGTTGAGCTGCCCATGACGCCGAGGAGCAAGGCAATGGGGAACCCAGCCCCGCTCCATCACTTTCCTTCTGGCACTGTATTTGCCCCCTCTGGATGCAGAAAGCATCCATGCAGGGAAAGAAGCAGGGAGAAAAATGGCCCCTTTTTTAAAGTCAATCCTTGCTCAGCTTGAACCAACCACTTGGGCAGTATGAATTATTGAATTATTCCAGCTCCCTCTGAATCTTGGCCTTATGAAACTGGTAAGATGCAATAAAATCAATACGAAAAAATAGTGTCACTTTGCTTCACTTAGTGCATTAGAAAACCATTAGAAGATTTACCAAATAACTAAAGTGCATTAGATCAAGAGGAGGAGGAGGCGGCGAAAATGGATGCTCTCTCCTGGCGTGAAGGCTTTCATTCAAATGGCCATAAATCACATACGCCCCACCCAAGTCGTGCCCTTCAGTGGGACCCAAAGGAAAATATCTGCATGGCTGAAGAGCTGTAGACGTGGATGTGGAGGCTGAGGTGCCCCTTTGCCACCAAGGGCTCCCAAGGAAGCCAGAGAGGCCGGTGCCTGCCCGTGAGAGCAGCCGCTCTCCTGGCAGGTTGCTGGCGGTTGGATGTGCCCCACGGGCTGCTAATCGCAAGCAGATGCCCGAATCGCTGGGCAAACATAGTGTGCAGCCTTAGCCTTATGGAGGGAGGCTCAGTTTCACATCCAAGCTTTTTTCCTCCTCCAACACACATCTGGCAATGTGTACCGGGGGATGCAGGAGCCTCAGGCAGCTGGGAGAAGTCACGTCCCCTGCTCTTCAGCTAGCATCCCATCTATCTGTCTGCAAGCTCCTCCATCGGGAATGGGGTTTCTCCATGACCAGACACAGTGAGGCCAAGATTCCTCTCCCTGCACACTGCTGTAGAACAGTAAGAATAAGCAGGACAAGGACAGGGACAGACCTGCTGTGCACACTAAAGCTGTACTAGATGTCCACTATGACCTCTCTCCCTCCAGAGGCTGCAGAGGCTCAGGACACAACTCTATCCCATCTCTTACTCCTGGAGCCACATACCCTCAAATCCCTTCTGCTACACTGGAAATGAAGAACGATTTTGCTGCTGAGGGCTAAAAGCTCGTAAACCCAGGGCCAGCCACCCCCAGCTCCTGTGCTACTGGTCCAGCAGCCCTGCTCTGGCTCCAGCCCGCCGGCCAGGATGCCCCTGTCTGAATCATCCCTGACACACAGGTCAGCTCAGACGTAATTATCTTGAAATACAACAAACACCATAAATTCACTGACTTTTGAGGTGCAAAGGTTGGCAAATACATGAGGGAGGTTACATGCCGCTCCTCCCACCCACACTGGCTGTGGATGCACCGGCAGGGACATGGGGCATACCGGCACGGGGAGGTGCTGGGCAGGACTGGCCAGGCAGATTTGGGAATGCTGTGCCCTGGGCATCCTGCCTCTCCGGTGCTGCTGCCGGCGCAGCTGAGCACGTGGTTTACGTCTGCCTGCTCAGCCATGTGCTGGCAGGACTGGAGCATCCTGGGAATCTTGATGTTTGAGCTGGTCACCTCCCCTGGGGCTTTGGTCCTCTAAAAACCCCCAGGGTTTTCTCTTTTTCATGCCCTGAGAGCGCAGCAGCAGCATGGCAGTGGCAGAGACGCAGGCAGGAGAAGCTGGAAAGCACCTCCTCAATACTACACATTACACGGAGCATGTGCACTCACACTCTGTGAGAGCTGGAGCTCACCTGCCATGTCTTCTCCAACCCATCCCTAAAGAGCCAGGTGCTCTGCTACCACAGATGGGTATCTTCACTGCACAGTCCTTCCAGAAATTACATGGTTTCGGGCATGTCCTGATGGAAATAAAGCATTAAGGAGCACCCAAGGTGAAACCTCACCTCCCACGTAGGCGATGGAGAAGCCCCTCTTGGCCGTGTTGCGGTCGGTGTGGAGGACCAGCAGCAGCTGGTTGCTGTGGGAGGTGATGGGCGCCGGGCTCTCCTGCCCGCACCACCGCCCCAGCAGGGACCCGTTCTCAGCGCCGCCATCGAAGGCGGCCAGATGGTCATAGTCGCAGCCGCCCGTCAGGCTGCTCCGGCCTTCCAGCTCCATGTCCAAGAAGAAGACCTTGACCCGGTAGCCTGGGGGCAGCTGGATGCTCCACTGGCACTTGAGGTTGTTGGGGTAGAAGTTGGGGTACCGAGGGCTGGAGAAATTTCCTTTGATGGTGGTGAACACCTCCTGGCACTCGCCTGCTTGGGAAAAAAGGGGAAAGGTAAAAATGAAAGCAAACCTGAAGGCCCCTGGGTGCAGACAAGCTGGCGGTTGAACAATCACTTGTTTTACTGCCCATCACCTCACTGCTCCCCAGCCTTGAGTTTGGCTGGTGGACACCTGCCAGTTTTGGGGGATGGCAATACCCAAGGAGGCCAAAGTTCTACAAGGATGGATGAGGAAACCCTGTATCCCCAGGGAATGGCATGAGCAAGGGAGAAGGGCGGTTCTTGCTCAACAGGAAGATGACCTGGGCCCTGGGAGAGCCACAACAAAGCCATTTGTGTTGTGTGGCCAATTACACTTCACACCATCGTCTCATGAGCTCTCCCCAAAGGCCTCCCCTCCGCTATCATGTCCTCTTGCTTGCCCCCACCACCACCTTGTGGGCCCATCCCCATGTCCTTCCCACCACCCTAAGACCCCCACACCTGAGTAGAAATGGGCTTTGAAGCCCCTGCCACCGATGTTGAAGTCCGACTTGAAGAGGACAAGGAGGTGTGACGTGGAGGAGACGGTGCGGGGAGGGCGGGTGCTGCCACAGTAGCGTCCCAGGCGGGGGGCGGCGGCGGTGGGGCCATCAAAAAGGGCCACATAGTCGAAGCCGCAGCCCTGTCCCCCCTCCACCTGGAAGTCAGTGAACACCAGGGTGAGGGGGCCACTGCCACCGGCCCCCCCGATACTCCAGCGGCACTCGGCGTCATTGGGGTAGCTCTCGGGGTACCGGGGGCTGGTGATCTCCCCGGACAGCCCTGTCAGCTGCCCGCCGCAGGCATCTGTGGGAAGGCACAGATGATGAGGATGATGCAGGAGGACAGACGGACAGATGCTCCACCACCGCGATCCCTCCCCACTACCTTTCCGGTAGGCAGCAGCGAAGCCATGCTTGGCCACGTGGCGGTCGGAGCGGAAGACAACGGCCATGACGTGCCAGGCGGAGGAGAAGGGTGGTGGGGGGCTGCGGCCACAGAAGGTGCCCAGGAGGTTGCCCTGGTCCCGGGTGGCCCCGTTGTAGACCTGGAGGTAGTCGTAGGCGCAGGCGGCGTGGTACTCCAGCTCGAAGTGGCTGAAGGAGAGCAGGACGGAGGAGCCCTCGGCCACCACGATCAGCCACATGCACTCTGTCTCGTAGGGATACAGCCCCGGGAAGTTGGGGCTGGAGAAATTACCGGAGGGTGCTGAGAGCACCCCCCCACATTTGATGCCTGGGGGACACAGAGGTGGATGTGATGTCCCATTTCCAGCAGAAGCCTGAAAGGATGGAGGTGGTGTGCACAGCATGGCTTCATCCCACCACCATGAGTAAGAATGTGAGTTTTAAAGGCTCAGTGGTTCCAGGCTTGCTGGTGCCCCGGCTACCCAACCCTTCAGCTTTTTGCCTCCTGCTGCTGATGTTCCCTCCATATAATGGTGGTACCAGTGAATTCAAGCCGGGAGAAATAGGGGTGAAGGGCTCGATGCACTTAACAATGAGTTATGCATGTAGGGATCGATTTTCTAATGAAATCTTTATTCTGAGACATGGTTATTATAAAATGGGGGGGGGGGGCAGCTGCCACCTGCCCCTGGGTCTGATTAGGGTTGGGGTGAAGAGGCTGATCCAGCAGGCACATACATCATGTCTGGGAGGGACGCAGACCCTGCGTAGCCTCGGGGGGACATGCGCGGGTTCCTAAGCAAGGCTGGGCACTCGCTGCCATCAATCTGGGCCAAGTATATTGCGAATCAATAGTCAGCCAGCGCGCGTTGCTTTTCATCACGCTCGCTGCTGCGGTGACCTCCCGGTGAGCCGGGCGGGGGGGTGTCCTGCGGATCCTTGCGATGCAGCACCACGGCAAATGGGTAAGGGAGGGGGTGCGTGTGTGTTCGCACAAGCAGCAAAGCTGGCCAGATCTAAAATCGCCTTGCTAATTACTGGGGGTAGGCAATAAAGTACTACGGGGCTGGTACTAACGGGATAATGTTATTGAAATCCATATCCAAGAGGGAAACCCGCGGGAGGGGCGAGCAGCCACGGGGCAGGCAGACCGATGGGTTAAGGGCTGGGAGCCTCGGGGTGCTCTGGGAAGCGCAGGGGGGTGCAGGCAGGGGGGAGCACCCGCACCGGGGCCGGGATGGGTTTTGATTTCTGACACAGCCCTTTTGTGAGAAAGGCCCTGCCGTTTTTGGGGAGGGGTACGGCTCGTTAGCTGAATTACCGAGCTGACCTGGCCCACCCTGCCCCCCAAATTACCGTGTTGTCTGCTAACCCTGCCCTGCATCCCAGCGGGGTGTTTTATCCAGGTAAGGCGAGGGGTTTATTACATGCACAGCAACATACACATACATACATACATTCACATATATATGTATATCTGTGTGTGTGTGTATGTATATATTTATATAGCATGTGCAACTCCAGAGGTTAACAAAGGTGTCAGAAAAGCACCTGGACACCACAACAGGACAACCCCTACCTGAAATCTGCAGTCAAGTAAGCACGAGGCAGAAAATCAAGCACGGCGTGGCCTGAGCCAGCCGCTCTCCCTGCATGGGCTGAGAGCTGGCACCCACTCGCACCCCAGAGCCACTGCGGCACCCGCCAACAGCCCTCTCTCTTCCCCGGGGACCACGGATGACCATCCGGCCCCGGGGTCCCCACTGGGAGCTGGGATCAGGCTCTTACCTCTGCTGGGAGCATCCCCGAGAGCCCCACACAGCATGGCCAGCGCTGCCAGGCAGCCCGCCCCCATGCACCCCATCCTCCGGCAGGCAAATCTCCCCTCACGGGCACCCGAGCATCCTTTCGGAGCTGTCTATCTGGGAGGAAGAAAAAAAAATAAATAAAGAGAGAAATAAATAAAAAGCAGGAGGACTGTAGAATTAATAGCAGGATGAATAATTCATCGCTTGTTTGAATTAGGAGCAGCAAGGTAACTTGATCTATTCCTCCCTTCCTTCACTCAGTTTTAATGATCTGGATCAAATGTCCCAAGGATTTACACTATACCAGATACCTTGTCAATACACTATATTTAGAAGAGATATTAATGTTTCAGATATGGTGTACAATGGCAGTAAGTCTGGGCTGACAATACGCCCTTAAGGGGCTATGAAAATAATTTAGCTCACCAGGCAAGCCAGCGAACCAAAATGGGAATTTCAGACTTACCGAGGAAAAGCACCTCAGGAATTAATGTGATTTATACTGCGGCACCCATTGCACAAAGCCAAGTGGTGGTAAAGGCTAGAGAAACAGGGAACAGGATTTAAACGCAGCCGTGTCTCCACATCGGCTGCCAGGTCAGCATCCCTGCAGCGAGTGCCCAGGCTCAGCGGGATGCTCAGCCCGGGAAAGCGGCAGTCGTGAGCTCTAAAGATAGCAAATCCCACCTCCCCCGAGGAAGATTAGAGATGAATTGTGACTCACGGGCAAAAAACATCGATTATTATAGAACCCGCTAAGGCCTTGGAGAATTACCATGTTCTTCCATGCCGGCTCACGTTCCTTCTCACCCAGGCTCTTTGGATGCAATCGGCTGAAGGTAATCAAGCCTTTGCTTTCGGTGGGAAAGATGTGCTCCTCGTGCTCTGCCACATTAGCTGGAGAAACCCCAAACCCAGCAGCGTTTCGGTTCCTTCCCTCCCGCCCAGGAGAGAAAAGACTTTCCTGCTGCCATAACCCACACCCAGATGAATGCCAGGAAACAAAAACCCACGAGGGCCTCCCGGCGTGAGGGACCCGTGCTAAAAAAGTCACCTTCAAAGCGGCGGGGTAAGAAGCAGCGAGTATCTGTAAATCTCAGGCGGGGAGACAAGTTGCATTTATTAATTAAGCAATGAGGATCGATGCCTGAGACATTTCCTGTGGATTAATGATGGGCTGGGAGGAGCTGATGGCCCGAGGTGCAGCTAAGGACCATTAACACCAACTGGTCATTAATCCCCAGGAAACGCTCCATGCCAAGGTCATTAAGTGCCTGCATATATTTATGGGTAATAATAACAACAATAATATTTGTACAGGCTCTCTCCACACTGCCTGGCCCTGCTGGAGCCATGCCGAGGGCTGGTGGGAGCATTGGGGCATCCCAGCCAGGAGCCCTCTGTCCTGAGCCCAGCTGAGGTGTGGGACATTGGGGTGTCTGTCCTGGGGCGCTGGACACCGTGTCACCCCACGAGCACCAGCAGTAAGCGCATGTTCGAATGAGGAGACGCAAGGCAGCCCTCCCTGTCCCGGGGCACAGCGCAAAGCTCCCGCTCCGGTGCAGGCTCTGGGAGATGGCTGCGATGCTGGCACATCTCCTACCCACCTCTCAGGGACACTGTGGAGCTTAATTAGCTGCTTCCCTAACGGGCTTGGAGAGGATGTCCATCCCTGTGCCTTGTACAAGACATAGAGGGCCAGCACCCACAGCAAAGAGGCAGGAGAGGTCTGGCACCACAGCCCCCGGCGCAGGGGCCTCTCCTGGGAATTTCCATAGCACAGCCCTGGCTCAGCCAGGAGGAGCGCTCAGCCCTCCCGGACATGATACCCCCGGGCTCAGGGACAACGTGCTCCCAGCTTCTCCATCGCTGCATGACAGAGCAACACGCTCATCCTCACCGCATCCATCTCCAGCAACACCCACTATCTCCAGCCCTTCCACCACCAAACTCAGCACCGAGGCACATCCCAGCCAGTGCCCAGGACACCAGTACCTACGTGGCCGCTCTTCTCCATCCCTCCAGCTGCGCTCTGCAGTCCCACTTCATGCCGTGCATCGGTGATACCCCCATGAGACGGGGGGCTGGGGCTGTGCAGCATGGCAGCTGTGTCCCGCTCCCAGGAGATGGCATCCATCAACCGCCGGCACATTCACCCTCGCTTGACCTGGGGATGGCCATTCCACGGCTGGGCCTGAGCCCAGGCAACGCCGCTTGTCAGCCAGCAGAGCCAGCAGGGAGCGGGCAGAGGAGCCGGGCAGGAGCCTTCCACACGGAGGTCTGGCCAGAGGTCCTCTGGATCAGCCCAGGGTGCTCTGGCTCCAGCCAGAGACACGGTGGGTGATTTCGAGGTGCGCCGTATCGGGGCTGTCTCTATTCCTCTGTGGGCAAATTTATAAATCATGAGTTAAAAAGGCGTTTGATTCATTTAAATAGAAAGGATGTGATCAGGACTGAGAGACTTCAGAGAAGATCAAAGGTTTAAATATGGTCCCCAGGAGTAAACGGGAATTATTTAGGCAGGAAATAATGAGATGAAATTAAGAAGGTATTTAGGCTGCATGTGAGGAAGAAGAACGGAAGCGAAGCGAAGCCCCTCTCCCCAGCACAGCGCTGCACGGCCAGCGGGGGCTACCTGAAGCATCCTTCCAGCAGCCCCCTGCCCCGGCAGAGAGGCAGGCTGCGAGCCCCTGCCATGGCCTGGCAGCGGCCACCCACCACTGCCGGGAGCTCACGCACCTCCAGCTCCACAGATCCCCCGATAATCCACAGCATCGCCACCATTTCCCTATGAAACCGCCACTGCGGCCTCCAAAGGGAAGGAAATCTCTCCTCTTCCCTCGGTGGGGAAAATCCTGCCCAAAAGCCTTTCCATCCCACGTCCCTGCCTTTGCAGAAGTGCCACACAAGCCTCTGAAAGGGGCTGTCCCCGTGGGGGACGGGTTGGGAAGAGGGGACTCGTCTGAGAGCCAGCCTGAGAAATGACAAAAGGCGGGAGGGGGAAGGGCGAGAAGGGCAGAAAATAGAGAACAAAGTGCCCACAGGCGGTTTAAAGGCCCCTTCAAGTTCATACTTCCAAGGACATGGTCTCCCCCATGGAGAATGTCTCGCAAAGACCCCCTGGCCCCTCCGGCGCGGTGAGCCGGGCTGCCGGCTCAGCGTGCATCACCTCTTCCCGCTCTGCCTGCAGTCTGCCTTTGCAGGATTGCAATCCGCAGCATTCACAGCTTGCTCCGTCTCTCACCACCCTCCCTTTTAGCCACGAACAAAGACGAGAGGCTTCGCAGCAGAACGGCCAGACCAGCTGGGTAAGGTTTAACCACCGTGGCCCATATGTGCTGAAATACCCAGACATATTGGGGTTGCGCTTAAAGGAACAGTCCCAGCTTTCACGCGGAAAGTCATCGGTTTTCCGATGCGAGCGTGAAGTTTTACTTCAGGCCTTTGCAAAAAGGCTGGGTGGGGTTTTTAGCAAAATCTCAGAAAGGCAGAATACTTAAAGCAAGAGGTATTTAAGTAAGGTTTTCAGAGTATATAATATCTGAGGAAAATACTTTCTCTGTGTTCCTAGCTAGGGCCAAAGTAGGGAGCAACTGGAGAACGCAACTCCTCGTTTTATCAGCCCCACGCTGCGCAGAAGCACCTCCACTACACAGTGGCTTACGGCGGCTGAAGCATGGTTTGGATGGGAGTTGAGAGCTCGCCTTGGACCTACGATGGACAATTGCCCTGGATCTCTCTGTGTTAAAAGCCAGAACCCTATTTTGGGTTACAAAGATGGCTTTCTTGTCAGCCCTTGCTCCGATGAAGTTAACATAAAAGCCGCACCCACACCGGATTAATTCCAGGCATTTGGTAACTGGAGACAAACATTGCTTCCTCCCAGCATGTGAATCAGAGCCATCATTTCGGTGCACACTGCTTATTTTGAGTAACTCAAACTACAGCTCCTTTGTGTAAGGTACACTATTCAATACATGTAAAAAATTAGACGGGAATGATAATGCAACATCATCTGTCACAGCCTGGGAAACCCCAACACAGGATAAACTGAGAAAGAACGGAAAAGCACAAAGTTGTGCAGAAAGCCTGTATTTCCCCGTGCAGTTAATAAACACACAGTGGTCTCAGAAGGTAAAAGAGTGCACAGCGGATATCTCAGGGGAAAGGCAGCAGCATCTTGGACTGAAAGAGGAGGATGGGGCTGGGGTGCCCAGGCTGGGTGCTGTGCCAGGGCAGCCATGGGGCTGCCATCCCCGGGGCTGGCCCTTGGCTCTGCCCCCTGCCCCACGGGGGAGCACCCCAGCGAAGCCCGCAAAGCTTCCATTCCTCAGGTGGTGCTCTTGTACGCTTGGGGCACCTCCTGGGCACCTGTGAGGGTCCTGTGACAAAAAGAGGTTCAATTTTATTTATTTGAAAATAGGTTCAATTTAATGAACCGGGCTATAATACAACACTTAGGGGACACGGAAAGCAAACAACCACCCTCCCTGACAAATAGCAGCTACAACCCAGACGCTTTCTCACAGAGGTTTAGGACATGCGCATTCTCTCCTCAGGCAGCATTTCAAGGGTTAAGGGCCAGGGTAGGCAATGCAGGCTGTGCTAGGGCACGAGGACAGCCTGCCTAAGTCCTCAATGCGCATCATGGATAATTCCAACCCTATACATAGCTTTTTCCATATATGGTTGGAAAGGCTCTTTTCAGATCAGTGCCACCTTCTCTCTATTAGTGTATAACAGGGCAACGAGGCACAGAGAGGTTGAAGTGTCTTGCCTGGCACCACCCAGCGAGATAATGACACAACCAAAATGAAGCCTGCGGACTTCAGAGTGCCAGGCAGTGCTCTGCTGTTCCCTTGGCCCGGCAGTCTTCTCCCTCAGGATTAGGTCTCTCCTCTGGACATCTAACAGGGCACAAGACCATTGCAGACTAACATGGATTGCAAAGCAAGTCACTGGTCTTCATACTACAGCAGAGTTGTGTACTTAAATGCTTTTTAGTAATGCTAGGACGCTTTTAAGATCTCTCTCGTAAAATTGCACGTGAAGACTTCCATTACCATGCTGTTCCCTGAGGTGTGGGTGGCATATCACACAGCAGCCACTCTGGAAAGGCACCTGCTCCTTAAAACACTCTCAAGAGTGAGAATCATACAGGTGACAAATATTTAATCCAAAGGCCTACAAAAGTATATGCACAAGGAACTCAGTCTATCGAGATGACCAATTCTGAGCAATGTCTGCAGAGAAATAACGATGTCCAAGGCTTGGCCTAAGGTTCCTCAGGTCAGGAATATCCTGCTAAAAGACAAAACAGGAATTTTCTTCGATTCCTGCAGCTTTCAAGTATCTACTCATATCTTCATTGAATTCAGAAGAGCCACAGATTAATACAAATGGCTTTCTTCGACAGGAATTTATTATTGTCTTCATCAAGTCTTCACTGAGACGACCAGTGTATGTGTTTTCCTGATAGCTCCAAGGAAGTTTTTCCAGTGAAGTTTCCTGAAAAGGCAAAAGGTTTGCAGCATGTCATGTTAAAAAGGACAACTGATTGCTTACAGCCAAATCTCCCTCTTCCCCTCAGAGTACTGCACAGGATGTTTTTCACCCTTGTGACTCCATTTGGGTAGAACTGACCCTTCCCGAGAGCTGCATTCCTCTTCCAAAGCCGAGATCAAATCTTTCCCTGCCGTGGGACCTGGCCACTCACTCAGAGAAGACTGAACAAAACCAGAGTGTAACTATCACTAATAAATGCTGCAGAACTTTCTCCTTTGAGAACCACTTCCCAGCACGCCTTTTCTATTCCCAAGTCCTAAGTCCCAAATCTCTTCCTCTCTATTGCCTCTCCCATTCCCAAGTCTCTTTCAGTCCCATCTCCCTTGACCAAAACTGAAAGAAGCCAGCCCTGCTCCAAACACAGCTCGGATCCCCTGAGAAATGTTAAATCCCATGGCGTTAGATTCAGCGGGGACTCCCCTGCTGCTATTAATTAGAAGCGGAAGGTGCTCAGATGTGGTGGTGACAGGCAGCAGAGCGAAATACTGAGACAGACAGATACATAATCCTAAAAGGGAGGATGCACGAGTCAGTGTGGGACTACAACAAACCTGCTAAGAGAAGAGAAGAAAGGGAGAGATGTACATGCAGGGCAGACAGTGCTGACAGGGGTCAGGTGGGTTTCTTGCCCTTCACTGATTGAATTTCAAGACCTCCTCATGCTCTCGAGACAGCACTGTCCTGAAGAGGGTATTTAAGCTATGTCACCAGAGACAATTACCAGTTATACTCCTGCAGAGCAGCTGAGGGGGTGCCTAAGTCACAGGTACTTTTCCCTATACCCAGTCTCAACTTGCCAAGGCCATATGTGGAACATAATGTATGAGGCAGATCCACTATGACAGACACAAAAAATGATTCATCTGAGAAACTAAAAATGCAATGGGATTCATTCCCTTAGCATAAATAATTCTTTCTATATCCTCCCTGCAATGAATCCTCATTTCTGAGGGAAATAATTTTCAACTACCAAATCCACGCAGAATGTAGGCAACTTCGGGACCAAACGGAAATGAAAAAGACTGCTCAAAATGTAAGACCACTGAGAGGTATGCCCTTATCCCACGGATTTGGCAGAAAAAAAAATTTTACAGAGGGGGAAACAACTTTAAGAAGTTTAAAAATGGGTCAAGCTGGGAAAAATAGTTGCTGGGAAGCTGGCGCTAGCATTCTAGAAGAAGAGAGCTCTAGCCATGAGCAATGAATGCAGGATAAGGACCGATTAAGAAACTGGTATTAGGAAAGAAGAAATAGTTTATGTGCTGTGAGTCTCCCAGAGTCAAGTTTTCTTTGCACAAATATTTAGGTGCAGCAACAACCATCTGAAGTGGGGGGAATAATCAACAGTGACTATGAATCAGGGCGTCCATCCCAACAGAACAGCTACCAAGGAGGTAAAGAGGGACAAGCAGTGACGGTCACTTCCCTGAAATTCTCCAGACTGGTAGCAGTGTGAGAATACGTAGCAGATTTAAGAACAGCAGCTACTGGACCACAAAATAGCCTCAATGACTGGGAAAGAATTAAGATCATGCTCATGGAAAAGCAGAGGAGGCAAAGGCTCATCCAGCACACAGAACCCTCACACAAACGTACTTTCTATCATTTATTTACCTGGCTTAAGACGTAAAATATTCTGATGTTCCAGTATCGAGCCAGATCCTGGAGAAGAGGTTTCAGATAAATTTTGTCAAAGGTACGGAAGCAGCCAACAAGAGTTACAAAGGTTTCATCCTCTTCATCATCTGTTATGGACTGGAGGATGGGAAGCATTGGTGCAAGGCCAGTACCAGATGCCAGCATGAGGAGTTCTCCATGCTAACAACAAAACAGAGAATTTCGAATGAGCTGTAGTGACTGAAAACGGATGTGCTGATGGTCAGTTCCTCCTTGCTGCCACACTGGTAAAGGGTCCCTTGAGAAAGAATATATCAGAAGGTCATGAACTGGTAAATTCAAATCTCAGAATGTATTTTTCTGCAAAGGATTACAGATAGCACTTCCAGGGTTTACACATCAAATCTAACGAAACTGGATTTTACCCAAATATAGTAATTTATCCTAACTTTAGCCTTGATTTCAATTCATTTATATTTCATTTTCAATTCTGCAGTACACTTTGCTGACCCACTGTGTGTTGTTTCCCCATTGGAAATGCTCCCTGTGTTTACCTTGGATTCTGCAAACTACAATGCTGAATGTTCTCTGGCGGAAATGGTTTCTTCTCCATCCTGATCCACTTATCTTCCTGGTGTTCTTTTTAAAAAGAGCTACCAGCAGCACACAGCGCTTCCCACCCGCCAGGGGAGACATTCACTTTACCCGCAATAGGGATGTTCAGGCAGTAAGGTGCTGTGCGTAGGACGGAAGGTTCCCAGCACCTTCCCCAGCTGTCAGCCAGTGCACCAATGCCAGAAGTGGGACTTAAGCCCCTCTTAAGCGCAGGGGCTGCTCGCGCTCTGTTTTGACTCGGCAATTTATTGTAAATGGATTGGATCTGCCCGAATCTGAATCCTCTTCTAGTGGCAACAGATAGAGGTAAAAGAAAATTTTACTACGAAACTTTGTTATAATTAATAAATAATAAACAGTTCTTCTACAGCAAGTTGTTTTATCGATTGCTCAGGTGCTTTGCAAATTGCATGTACACACATCACCCAGACAGCCCCTGAACGCAGCCACTTCTAGGTATGACTGCCATGTTCTGTCCCAAATGATTATCTGGACGCTTTTAAGAAGAGAACAGTAGCCTAAAACAGCAGGGAGAGTATTTCAGGAAGCAGAACACAATTGGTCTGCATGGAGCTTGGCCACTGGGATTTTACAGCCTTATTTTTGTTGTTGTTGTTGTTGTTGAGGGTGGGGAACAAGGCTTTGGTATCTTAATGACCAGTGTTTCAATTCTGCTCCTCATTTGAAAGGTCAGAATTAAGTAATCAAATTAGTATGTGTGAGAAGCCTTCCCCTGAAACCAGATCTGCCTTTCTTTGCAGCGAGCCTGGTATCAGCAGGTGGGATCAACGTTTGCAGAGTGGCTGGGTGACATGACACCTCACTGGAGTTGCCACAGTTCAGGGAATACCCAAGAGAGAAAAAAGTCAACTCCTTCGCTCATGCTCCATCACAAAACAGCTACGTGGTTAGCACAAGGCAAAAACCGATCCACACTCATTGCTGGTGCAAAGTAAGTTCCCTTTGTTAAACACATCAGGAACTTCTAATGCAAGTGACGGACAGAGAGCCTTGCTAATATTTTCCAGTCTCCCATCCACTTCCCTCTCCTCTTCCTTCTTAAATATTCTGCAGTTCAATAAGCTGTACTTTCCCCAATTGACTGCCAATGCTGTAGCACCGTACAGTAATCCAGGAAGTCCCTAAAATAATCATGAAAACAGTAATCAAATTGATGTCTTCCCTTTGGAGTATTAAACAAAGCTAGCTGCCACGAGCTGAAACATCCTATGTCTCTTAGGGAACTAACCTTATTAGGTTGATATGGGAATCCTCCAAACGGCCCACGCCAAAAGACCATGTCTCCTTTTTTCCACGTTTTTATGTATTGTGACATTAGCCCAGCTTCATAGCACTAATAAAAAACATTGCACAAAAGAAAAGAATAATTATACTCTGTTGGAAAGTTTCCCAGCTTAAAGTCAATTATAAAGTTATCTACATTTAAACAAGAAGGGGACAAAAAAACATTTCATGCATTTAAAAAGAAAGAAAGATCATTCTATTTGAAAAATAACTCAAAGTTATACCCAAAACAAAGACATTTAAATTAAATCATATTGGATCCATTCCAGCTTCACTGTAATGTAAACACAACCCACTCTCATGCAGTCTGAATTTCCAAAACTGGAAAAAGCTTATCAGAGTTCTTGCTTACAAAGCACACAGAGAAGAGTGTCTTGAATGCAAAGCACAGTCCAAGCCTTCAAGTATTCTCCAAATCTCAGGGTATGGGGTCTGGAAATGCCCTCTGGGTACTGACAGTTATATAAACACTGCATAGCTCTTGCTTTATTTCAGTCTCTCAGATGCTGTGTTGATACAATTAGTGACTCAAAGTCAGGTTACTCATTTATAAAACTCTTGTTTTCAGAACAAATCATCTGGATGCCAAGGGATACCTTCACATTTTCAAAAAATTTTATTAATTTGGGCCTCACAGAAGAAAAACATTAGCAAAATCTGCCTTACTTTCTACCAGGCACAAACAATATTATCTAGGCTTTTGCCTGGAGGAATGCTAACCTCACTCATAACTGATGAGGAAGGGTCAGTGCTTGCTAGAAACAGAGAAGCAAGGAGAGGCTGGAAAACGAAGGGCTCATCCAAGCAGCCTTGTTGCTATGTGCTATGTGTATATGTGTGACCTATATGTGTGACCACTTTATGGTAAATGAGAACAAACATGCACAGAACAGCCACAGTCTGTGGGATCTGGCTGGAGAACAAGGGCAGGTCCAAACAGCAAGAGCAGATAAGCTCAACAGCTGCGGCAGACAACCGGTCTCGCACAGAAGTGATGCCACAGATAAGCCTGAGGAAGAGCACCACAACCAGAGGTCAAAAGACGAGATGTGATATAAGCCTTCGAAGACTCCAGCCCATATGAAAGAAGCATATTTTGGGGTATTTTCTGCACACGCATTGGACAGCAGCCCAGCTCCACACCCCAGTGCCTTGGCTGGCCACCAAGCTGCACTGCAGACAAACGAAATTGGTGAACCACAAAGAAGCTAAGAAAAAGTGAGTGAGTGAGCATGTGCTTGCAAGCAGTGTTAGCTAATGAAAAACACAGATGCTCCTCCCCTCCTAACAATCTCACTTAAACAAGATACCTGAAGTATTAAGAACTATGAATACCAGCTGTTACATTCAAAAGGTAAATGCATAACATACACACATCCAGGCTCTGAGTTACTGTCAGAAACGTTTCACGTTCAGAGGGCTCTGGGCAGGTACTAAGTCTCATGCAAAGAGTGTGCTGTTGCATCAAAGGAGCAGTATTTTATACCTACCTGCCTCAAATATACACGGAAACCCAAGGCAAGAGCAGAAAAGTCAGCCCCTCTTACTGCCTATTCCCAGTGGACCAGGGTAATGGAAACTAAACCAATCCTTCTTTCACCAAAATTATTTCCAAAAATTGAAGTGAGAAGTGGATTGAGTGGATTTAAAATGAATTTTTCTAAATAAAAAGAAAAAAATAATTATCTCCTGAGGGAAAACTTCTACACCCAGTTTTACATGGAGAGAAACCCTAACATTATAAAATCATTCAAAAAGAGGGTTATGCTCTGTAAATGGCAACTCCCTCACTCTTAACTGTAGTATCACAAATGCAATGCTGTAATAACAGGAGACAGAAGGGTTTGAACAGTGCTTGGATTGCATAGTAATAATAATAATATAGTACTTTCCAAAATTGCCTGAATAGTGTGAAATATACCACAACCTACAGAGTGAGTTATAAAAATGGCTGCTTTACACTGGGTGTTACCAACCTCTTTTGTCACTGCCAGAGAATAACTATAGCTCCCTTCGGGATTAAAGGTTCTATATAAAGGAAAGGTATCATTACAATCATTACTATTATTATTGAAATGCAAAACCTGTGAGTAATAACCAAGTATACATGAAATTTCACAGTCATCCTGTGAACGTATCCTATTAATGCAACTCAAATGCAACATTTCTCTCCCCTACCACATACCAATTGCCACAAGAATGATGAAATGACCCTCCCACAGGTGTCCTATAGAAGCTGTACACTTTTCTAAAGAGCAGGGTTTGTGTTAGAACATACAACGCATAATAAACCCCAAAATGTGAAATCCTGGAAGACAGGCAGAGGACAAGTGGTCACTCCCTGCAAGCCACCTGGGACACCCAGCGGTCTCAATTTCACACCTATACTGAAGTCAGTGTCTGCCCTGAGGAATCACTAGTGACATACAAATGCAGTATCAGAAAAATCTTCTTTAATTCGATATTTTCCACACAAAGTCATCATTTATGAGGGCCCTGCAGACTTTACTCAGATGAATTTCCAGCTAAGTTCTCCTATGAAATCCTTTTGAACTCAACCAGCATTTTGTGGTGGCCTCCAGAAGGGCCAGGATACTCGTCCAGAATGGGGCTATGCCACCCCAGCCACCCCAATAAGTGTAGCCTGTGCCCATGGGCCACCTCTCTGCCCTGTGGGCCACAGGAACTCTTTCAGACTGCAGGCAGCTCCAGAGCCCTGCCCACAAACCAGAAAGAGCTGCCTACTGTCCATCTATGTTTTTAAATAAAATGAAAAATTTTTCTGAGGAGTGTTCTTAAAGCAAAATACAGGCAGGAGGGCAACAGCTGGGCAAAGACTTCCCAAAAAGTCAGTGCTTCAACTGGGATGACAACTGGGTGCAATTTCAAAGACAGATTGAAAAAGCAAAATGAAATCGGGAAAGTAGAATAGGCTCTTTCCACACTGGTGACCACAGGGCTCCCGAGAGGCTCTCCCAAGTGCTTAACAGGGCTTATGCTGCAAAGCACTTGTTTGTGTGTCACCTTCCTCTGCTTTCAGTTTTCTGGGAAAAACTGCAATTTTTATCAGCAAAGCACAACTGCTTCAAAACAACACAGAAACAGTCCATGAGGGATTTGAGAGAGTCTCACTTGGAAGTGCTGACAGCATGCTTGGTTCCTAAAGAAAACAGTCCCCAGCACCTTAGACTCTAATCCATATTGTACAGGCTTACTTACTTTCATTAAAACTTCAAAGTACCCTTCTGCATTCCCTGGGCTAATCGGAGTATAGGCTCGCTGGACCTCCAAACCATTCACCACTCCTCTGAAGAGAGAAATATAGGAATCCACTGTGACTTGGGTCATTGACTGGCATTACCAAACTTCTGCAGTTCTTAGGGGAGGCGATGGAGGCAGCAGGTCCTCCTCCCAGTGGCCCAGCCTGTGCACAGATGCAAAACATTTCCTTTCCAGAGGCAAAAATCCAGGGGGAACATAATGGCTAAATGCACCTTTTGTGTTCCCAGTGGTGGTCCCAGCTGTACCACACATTCAGCTCTTGGACACACCGCTGGAAGGATGTTTGAGCCATTTTGTGAGAAACAGCCCAATGTGCAAGAGTGGCAAAGGGGACAGAAAATGCTTTCATGGTTAAGTTTGCTCTCCCTCTTGGGCTGGGGTCTATTTTCCTCTCTGCGTTCGGACAGCATCTGGTAATTAAATAATGAAAGCCAGGGCACTGCCTTGACCTAAAGTCTTCTCAATATACACTGTATTTTCCTGTGAAGACTTCTCTTCCCATAGCATATATCCACTCTGCTCTGTACTACTGACTACAGTAACTGACTGAAGTGACCAAACCTTTTCCTCTGCTGCATTATGAGGGATGGCTGAAGGGAGAAGCATGTACTTCAGTAGCCAGCCAGCTGTATACATCAGCTGTTAGCGTACAAATAACGTCAACAGATACAGATCAATGGCATCGTAACATGAGTTTTTCTATCTGGCAATGATCACCACAGATGGCTGAGAGAGACATAAACTTCTCCCCAGTGGCCCCTTTCTGGCAAGCAATAAACTACACAGGAGGGTTATTTTGTTAGAAATCAGTGAGGAAATACCTGAACACCACGGGTAACACCCCGGGTGCTGAGTTATCCCAAGATACAGGGCCTAAAATACTGAGCTCTGGGGTAAGTGCAGCTCATTGTCTTCATTCCGACATGCTGGAGTAAATCATCTGTTGTAACATCTATTCTTTGAGTCTTTCTGCAAATGGATTTTCTTAATCACACCTAGTTCTTTCTGACCCACCGACGCAAGGATAATGCTGAAGAAAAATACAGCTTTAGAATGGCTTTTACCATAAAATTAGTAGAGCTAGCGAGCTCACAAGTTCTTTCATCTGTGTCATTGTGGAGGTATAGAAATTATGATTTGCCTGGTATGAAGCCTTTGTCTATTGACAAAAACCTACGTATTAGGTTACATAATGCAGACTGTTTAACTAGCACAGAGAACAATACCTTAACACGATATGTTGTCCTAAACTCAATTGCAGGCTGCTATTTCCCGGTAATTCAAATTTGTACTGGTAGGTGTCCTCTGTTAGCTGCTCCACTGAGCTAATGTTGAATGCAGTAAATGTATCTGGATTCAGTTCTGAATTATTGCTCTGCAAGAACAACAATAAATAATTACTTGGTTAGATGGTGTCTTTTATTATTTCATTTTTCTTTGGAAGCAAACGTGTGTGCTAATTTAGTGCTGGAGATACTCAGGACTCCAGAAGAACGTGTATTAAATGTAGGGCTCAGTGCAAATTTCAGCTCTCTGCTGATTCATTATCATGTTCTGCAGCATGCACTTTGGGATCTTACATTTACACACACC
This sequence comes from Burhinus oedicnemus, assembly GCA_008921705.1. Classification (NCBI taxonomy): domain Eukaryota; kingdom Metazoa; phylum Chordata; class Aves; order Charadriiformes; family Burhinidae; genus Burhinus; species Burhinus oedicnemus. The sequence goes on along the minus strand of VFFE01009212.1, from coordinate 4,659,089 downwards.
CCCTTTTTAAATTACATTTTTACACCTTCCAGCAAGGTCATCCTAGTATGACTCACTGCAATCATTTTCTCATGTCTGGAAACAAACAGAAATAATACTGCTAAAAGAGCTGAGCGCTACTTTGGGGGCAACTTTGAAACCTACTGATGACCACTGCGAATAGGAAATATTGTTAGCTGTTTCAACGCCAATCACTTTTGCTTGACCCAGCATAGTTAATGTTATGTAAAAAGGCACTGATTAAGCTTAAAATCACACTCTGAAGACAACTACTCCACCACACACAATGCAGCTTTTTTCATCCTCAAAATACAAGTCTAAAAAACAGGTAAAGATGAAAAAGGTCCAGAAAACGGAGCTTCTCCGAAGAAAACGTCAGAGAAAGATTGTGATTCTTCATACCTTTCACCCATTCCCACTTTCCAAAGAGGCTGGCTCTGGCTGGCTGGGGTACCCCAGCAAGGAGAAGCTGCAGACCCAAGGCTGTAATGCGACACCAGGGCGAACTCGACACTTGGAAAATCACATTACAGCAGGGAGAGAGCAAGCAAGGGGGAGGGTGGCTGTGAAGGCAGAGTTTGGGGAATTGCGTTTACAGCCTTCTCTTAAGGCACTGCTTTAATCTATTGCTGCATCCCTCGCCCATCACCACAACCCCACACGCTAACAAGTACCATCAAAGCACTGGCTCTAGGATGTGACGAAGATAAATTGACCTGCTCCTTCTTTTCCATGAGGAGGCTTTTGTCTTGCTTTGCTTTGGCCCTTTCCCATTGTGCAAGCTCCTTCTCATACACATCATAGATGCAGGGTTTGCAGCCGCTGCCGCAGCACTGGGATGGAGAAGGTTCCTGGGGTTTGAGAGCCAGCCAGTCGTCCTCATTTTCACTCATTGTCTGCAAAACGCAAGCCCTGCATCAAAAACAGCACAATGAAGAGCAGTATGTGCTCATCAGCCGAGCATTATTTGAAGGACTGAGAAATCTCTCTCAAGCATCTTGCATGTGTATCTCAAGGGACTCAGAAAACCAAAAACCTGCGAGCCAATCTGGTGCCTGCAACACTCCATTTTCATTCAAGTGCTCGTTGCCTTTGCATTGTCCAGTGCAGGAATGTCAGACATCGCAGCCACCAGGCCAGAGCTGCACACTCCAGACCCCAGCCCAGCCTCAGGCTCCGCTTCCCAGCCTGGCTGCCTAGTCAGAGCTACCTCCAGCAGCAGCAGGTACACGATTATTCCTGCTTGCTCTGCCGTGGTGATTTCCAAAGGAAAAGCAGCCTGGTCACCCAGAGCTGAAACATCTTAAAAATCTGCAGCTCGGTCAATGAGAACGGATAATAAATCCCAGCCGCCAAGATGTGGCCTGCTGGAGCACTGCTTTAAAATGGGGGGAGTGGCAAACTGAAGGTGGGTATTGGAGCCAGGAGACTAGACGCAAACGTGGTAAACTCACAGGCAAAAGAATGAACACTTTGGTTATGAGCAGATTTGAGTCTGGCTTTAAACGCAGACATGTAGGAAAGGGCGAGAAGCACACGCAGTGTGATTTTTATCCCTTACTGCTCACTACCTTTGGTTCAGAACTGTACCTAGTGAATGCTCCTCAAACCAAAATTGAGATGCTGACCTCTCAGGGACTCTGCTATTTTTACATGATGCTTGGCTTAATGCTATTCCCAATGCACTTGTATCTGTATCATTTAAACACAAGGAGGTCCAGAGGAAATTATAAAGCCACAGGTGACGAGGCTGAGGAAGAGAACACTTAGCACTTAGAGCAGCTTCATTTTCAAGATGAATTAATTAACTAACCTTCACCCCTGCAACACAAATACACTTATTCTAACGTTACAAGGGGAGAAGAGGGAACCAAAAAGCGAGTGGTTCTGCTTTCCGCAGCAGCCGACGGTTCCATGCCCCCACAGGGTTGGGGCCCCCGAGTGCCTGAGGCTCCTCTGAGGGCTGAGGGCGACCCCGACCAGGCCGCAGGTGGAGCCCAGGGACCCCAGGCTCGGGGCTGGCCGCGTGTATAGAGTTTCGAGCACTTACTGTGCGTGCCTGGGGGCTTGGGCACGCCGCCCCGAGGGCAGAGGAGCCCCGTCCCCGTCCCTGCAGAGCCCTGGCCCGCCCCGGGACACAGGCCTAGGCCCGGCCCCACACAGCGGGTCTGCAGGCCGCAGCGGCCCCTGACCACCAAGGGCCCGTCTCCCAACTGCCCCCCCTCCCCCTCAGGAGAGGAGGCACCTTCCCCCGCCCGCCCCGTGATTTACTAACATAGCACCAACCCTTCACTCGCCTCCAGGCAATTTGTCGACCCTCCCTTATGCCGGAAGGCCTGTCCGCCATTGGCCGCTGCCGCTGTCAGTCACCGATGGGGGGAGGGGGGCGTGAGCACGCCCGCCGCGCTCCCGCCGTGCCGCGCGCGCCAAGATGGCGGCTGTCGGGCGCTGAGGAGGCGGCGGCGGGAGGATGGCGGCGGCGGGGCCGATGGCGCTGAGGCGGGTGGGGGCGGCGGCGCGGGGCCGCGGCGTCCTCGCCCGCGGCATCCTCACCCGCCCGGCGCCGCCCCGTCCCCGCGGGCCACTGCCACGCACGCCCTGGACCACCCGCGGGCCGCCGCCGGAGGAGCTGGCCCGGGCGGTGGAGCGGCGGCCGGTGCGGGAGCAGGTGGAGCTGGACACCATCACGTACGCCGGGCGGCAGCACTTCATGCCCGGCCTGGCCCGGCCGCGCTTCCCTCCTTGGGACCGGGGCTGGCACGACCCCCGGCACTCGCCGGGGCCGCGCTACGAGGAGATGCCGCTCTACAAGGAGCGCGGCTGCTACATCTGCCACCAGGGCGTCCGCATGCTGGAAGGTACCGGCGCGGCCGCCCTTCCTCCGGTGTCTCCTCGGCCCGGGTCGTCCCTCCCCAGCGCTGCCCCGGGCCGAGCAGCCTGTTCAAACGCTTACCCTGCACCGCCGGCCAAGGTTTCTCCTCACATAGCGCAAAAAAGCACAGGGGAGGGCCCGCCCTGCCTCACGAACTAACTGCGCCGTCAGCCCGTTGCCGACCCACTCAGCAGTCTCAGTAATACATATTTCTTACTGTTTTTGTTTTCCAAGGAGTTCGGCAAGCGCAGTGGCTCTCCAAGACGAAGCTGGTGGAAGGCTTGCCCCCGTCGGTGCTCAGCATCGTTGATAACCCGGCTCACCAGCTCGAGGGCCAGGAGGAGAGGGTAAAGCGTGCAATCTCGCACGCGCGGTTCTGGGACACAACAGAAGTTGCTCCCAGGAGAGAACATTATTGGTAAGTCCTCGGTCATAGGGGACATCTTTCCGCTGCGTGCTTATGGCTTTAGCATAAGCCAGTCATCAAGCAGGTAACTTAAGAAGCAGAGCTTTTAACACTACAAAGAAAATTCATACATAAATCTACTGTTGAGAGATTCACTTAATGTGCAAAACTGTTAGACCCTTTGTATCAGATTGTCGACTTGTAAAACAAAACAAACAGCAACCAAAAAACCCAGTTCAGAATATTGACAGTAGTACCAACGTAAACACATACTCGACCTTAAAGCTGCTTTCAGGCCAAGGCCTGTGTTTCAACTTGAGATCTACTTCTAGCTGATGCAGAATGTCAATTTTTAAATAAGTAATGGTAAGCATTACCTCTGCCAACTTGGAACAGGACTCGTATGTGGGATATTAATCTGAAATCTGTTTTAGCTGTTTGGAAATGTTATGCTATTGTATGTTTTACGTACAGTAACGTTAACAGCATTCATGTCCCAGAAGCATCTGCCTGCCCTTATGATCACACTTTTTTATGTAACTATTTTTTTTCTCATTCTAAAGCCCTGTACTCTTTGAGGATTTGATACATTTATGTCGGTCAATGTCTGTGAAGTATCCTTCTCTGACTAAAAGAATGTTGGCTAGAAACTACAAGATATCAGCCACGTGGGAAAGAGGTTAGTTGCTGCCATGGTGGAAGCATTTAGCTCTTTTCATTAATGCAAGAGAGGTAACAAAGCTGCTAGCTTTAAGGCTGAGGACTTGGAGAAAATGAAACCGTTTCTGGAACCAAGTCAGTCCTTCAGTTTTAAATAGTGCTGTAAGGATGAGCAGCCTTGGAAGATGGTGGGATACTGGCCCTGAGGAGATTATTAGGGTGTTAGACAACATCAACAAGATGGCAGAAGAAGAGAACCAGTGCCTTAGAACTGATTGTTTATTTTTTTTGTCCAAAATCTGTACTGTGGTTTTTCTACATGTGTTTAGTTAAGAAACTAACACCAGCAATTAACGTTGGTAATTTAGAAGAAGAACCTATAGCTGAGCTACTATGCAAGTTTAGTTTGGAGGCGAGGGGGAGAGAGTGCGCCTTGCAGAACAAGGACTTGCTAGAATGCTGCTGCCCCAAAGAAAACATACATCTTTCCCTAACGTTGTTTTGGCAATGTTTGAACGTAGCCTAATTTCCCTCCCCAGAATCCATTCTCCTTCAGGTCCGTGGCCTGAGCGGAATACTTATGAACTCTATGGCCCCCATACCACCAGTAGCCTCCAAGGAGGAGATACTGGCCACTGAAGAATATGTTCTGGAGACCTTCTATCCCATCTCTCCTACAATTGATCTTCAGGAAGTGAACGTGTACAAAGAGCTCAATGATACAGGTAAATTTAGCCGGTGACAATAATCTTCTGTCAGACCAAGTGTTTAGGTTAACCTGGAGTCCTTGCCCTTCTGCGAGACAGCTGTGGGGAAGGGGTGGATGGGAATGAGAGAGCACAGCTGGGCGCAGGGTGTGCAGTGCAAGTGCTCCAGACCTGTGGCCAGTATATTGTGGCCTAAGCAGGACTGCGGAGAAGAACTTGAATCCCAGCAAGTTAACAGTTCCTGAAGATAGGGGAGAAAACGTCAGCTGTGCGGTCTCTTACTGAGCAATTCCTGACATGATTATCTGCCATTTAGGTTTCAGAGATGGTTATCCGTACTGTCATCCTCACACTCTGTTCTTCCTGGAATCAGCCAACGTTCGTACTGACAGGTTCAGACCAGAACAACTTCGTGCTAAAATGCTGATGTTTGCTTTCGGCAACGCGCTGGCAAAGGCTAAGGTGCTGTACGGGGTACGTACTGGAGACTGCTGCTGGCTCGCTGGGCCTTTGTTCTTTCCCTAGTGCTGCAGCTAGTGGAAAGAGTCGTGACATTCCCTTGCCGTGGCATATTACAATAGTTTTCAAATCTGAGCTTCCCAGTCCAGAGGTCTAACTGGAACCTTCAGGTATGGTTACTGATGTCTGCTGATCCAGAAAACCATCTCTCAGCAATGAGTGTGTTCGTGATGTAACATGCATTAGAGTGGTAATGGGTAGGAACCAGGGAGTAGGTTCAACTGTAAAACTCCAACCCGTCCCGCAGCTCAGTATGTAAATTGATACTTCATTGCTGGCTGAAGGAGGAATTTTAATTAAAATACAAAATCTACATTCAAAACTTGTTTGACTAGAGTAATTTTCTGGGCAAGGTAACAATACATTTATTAAAATCTTGGCTTTAAACCAAGTAGAAGATGCAGAATCAGCAAGTACTCATACAATTTTGGTGGTAACTGGCTTTTTAAACATTCTTCCCCCCTCCTTCTTTCCTAGAATGATCCCAAGGTTTTGGAGCAGCCAATAGTGGTGCAAAGCGTTGGCACAGATGGCCAGCTCTTCCAGTTCATGGTGTTCCAGTTAAATACAACAGACCTTGTCTCTAATGATGGTGTAAAAAATCTAGTCTGGATTGACTCTGATCAGAATCTGTATGAAAAAGCCCAGTGTATTCCAGAAGTCAAGAAGAGAGTTGTTACGGTAAGCAAAACTTAGGAAATGGTCTGGAAATCCTTTCACCTCTGCTGGAGGTTTGAGGGCTGACACAGAGCTGCAGCGCGGGTTTTAAACCAGCTGAAGGGACCTGACACAGGCACTGGCCTTGTTCTTACTTAGGCAGGTGTTACTGACGGGGAGTATTTGTAGTGCTGATGTACCGCATAGCGTGCAAGCCGCGTGCCAAGCTTAGTATGGACTCCTACGTAAAGATATCCCGATCTGTAATCTACCAGCTCATAATACGCTTGTTTAAAATCAGCTCGTACTCTGATGAAGGAAGTGCTTACATGCGACTGTCAAGCTTTGCTGTAGAGTAAATAGATCACGGTGCTGTCAGCCCTGGTGACACTGGGAGGGCGTCTCAGTTTGGTGGGCAAAGGGTTTGTGCCATCTGAGCTGTATACCAGTGGAAGTACCTGCACCCAAACCCATCTGGGGAGGGAGGGTGGGCACAATTTGGAAGCCGCCACGTCTGGAGTCTTATTCAAGCGTATTTAAAGCCGTTGTTTGTCTACATTAATCACTTCACTGCAAACTGAGCATCCGTGTCTTTTTCTCTGCAGAAGCCCGCTGGAATATATGGCTTTCAGCCAGACACATTCAAGAAGTTTCTGGCACTGTATCTGCATGGAACTGTGTGAAATTCAGCTCCAATGAAAATACTTCACCAACTGTACCTGCTGCTTCTCTTTGCCAGAACCATCACATAATTAAAGAAAGGTGGATTAATTTACTTTCAAAAATAAATTATATTGTTACTGAAAGTAAAATTTTTTTAAACTAAATTGTGCGTGAAGAAACTCTTTCATTTTAGGGGCTCACCTCTGGATTCGGGTTAGAGAGAGTCATCAAATGCATCCTCCTGCACTTTTCCACCGTTGCCTAGAAAGAACATAAGCCAGTCATTATTCCTCTGCGCAGGTTCTGCTCTCGGTGTGCTTTTGCACAGAGCTAGACTCAAACCTATTTTCCGAGGTTGCTTTGAGTACCTCTGAATGCAGTGTATGTGGAAGAGACTTACAAAGCTTCAAGAGGGGAGCCTGAGACATAAGCCTTTTACATTCTGCCTGGCTTTTACTTTGTTTTTCTCCTGGCTGCTTTGGGATGTATCATGCTGCCCTGCTCTTAGTTCCCAGAGCACTTAATCGGTGAGATTGCTTTGTTGGATCTATAGAACCGCAGTTCTTTTATCCCCCAATCCTGGATGAAGAGACCTATCCATTTTGGGAAAGTGGTGTAGAATGTAGTGTGAAACTTTGGTGCCTGGTAGCTGGTATTTGCCGCTAAAAACACAAAGGAAGAACTTCTTCCTGCCACACAGAGTTAACTGAGCAGGAAGCGTACTCTTTTTAAGATGGGGGGATTAGTGTGGTTTTTGTAAAATGAAGGCTGAATTAGCTCCAGCCGAATGTAGAATGTTTTGCAGTTCTGCACTGATACCCTCCAGCACATGGGAAGGAATAGGACAGCCTGTGCTATTTTAAGGTGTGGAAGAGCATATTTCCAAGAAACTCATCTCGCTTCAGTGTCTTGTGTCAGAGACTGGTCTGTGCTTTGTGATCCTCTCTGGCCATCTGGATGAGCACCCCAGCTGCGTGTTCCAGTCTCGATCCATCAGACAGCTCTGCTCTGCAGGTTTCAGAAAACACATTTTCACTAGTCAAATTTGAGATCAACAGTTGCACCCAGTAAATGGGGATGCGTCGGCTGTAAGTTAAACTAACGAATCCCTCAGTAGTTAGAAGATGCTTGAAAGAGAAATAATCTAGTAAGCCTTGCATTGATCTAAATCATGTTAATTCTGCCTGCTCAAGGGATGTCTAATTCAGCTCATCGATTTAAATCTGTTCAGATCTGTAATTTGCACCCAGTTATTTAGGAACGTATTTTGATATGCTCACGCTCTGTGGAGACTGTGGTAGGTGTTTCTTTCTCAGGCTCTGTGCTCTCTGCTCTGTCATGCGGACTCTGCTGAACAACGGCCCTCGGAGCATCCGCACCCCCTCACCCTTCCAGCTTACCCATCTTGGGGAGGAAACCCTGTAGGGCGGCGTTAACGTTCCCGAGCAGGGCGCTTTCACTGAGGAAGCATGGGAGAAGAGCGGCTGCAGCAGAAAGGGGGTGTGGAGAAATGAAATACCTCGTGTGCTTCTGGTAGATGTGGGAATTTGTGAAGATGGTCTACATGGGAAAAAGCCAAAGTCCCTTTAGATGCTTTTACCTCTCAACAATGACATCTCCATTAGTTTCTTCTCTTCTACTGCCTGGCCTAAGTGAAGCTGGAGTCCTGCTGTCTCCAAGACTGAGCAGAGACAAAGCGCAAGCGCAGGGAGAGATGGACGAAGGCAGAACAAAGACAATTTTGAAAAATGGCAGAAGCAGTAAGATATGGGCAGTCAGCAGGGGAATGAGGCTTCAGCAGGTTACGAGAGACATCAGGAAGCCACTTGAGATGAGGGGACCATACACAACCATGCAAGACCATGTCCTTGGTTTGCTCTGGGCACAGCTGATCTTGCCTGTGGTGGTGGGGGAAGCAGGACTCACGTGTTGCTGGAAAGAGCAGCTCATCCTTGTGCTGGGTAAGCTCTTCTGAGGTCCAGGAGAGGAACTCAAGGGGGGCAGAGCAGGGCTTCCAGCTCAGCACCTGGGACGGATGCTCAGGTTGGTCTGTCGTGGTGCAGGTACGAGGTCTGTGAACCAGGCAGCCCCTGCCATGGACAGCCGTGCACGTGTGTGTGGTGTCCCACTGGTCTTCCCAAGCACGCTACCCCTGGTTCACCTGCTCGTTCCTCCAGTGTGACCTGCTGGAATTAGCCCAGCTGAGGGAGGTGGGACCAAGAGCAGGACAGCGGGTCACAGAGGCACATCTGGGTTGGCATCAATAAGTTATAAAGGCTTGTCAGCCGATGAATGGCATTACCTCAGCACGGACCAAGAACCAGGCATTAACTTTTAATGAACGGCAGCTGGGGGAAGCAGAACATGCGAGAACAAGGTGGCTGGAGTCTGAGATGAAGACTCAGTGGTGCCTGGCTGCCCAGAGGAGAGCTCTGCAGCCGCTGGCACAGGATCTGGCCCCCAGCCTGCCCTGGGGATGATGCACGGTGTGCCGTCCCGGCTCCACCGCTCCACAGCACCTTCCCCTGAACTGCTCCTGGTGCCAAATCCCACTCCAGGGGCTGCGCTCATCGTGCCAGCGAGTACACACCGTGCTCAGACCGGAGCCCCTGGTTGTTCAGATCCTCCTCCCACATTTAATTCGATGAAAACAAATGTGGGAGACAATTATCCCTAAGGTTGGGCTCCGGAGACGTTTGGAGGAGGGAACTTGGCAGTTTCTCCTGACGGTGTTAAATAAAATCAGGCTGTAACTCAGTAAGAACCATCCGGAAGGGCTTTTTCTGTGCCCGGCAGTGAAGACAGCGAGCAGCTGAGCGGTGCCCGGCTGGGCAGCGCAGGCAGGGATGGCCCCAGGGAGCCAGGAGGGCAGGAGGTCCTCATCAGCATCAACTAATTACCCTTGGGGGGGAGGTCATATTTCCAAATGATGGACGATGCTGGCCTGCTACTTTCTGCAAAGCACAGGGGGATGTGGTTGCCTGGACCAAAAAATTGAGGGACATCTGTGGGGGTTAACCCGGAGGCAAACCTGCACAGGTAGCAAAGGGTGCAAACACACCCTGCTCCTCGGCCCTGCCGTTAATTACATGCTAATGGGCTCAGCAGGCACAATGATTTTTCTGGATGGTTCCCAAACCCAGCAGACATCCAACTCATCACCACCACCACCTCCGCTCCACGAGCATCCACAACCTCACGGCTCTCGCTCCTGGAATTGCAGCGGGGCTGTGGCTGTGGGTGCCGGGTGGGATCATCCCCCAGGACCTGCAGAGCTCCAGGATGGCTCGCAGCCCCCCCTGAGCCCTCAGCCCACGCTCGAACATTCCCTCAAGGAGGGAGAGGAGCCGCACGATCGCAGCCAGCCGTATCCTGCCTCAACTAGTCACGGGCAGAGAAGGCGGCTCAGACAGCAGCTCCCGGCGGCGTTTCAGGCACCCAGCACTTGCAACCACCCATCTAAAGACCTAAAAAGCCCCGATCTCTCCCCAGGTGCCGCAGCAACCTCTGATGCTGCCAGTCTGGGAGCTGGGTCAACCCTGTCGGAGTTTCTCCATCTCCAGCAGCCGGCTCAGAGCCTGGAGCTGAGTTTGATCCTGCAACGGGGCACGCACCCACCCTGCACCTTGCTCGAGGGTCAGCAGACCCCATTGCAAGCCTATATATGTGTGTGTGTGTATATGTATCTATCTATATATATGTTTTTGAAGGTGGTACCCGCATGCCTTCCCCTCCCTCGCTTACCTCCCAGCCATGCAGGGCTCCAGCAACGGGAGGCAGCAAGACCCAGATCCTCTCCTGGGGCATCCCTGATCTGCAGCCTGCTGCGTGGGATGCCGGCCTCCATCGTCCCAACTCCTCCGGCCTCTATCAGGGAAACCCTGGAGGACAGTGTGTAAAAAATATCATCCCCCCACCACCACCTTTTTAGCCCCAGAAAGCCCTCCCTCCGCCTGCAGCCGGGTGGGCTGGGTGCGAGGAGAGTCCGGCGAGCTCATCTTCAGCCCCGTGCAGGCAACAACGACCATTTTCTAGGCTAAAAGCTGAATTTTCAAAATACTTAAAAAACCCCAAAACCCAAACCATAAAAGAAGCCAGCATCATTAAACCTCTCCCAGCCCCCAGGGTCCGGCACCGCGGCCAAATCCTTGTCCACTTTCCCAGCCTCAGCCGGACCTCCCCGCAACGCTGGCCACCTCTCAGCTCTGCATCACCTCTGCTCCCGCATCCCAAAGCCAGGGTTTCGTCCTCGATAAATAAGGGTCGGAAAAAAAAATAAATCCATCCCCTCCCCGGGTCTGGCAATAAACACCAGGAACAAACTGCAGAGCACCGAAATCAAATGTTTATGTTGATATTTATTACAGCATGGAGGGGGGGGGGAAGAAGGGGGGAGAACCGTTTCATTCAAAAAACCATCCCATACCAATGAAGACAATAATTTAGCTATTCATTTTAAAATACATTAAAACCGGTCCTTTCATTTCCTCGCGTCAGAACAGAACAAAACAAAACAAAACAAAAAAAAAAAGGGGAAAAAAACCCCCAAGATGGAAAGCAGAAACGGAAAAAAGTTGACCCCTTGGGGAGCCCCCGGGTATATTTGCGATGTAACAAATCTGCATTCGGTTATTTCTCAGCGTTACTTGGAAAATATTAACCTGACTGTTAACTATGAGACTGACACCCTCAGACCCCCCCGCCCCTCCCTCCCCAGCGACTTTCTACAGGTAAAGCACAATTAAAATGCCTAGGAAAAAGAAGGCAAACATTTAAAAAAAAATATTCGTATTACACACTAAAAAAAAAGTTCTGTCATCTCATGTCTTGCAGTCAGAGTAATAAAAAACAAGCCAAATGTTCCCCAAAAACATTTCAATGAAGGGGTGCGGAAAAAAGACATCCCTTTAATAAAACATTATCAACAAATATCGTACACAAACTACAATGTATAATAATTACTTTTTTTTTTTTTTTTTTTTCCCTCTCGGTAATTTTCGAACCAGACTACAAGGTAAGAAAAAACACTGAAACAAGATACAATGCTTTCAATAATCCGCACAAAGGTCAAATCCAAGGGAGAGAATATTTTACAGAATATGATATACATGGAGCAGAAATGGGAGCTGGAGAAAAACAAAGACCAAACTACAGGGTAGTGTCATGTACACAGATCCCAACCCGCCGCCTTGGCTCGTCCCTTCCTCTCCCGCCAGAAGGAAGGGCCCTCGATGCTTGCCATTAATTTTTATTTTCTTATTACAGAGCGAGCCTACAGAATAGCAAGGTTACATTTTAACAACAAGAATTCCTTAAAAAATATCTCCATCCAGTTCCAAATCATAGATAAGTGAAACCCTGACAAGAGCACATCTCTAAAGAAAAGAACTCCCCCCTCCCCCCCTAAAACCC
>VFFE01009212.1:4621497-4634664 GCA_008921705.1 Burhinus oedicnemus | reverse complement strand
TAAAAAAAAAAAAAAAAAAAAAAAAAAAAGACGGGACCCTCCTTCCCCCCTTCCCACACACACGCAAGTGGCGATATCGGGCTCAGATATCGCCACAATAAATCACAAGAGCCTTATCGAGTCTGCCTGTCTGCTGCCCGAGAAGTTCTCCCATATACAAATCACAAGCCCAGATTAAAAAAAAAAAACAACAAAAAAACAGCTTGCCAAAACAAATATTCCTTTCAACTCTTATCCCATTTGTTACACGAACAAGTGTTTCTTCCTCAAGAAGGAAGATCTGAATGCACCGAGAGCTTATGCCGCTGCAAACCAGCGCGGCTCATGCCATGCAAAAAGATTCCAGAGAACCCCCAAAAAACCCCCACTGTTCAAGTTTTGAAAACGCCTTTTCTGTGTGCTTGTCGAGATCCTTTCCATCAGCGTCACTCCAAATATACGTTATCCCCTCCTCGGTCGGAGCTCGGCGGGGGAGAAGGAAGGAGCGAGGGGACTTTGGGGACTTTGCTGGGTATTTGCTTACAAGGTGCCTCCACGGCACTTGGGGACTTGGCTGGAGCCGGCTCCTGCCCGCAGCCGCAGCCAGCATTTGTTAATGCTTTCAGTGATTGCATTTGGAAAAAATCAAGCGGTTAACCAGAGGAGGGTGGGGGGGGAGTGGGGGGGAAGTTTCAGGAATCAAAATCCAGAATGTTTTCAATTATGCACGTCTGTTAGGACCGGAGAACAAATACAATCTCAACCCAAACACAAACCAAGCAGCTTTGGAAAAAAACATCGCTTGTAAACACACAGTAACCTCTTCGAGGAAGAAAGAAATTTGCTTCGAGGCCACAAAAAAATAGAAAGCAAACGTGGAAGGACAGCAGAACAGGAGTTATTCCTAGACAGGTCAGCTATGTGGGCATGCTGCTTCCCTAGCATCCCCTTGGGAAAAAAAAACACAGGCACGACAGCGCTGACACTCAGAGCGTAAGCGAACACGTGCGTGGGGTGGAGGAGAGCACCGGGAGGAGCGGCAGCCTACCTGGAAGAAACCGGGTGGGATGGGGCCCCCGGGCATCCCGTCGTTCGGGGGAATGTTTCCAAGCACGGGACTCGGGGCGGCAGCTGCGCTCTGCAGGGAACAAAACCAGGACAAACACGGTGGGTTTGAGTCGGAGTTAAGAAAAAAAAACCACATTAAAAAAGTCATCTCTCCTGCCACACCACACTGAGTCAATTAACCTGTTACCTCCAGAGCCCCGAGCATCGCTCCCCATGTCCCAGGCATTGCTCTCCGTGCCCCGAGCATCTTCCCCAGCCGGGGGAACGAGCAGAGGATGCTCAGAGCCAGAGAGGCACCGGCCTCTCTGTGGTTCACCCATGGAGAAGATGGCTGCACAAAAAAAGGGGGATAATTCTGGGGCTCCTTTATTCATTTACCCAGGCACTTAGTCTCGTTAATCCACCAAGGAGCCTCATCCAATGCGTCACTTCAGGCAGAAGCTGTTTTAAGGCTTTTTAAATGCTTCTCTTACCCCACCTCTCCCCCGCCACTCGCTGGTTCACTTCTGTCCTCTGAAAAATTTGCCTCCCTGACCTCACCAGCACACCAAGATTTTATTATGAATTTCCAAATTCATCGCACCCGATCTGTGGGGTCACACGCCCCAGGACGAGCCACCCGAGTGGCTCCAGCCCCCAAAAAAGAGGGATGGGAGCGGACACAGGGCATCCGGACACCCCGCTCGCTCCTGCTCAGCATCTCTATTCATATTTACTTCCTCGCTGCACTGCGGAGCCGGTGGCGCTGGGAAAGCACCAGCATGATGGGAGGGTCCGACCAGAAGGGAAACAGTAGGAAGAAGATCTCTCCCCAAAACCCCGCTGACACTCATCCCTGCTGGGCTAGGAGCAATACCCGCGCCACTGAAGTGCACTCTCGTTTACCCATCACCAAATGAAGCCCCATTCCCAGGGCAGTTACAAAGGCGCCTGAGTGATATTAATTGGGTTCGGATCACTGAACTACTCCCTCCACGAATTTTTACGATGGACTTACCCACCTAAAACCACAAGGCAGGGCCGAGGAAAATTGCCCACCATGAAAAAAATTGGTGGAAAAATTTTCCACCGAGGAAATCCCATGAGCAGATGGGGTACAAATGAGCCTGCTCAGGCTTGGTTTCACCCCAAACCTTGAGCACCCTGACTGCACCAAACCCCACGTCCTGACAGCAGCCAAGCCAGCCCCAGCCCCCGGCTGCATCCGATGAGGTGACAACCGCAAGTGCACCCTCGACAAGTCTGCTGATGACACCAAACTGTGGTCGACACGCTGGAGGGAAGGGATGCCATCCAGAGGGGCCTAGACAGGCTTGAGAGGTGGGCCTGTGCCAACCTCATGAAGTTCAACAAGGCCAAGTGCAAGGTCCTGCACCTTGGTCAGGGCAATCCCAAGCACAAACACAGGCTGGGCGCAGAATGGATCGAGAGCAGCCCTGAGGAGAAGGACTTGGGGGTGTTGGTTGATGAGAAGCTCAACATGAGCTTGCAATGTGTGCTTGCAGCCCAGAAAGCCAACCACATCCTGGGCTGCATCAGAAGAAGCATGGCCAGCAGGGCGAGGGAGGTGATTCTGTCGGTCTACTCTGCTCTGGTGAGACCCCACCTGGAGTACTGCGTCCAGCTCTGGGGCCCTCAACATAAGAAGGACGTGGACCTGTTGGAGCAGGTCCAGAGGAGGGCAACGAAGATGATCCGAGGGCTGGAGCACCTCTGCTATGAGGACAGGCTGAGAGAGTTGGGGTTGCTCAGCCTGGAGAAGAGAAGGCTCCTCGGAGACCTTATAGTGGCCCTCCAGTACCTAAAGGGGGCCTACAGGAAAGCTGGGAAGGGACTCTTTATCAGGGAGTGGAGCAATAGGACAAGGGGTAACGGTTTTAAACTGAAAGAGATTAGATATTAGTAAGAAATTCTTTACCCTGAGGGTGGTGAGACACCGGAACCGGTTGCCCAGAGAAGCTGTGGCTGCCCCATCCCTGGAGGTGTTCAAGGCCAGGCTGGATGGGGCTTTGAGCAACCCGGCCCACTGGAAGGTGTCCCTGCCCATGGCAGGGGGTTGGGACCAAATGATCCTTAAGGTCCCTTCCAACCCAAACCATTCTATGATTCTATGCGAGCAAAGAGGGAAGCCGAGGTGTCACAACTTGGGCAGCCTGGAAAATTAAGGATTGTTATTAAGGACTAAGGCTTGCCAAGGTGGGACCCCGATGTCGGGCTGGGAATCTCACTGTTCTGGACCAGAAAGCTCAGACAACCTTGGTGAAATAACCAGGGTCCCCCTGCGCCTGCGGGGTCCTGCACCCCCGGGCACAGCCCATGCCATGCTCCCCCCGTGCCCCTGGACAAGGCATCCCGAGCAGCCTCCCCCAAATCCACAGCAAAGGCCAGATCTGAGTGTTTTTACAGTTCATAAAAAAAAAAAAAAAAAGTCCTGGCAGGAAAAATAAGCCTGCCCATTCCAGGCTCTTTTTATACATCAGACGGCAGCAAAAATAGACGGGAGAGGGAGTGAACCCAGCTCTCCCCCTCCCTCCATCCCCCCAAGTGGGTCAGCTATAAAAGTAAAACCAAATCTTAATCCAAGGCCATGAACATATTGCAGTTTCTCTGCAAAGCAGATGACGGTTCTTAATGCAAAAATATATAAGACCGAGCCCCAAACTGCAGCGAGCCCATTTGGAATTTCCTTTATTAAACCCTCTATCACGCAAAACGCTTCTCTCCCAAGGCGGCAAGTGCTGCAATAAAGCTGCCAAGGTGATATTTTATGGTTTCAAGAGATTTCCAGCACACCATAATCCTTTGCTGGGGGAATCTCCCAAAGCGAAATGGATCCCAAAGCGGTGGGGAGCAAGGATGGGATCCAAGGGGAAAGTCCGCTGCCCTCCTCCTTCCCTCCGCAACAGGGAGCGGAGGGAGGAGCGCAAAGCAGCCAAAGAAAATCTTGAAGCAAAATGCCCATTTTTCCACAAAACCGCAGAGTATTTTTCCGCGCTAAACACCCTGAAACCTCACCTATGCCTTCGCGGCGTAAACGGGGATTTAAAGTTCCTCGCACATGTGGCGCTTGGCAGAACTCGGTAATTAAAAACCCGCAAGTGCCCTGAGCATATTGTAGGATGGGAGCCAAATTGGTCAGCCCTTGATGAATGATTTACAAGGCTGCGAAGTGACATTTTATTTCTTTTTTATTCCCCTCCCCATCGCCGCCGCTAAGGTAAACACGCAGGCACCTTTAGCCCTGCCGACACGACGGGAGCGTAGCCGTGGCTGGAGCAGCTCTGCGAAACCCTGGGGATGGGCCAGAAAAGAAAGAAAAAGGGGAAAAAAAGACAGTGGGAATAAATTTCCTAAACCCTCCAGGTGAGGACTCAAACCCCGAGGGTGAGCACCCAAACCCCAAGGGCTTTCCAGCACCAATTTCCAAAAAAATAGGACTTTCTCGCCCTCCCAGCTCCCTTCACCTGGCTTATTTTCACCATTTTGGTTAAGAAAACTCTTTTTAGGGACTCCAGAGTTTTCAGCTGGAGTTTGCCTGCCAAGCCCCTTTCACCAGGCGAATATCTAAGTCCCCCCAACTTTCCCCCTGGCACAGGTATGGGCAAGGCGGAGATGCGGAAGGAGCAGGCAGAAGACGGGCAGCGCCGGCGCGGTGCCGGAGCACGAAGCCCGCTGTGCCACCACGTCCAAGCTGGCGCTAAACCGAAAGCACGTCCAGCCACATGAAGGTCCCCGGTAGCACGCGACGCCCCAAATTTCCTTCCACCAAAGCATGCCGGGGACCGCTGCCGGCAACAAGCATGGACCGCTCCGGCACAGCCGGCACGCCGGCTCGTTTGCCTTTTATTAGGTGGTAAATTTGCTGCACACTGGAAACAAAACGCAGTTCCCGGGGCACGCACATACAGCTATATAAACACACACATGCTTTTTTTCTTCCGCCCCCCTCCCCGTACGTTGGATTTTTTCCCCCTTTTTTGGTGGAAGCCAGCGGAGCGATGACAATCTGGATCACCGCGTTTCGCTTCCAAACCGAAGCTCTCAGTTAACACACCGGCTTGGTATGCCAGCAGATGCCGTCTAAGCCTTTAAATCGCACACTAATTGCACTAATTGAGCTAACAGTCTCTGTTTCGTCTCCCTACCCTGAGTCAACCAGCGTCTTCTGGTACTGCTGTAGAGATCCAAGCTGTTGACTGTAGTGTTATTTTGTCAGCCATTAAACGATTCATCAGAGTCATTAATTGATTTATTACCGCTGCCTGCGAGTATAGCTTTGCAAATAAAGAAGGATGGAGGTCAGGAGGCAATGGAAATCGGACAAAACAGCACAGCCAGGAGCTGGGCACTTGAATTATCGGTAGGAGCTCGCTCGCGCAGGACCGCTGGCATCGGGTTATGGGGGAAAAACAGGGGGAAAAAAGGAAAAGGAAAGATGCGCTGTTTGACGGCGTTGCCAAACCAGTTAGCTTTTTCAGCTAAAATCTACGTAGGATGTAAAAGGGCTATTAAAACCGTCTTGTTTTCTTAACCTAGCCCTTAGGAAGAAACGAGGTTATTCCGCTGTATTAATTGCGTTTAAGAGCGGCGGGGAAGAGGCACCGGGGCGACCGCACCGAGCTGCCCCGCCGGCGTTTCGGTGTCACCCCAAATTTGCTTTCCCAGGCCGGGAACACAACTCACCTCCGCGCGTCCCACAGCCCTGGGAGGAGCTGCGGACCGGTGCTTTTATTTATTTACTTCCTTTAATGCAGAGTTTAGGTCTTTGCTCGGCGCGAAGGCTGGTGAGAGCAGGGTGCGGCGAGCGGTTTCCTGCCCCCCCGCCCCCAGCGGACTCGACCCAAGTGATGAGGCACCACCGAGGCCGAGAGGGTTTTGGGGGACTGACTTTAAAAAGCAGAGCAGAGCTGGTGGGCTGAAGTCGCTGCCAGCCAGCGACAGCACACCGTTGCCCCCGACCCCAGGGTACCCCCGGTAATAAAAGGCAGCACCCAACAAGGAAGGGTTTGGGAAGGTGGGGAGCCTTCTGGATGCGCTGTCCCCACGGCAGCCCTCGGGATGCTGCAATGGGATTCTTCCTCCTCATCCCCATGGCTGGACAAGCCTGAGCCGCTTGCAAGAGCATCTCGAAGGTGGGCTGAGGCGCTGCACCCCGATGCATCCCATCCTGCCCGGCTCCCAGCGTCACGGCGAGACGATACCCTGCAGGGTGGCAGGGCATCAGCCCAGCCCCAGCTTGCCGCCTGCCCAAACCTGCCACGCTTCGCCAACACAAGCCACGGTTTCTACGAAAAACAGGTCCCAGTTCCCACCAGTGGTATTTACTCTGCCGTTAAAGGCCAGCCGGTGTCCCCACCGCACGTTCCGGGTGAGCAGCTTCGGGTCGCACAGGCAGCTGCGCAGCTCGCCCCAGCATCCCACGGCTGGCTTTCACCAAACACTTGTTTTTAAATAAAAATAACCTCCAAACAGTGGTGCAAGGTGCTGGCAGGCAGCAGAGGGGATGCTCCCTCCGTGGGAAGCACCGCCGGCACCGGCCGCTCTGCTGGCCACAGCCTCCATCAACCTAGCCACGAGATGGGGAGAGCAAATATCTTCATGGTACAGACCTAAAACCAAACTGAGGATGGCCAGACATTTGCTTTTTTGGCTCAAGATGGTTTTGCCTCTGCTCCAGGGGCAAAAACCAGAGGATTTTTGGCTGCATCTCACACCTCGCGGCCACAGCGGGAGCAGCACCAGGCACTTGAGGGCAGGTGCCTCCGGAACGAGCGCGCAGGGATGCTCAGGACATGTCGGTGATCTGGTGTCTATCCATCTCCTTTGATTTTCTTTTTTTGCCAAGAGCACAGGCTTTGGAGTGTTTGGAAGAAATCAGCGTCCAGGTCAGGACTTAAGCAGGCTGCGTAAACAGGTAATACGGAATTTAATTGGACTCCAGTTAAGCCTTTTCATCTCGTTAAAGCTGCCTTCATCTTATATAGCCAGGTTTATAAATTTAATAATAGAACCCTCCCACACCTCGCAGTAACCCGATTAATGCCGGGGAGGACGACACGCCGACCGCTTCCTCCGGACCGAGCCCTCAGATGCTCTCCTGCCATCAGTCCCCTCCGCGGGTCGGTGGCAGCATCTGCCTTGCATCAACGTGCACGAAAACAATTAAAACACCAGCCCGCTGGCGCCAAAGGAGTACGAACACCGGCCCGTGTGCTGCCGGCGGGCACCCGCTGTGGCACCCGCTCCAAAAACATGGTGCTTGCGAAGCCTCTCGGGTGGGCTCAGGGTGTTTTTGGGGCACACCACGCTCCCCAGCCAGGGTACGCCGGAGACCATCCCGCTTCCTCCACTGCAAGCCACTTGGCTGGATGCTCCAGGAGACAAAACAAACCGGTTTTGGTTTATTTTAGGGTAAAGGAAGGTAAAAAAAAGGAGGCTGAGGTGAAGCTTTGCGTATTGGCAAGAAGAGCTATAAAGAAAACCAGAAGCAATGGGCTTGTGGCAGCGTCACCGCACCACCGAAACGCCACGACATCGGGCTGCGCATACAAGTTCCGCTTCACCGTATTTCTAGGATACTGCAAACTTTTTGTGCTTATTTTAAATACGTCACCTACACGGGAGCCCCGGCACACAAAGCGCCAGCGTACGCCCCGGTTGGGGACAACCACGCTCAGCCTCTTTTTTTCCCCCTCCTTCAAAAAGAAGAAACCCCCAGCCCCTGTGTTTTCCCTGAGCTTTAAAAAAACCAAACCAAAAAAAAGAAAAAGAAAAAAAAAAAAGGCAAAACAGTTGAATGGCGTTTCAAGCTAATACCGGGCTTTTTTTCCCCCCTTTCCTTGCCTTGTAAAGGATAATCTGAGACAGCAGCCCCGGCCACGAAACAATAGGATTTTAATCTCTTAAGTCGGCGTCCCCCTTATCCCCGGGAAGGAAACCCCTTCAGTCATTTACAAGTTTGTAAATAAGGCTCTTGGTAGCATCTCGCGGACATCTGCTCCGCCAGCCCGCCAGCGTTCCTGCTAACATTTACAAACATCCTTACGCAAACACCCAGCGCGCTCTGCTGAGCTGGCTTTCTCTAAATATATCCCAAGGAAATAACTTGGCAGGGCTGCAAAAATTTCACAGCAACCGAATTAAAAGGGGGGGTGTGGGGGGGGGAGGTGGAGGGGGAGGGTGATAAGCACGGGAGGTGTAAAACAGACTAAATGCAATTAGGCTCGGTTTTGCACACGCGTGTGTACGGAAAGGTTTACAAAGGGAAACTTTTGGGAAGTTAAGCCGGGCTTGCTGGCGGTGCGTCCCCTGGCTTAGGAAGGGCTCTGCAGAGGAGAGCGCTCCGGTGCTTCACGCTGCACGGCTGGGTGCACGGATGCACCCCATCCCTGGTACCCAGGGATGCTTTGCCACGGGCAATCCCTGAGCACCCCCATCTCCAGCCTGGAGCGAAGGTGAAGCCGGGGTCCCAGCAGGAGACCTACCGGCATCTTCCCCGGCACAAGACCCCACAAGTCCAGCCCACACCTGAAAACCATTGTACGAACCCTCCTCGCTGCCAAACAGCTCAAATGGATCTTGTGCAATTAGCAGCCTGGAAAATGCTGTAAATACACAGGTATTAATTACTATCAATTCTCCTCTAATAATTCTAGCAACAGACAGGCCAGGCTCTTTTCCAGCAATCGATACCATCCATTTCGGGGTCCACCTGCCAAAAAAGTTATATAAAATAATTATATAAAATTTTCATTAGATAATGCAATTGCTTAGGACTATTAATCTACCGCTCATCTATCAGCGCGGGATGCTCGGCTCGACCGAGGGCCGCTCGGCCATCGCTGCCGTGCAGCTCCTCGCACCGACAACCTGTATTTTCCCCTGCACCAGGCACTTGGCCGTTCCCCCTGGATTTGCTCCTGACGTACCCACACCAGCTTTACACAAAGCTCGCAGGTTGATTTCAGATTTTAAAAAAAAAAAAAAGTTGTTTTTTTTTTTTTGAAAACCAAAAGGAAAAAAAAGCCTCAGCAAGCAAAGCCGCCAGGGGACATAATTTGCTGGAGTTTTCTGCAAAGTTGTGATGGTTAAAGCAGATGGGTGTTTACTCCTCGTGATGCCCCTCGCTTCGCACGGCTGCTGTCGGGGTATAATTATGTGGGGTTGTATGGCTGGATACTCGTCGGCATGTGCACCAGCTCACCTTCCATCCTTGCCTTAAGCATCACGGCTGAAATCAAGTCCTCTCCTTTACCGGCCTTTGAAAAGCTCAGATTAAGGAAAAAACCCACCTCCCCCTCGAAAAACTAGTAATTGTTTGGCGATGAGGTGCAAGGGAGGCTGCTGGTGTTGGCAGCCCAACTTCTGCTTCCCAGTGGCCGTACCCATCACCGCTCCCCTGCCTTCTGCCTTCTTCCAGCCTGAAATTGCCAAGCGAATTTTGGAAGGGGTTGTAAGAAAAGCTCGGTTTAAATTGGTGATCTAATTTAAAAGAGGAAAAGAAACCCCAAACAATCCGCAGCTTTAGAAAAACACCACGCCACTGCACCACGTGCATTTGAAAAAAAATAGTTTTAACTTGTCCAAAGGATTTACTAACAACTGAACGAGGATATTGCCAATCCCGTCGGCTAGCCGGCGCACCGCAGAATGCCCCAAAGGCATCCAGTGCCCGGCAGTGATTTCCCTATTAAAGATGGGCATGGATTAGAAATTTTTTTTTTTTAAATTTTTTCTTTTTAAATTTTTGTCACGTTGTGTTTCAGCTAGCCGATCTCATCGGTTGCTGTTTGGAATCAAAAATAACACCAAATAAGCTGTGAGTTTGCACGGGGAGCCAGTGATGCCCGGTACCTAACCCTCATCCGGATCCAGGGAAAGGGGTGAGATTCCCCTTGGCGCCTGCCTTTGCAGTGCAGCGGGGAACACTGTGACCTCCCCAGAAAAACATCCATTTCCATTGTTCAGGCAAAGCGGGATGCTGCGGGATGGAACACCGACACCCCGGCGCAGCATCCGATACTTCCCACCCCTGGTCCAGCCGGAGAAGACCAGGACCCAGCTCTGCCCCGCGGGAAAACATCCCCGTTTTCTCCATCACCTCCTGCCGTGGGGAAAGAGAGGAGGGAATTAATGCAAATACTCCCATTCTTGTCATGCACTTGAATGCCAAAATATCCCATTTGCTTAAGCCTATTTTACTGCTAGCAGCTGCCCCGGTATTATTCCCCGACACCAAAGGCAAAGGGCGAAAGAAGTTGGTCCGGAGCAGGTGAACGCCATCTGCCCATCCCCAACAAGATGCTGACTGCCACCATCTTCGTGTAATAACACAAAGCCCATTTGGACGCCTGCGAAAGGTTACGGCGGTGCTTGAAAAGCGCCGCCGTAACCTTTCGCAGGCGTTCAAACGGGTTTTGTGTACCTACGGAGGCGGCCGAGCATCCATCCCCGCTCGCAGCGGCCCCTGATGGATGTGCCTGCTGATCTGTGAAGAGTAAAGTTTTTCCACAATAAGCCTTTTAAAAAAAAAATAAAATTTAAAAAAAAAATCAAATCCCTTTCCCTAACAAAGCGGCAGGTTAACAAAAAAAAAAATCATCATCATTTTTAGCAAAAGCGGCTTTGTTGATGCTTGAAGATGCTTCGTAGCTTCTTCTCTGCATAGCATCTTCTATTAAATATGCCGGTGGAGGGATGGAAATGCCTTAAATCGAGGCGGAGGTGGCCACGGAGTCAGAACAGGGGTGTGACTTGCTGTGTGGGTACAAAGTCCAGCACCTCGTATAAACCCCGGCGAGGCAGATGGGGAGGAAGATGTCGGACTTTGCACGGGAGCAGCCGGCATCGCTGCAGCCAGACCCAGGGCAGCACGTCAGAGCCCTGAATTAACCAGGATGGATGGACTTACTGCCAATTTTGAGGATTCCTGTATTCAGTAGCAATGATGGCTATAGGCTTTTGTCCACTCCATCACCCAAACAGCTCCCATCCCATAGGACCCATCCTATAGCACCCATCTTCCTGGGACCATTGCCATGACAAGCCCACCAGGCTTCTGTGCCCTTGATGAGTCCCAAGAAGGAATTACGGGCTTGGAAGTCCTTTGCTCCGAGAGCCAAGCCAGCCCTCGACGAGCCTCTGCTGAGATGGCAACACTGGGGTGTCATGAGGAAAGCCGTCAGCAATCCCCAATCCCAAGCAAAATGGGTTTTGTGATTGAGCGATGCCCTCGCCGGCGTGCATGGAGAAAAGCCATCGCACCTCAGCATGATTCCTACCATTTCCAGGGTGATCTTGTAAAAATGGTAAAAAAATATTCTTCCCTCCATGCAGCGCTTTATACCTAAGTGCTGCCCAGGTACAGAGCTGCAGAGCATCCCGCATCCCTGCATCCATGCAACGTTTTGCCACGGAGGTATGGAGCTGCAGAGAATCCTGCATCCCTGCAGTGTTTTACTGCCTAGGTATGGAGCTGCAGAGCATCCTGCATCCCACAGCAGCGGTGCCGACCCTCCCCGAGCCCCGGACGGCCACCGATAAGGTCACACCGCCTGCAACCTCCCAAGTGCCGTATCCCAGGCTCGCCCATCCCTGGTCCCTGGGGAGCGGGTTTGTCCGAGCAGGGCGGCGCAGGACCGACCACCACCGATGCTCTCTCTGGGCGAGCTTAAAGCTTGAGCAAACAGCTCGAGTTTGAAACGCGTCAAGCTCACGGGAAGATGCAACATGTGGGTGCGAGGCGGCGGTAGGAGGAAAATCCCAGCTTTCCTCATCACCCACCGGTGCAGGATTCCACCTCAGGCGCGGCCATCGCTCTCCCCCGGCAGCACGGAGACCGGGCTGCGGCTCCAGGGGCACAGCCAAAACCAAAGCGGTGCTAAACGTCCCCAGAAATCACCCCCGTACATCTGCCAGGGGTCAGAGATGAAGGGTTTTGGGGAGGGGGGGGGATTGCAGCAACTTTCCCCTCCTCTCCGCTCATCTAATCCTCCGGGCTAATCCCTTCCAGCCATATGGAGCCCTCACATCCCAAACCTGCCCCTGGGAAGCACCCGCAGCCACCCCTTCACGCCCTGTATCCCTCCAGGAGCAGCGCTTCGGACCTCAAAAGCGGTGTATGGGTGGGGAAAGGGTGCGAGCCCCCCCACAGTCCCCAGGGAGATGCAACAGCCCCCCAAAAGACTGGGTACGCACGGTTTCTGACGAAAATTCACACTAAAAATGCTCTTTGAACCCAGGTGAGCGCAACCCCCATGTCCCTTTTCCCCCCTTTTTTAACAGCAAGGTTTATTTATCGCCGTTATTTGTGGGTGCTGCCCCCAAAAATACTGTTTCCCAGGTCTGGTAATTGCTCGAGGCATTTGAAAATTAATAGAGCAGCTAGAGCAAAGGACAGGAGGAGTAAATCTGACGTAAGCCAGCACGTAATTCAGTGCTGTTCCCAAGAACTGGTGGCTTTCTCCGCACCCAGTAAAGCCAGGGGCTAAGCTAGCTTGGAGAGGGCACAGATCTTCCCTGGTAGGCTGGGATTTTTCAGGAGGAGGAGGGAAAAGCTTGATTTCCAGAGCATTTTAAATATTACGGCATGTTCTGGAGAAGAAGAGGTGGATATCGATGGGACAGGAGGGAATTCACCGCATTGCCTCACCTCCAGCCCTGCTTTCTCTCGCCTACCCCTACCTGGGATAGGGAACACCGCTCCAAAGCGGCCCCACGTTTTATTTACCTTAACGCCAGCTCTCCGCATTGCTTTGGCGCTGCTGGCAGCGGCAGTCCGGGCACAGCCAAGCCATGGGGCTTCCCTGCGGAAAAGTCCCTGCAGGGTTTTGTATAACTCAAGGATCAACCTCACAAGGTGCACATCGGGCTAGGGGAGGATTTGGGACAAAAATGTAGGTTTTTTTAAATTAGTCACTTTTTCTTGCATGCTCACAGAGCAATTTGGTTAGCCGAAACTCCAAGCTACGTTACCCTTAAAGCTTACAAAACATTAATTATTTCACTTCTAAGAGCACCTCTCCCTGTCAAAATAAGGCGGTTAATACAAACCCCCCATTTATGAACTGGGAGCTTTTTGAAGCCGGCTCTGGAGGGACCCTATAAAACCAGCATGCAAAC
>VFFE01009212.1:4537654-4595205 GCA_008921705.1 Burhinus oedicnemus | reverse complement strand
TCCCTGTCCCCATGTACCCCTGGGTGTCCCTCTCCCCATGGACCCCCTCAGAGTGTCCCTGTCCCCTCCAGCCTGTCCCTGTCCCCATGGACCCCTGGGTGTCCCTGTCCCCATGGACCCCCTCAGACTGTCCCTGTCCCCTCGTACCCTCCAGCCCATCCCTGTCCCCGTGTACCCCTGGGTGTCCCTGTCGCCATGGACCCCCTCAGACTGTCCCTGTCCCCACGTACCCTCCAGCCCGTCCCTGTCCCCATGGACCCCTGGGTGTCCCTGTCCCCATGGACCCCCTCAGACTGTCCCTGTCCCCTCGTACCCTCCAGCCCATCCCTGTCCCCGTGTACCCCTGGGTGTCCCTGTCCCCATGGACCCCCTCAGACTGCCCCTGTCCCCACGTACCCTCCAGCCCGTCCCTGTTCCCATGTACCCCTGGGTGTCCCTGTCCTTACGGTCCCCCCAGGACTCTCCCTGCCCTCCTGGACCCCTGGGGCTGTCCCTGTCCTCAGTCCCTGCCCGCACGGGCCACCAGCAGCAGGCCCATTCCTTGGCACCTCCCAAACCTTCTCCAGAAGGTCCTGCTTCCCGCTGACCTTTCCATCCCCGTGCTCCCCATCCCTGTTGGGGCCGGACGCCGCGCTGGTACCCCACGTCACACGTTGCCCCGTTTGCCGACCAGGTTTGGAACAAACCACACTCTCTCTGGGCTTTAACGTTTGAATTAAAACCAAAATAAACCCCACGGCGAGCCAGAGCCCGGCTTAGCCTGACGGCACGTGGCCTTCCCTCCTCCTCTCCGTCATGGGGCGGGCGAGCCGGCCTTAAGAAATTAAGTAAATACCAATGGAGGAGTTGAAAAATGGGTTACCTTGTAATTGAATTTTTTTTTTTTTTGCCTGCAGCTAAAGAAAAAAAATTAGCTTTCCTGCTATCTCCTGCAGCCTGTGTGTTTGAGAACTTAGCGGGGTGTGTAATAGCTGAAGGGGTGCAGTGACAGCTCCTTGGCCCAGCCTTTTCCGCCGCCTTCCTTCGGAGCTCGGCTTTTTTTCCCCCTTCCCTTTCTCCTGCCTTTAAACTCCAAGCGCCGCCAGGGAAACGATCTAGAGCTTTGACAGCTCGGAGGAGCCGAGAACAGGACTCCTGGCACAGCGATGCGGCCCCCATCCTGCACCAGGAGCTGGGGGGGGGACACCTCCCCTCTCCGGGGGACATCCCGCCTCGTCACCCCATCCCATCGCCCCGTCCCATGGCCCCATCCCATGGCCCCGTCCTGCAGCGGGTGCTGCTGCAGCCCCCCTGGGGTGGCAGAGGCCATCGGGGCGGGAGGGTGGGTCAGGGCAGAGCACCCCGAGTGCTGGTCCCCGAGCGGCCGAGGGGGTCGTCCTCCCCTGCTCGGGGGGACACGCAGGACCCCCGTCCCGGGCAGGCGATGCGGCCGTGATGCGGCTCTCCTCCCCAGTGTTGCAGCAGCTCCTGATGCAGCAAGCCGACACGAGGGTTTGATTTATTAAGTTAGTGCTTTAGTATCATTTTTTTTCCCCCCTTTTTCCGTAACGGGCCGTTTGCATAGCGGTGCCGGCCGCGCTGCCCTCCCTCCTTCCCATCGGCACCCGGGTTTTTGGGGGGGCATTTCCCAGGGAGAAGAGACCTGCAGCCCAGCCTTGGGTACCGCACCATCACCCTGCGAAGAGGGGGATGCGCTTGCCCCCACCACCGGAGCCAGGGACGCCTTGAGCACCAGCCTCCCACCCCTCGGGGCGCGGGGTCGCCTGCCCAAACCCTCCCGGGTGCCTCCAGATGCCGTGGGCGGCTGCGTGGCCAGGGGCTCATGGGTGACGGCTGCATCCCGCAGCGGGGAGCAGGGTCCCTGCTAGGGGCACACGGAACAGCCTGGGCCACCCCAAAAGCATCTCCGAGCCCCCGCCATTGTGGTCCCCTCCGGCCAGTTGCTTGGCTTGGTCTCCACCAGCCCCGTCCCTGGTGCGGGGTCTCACCCCTGGCCTCGCGGGGCTGCTGGGGTCACCCATGGCTGCGCAGGTACCGCGTCGGCACTCGCCACCGTCCCCTTAATAGCCAAGAAAACCTAAGTTTCAGCAAAAATCTGACTTACGCCGCAGCCCCTTTCTCCCATTGCCAAGCCAGCGAGCAATTTATCCTTCCAACTACTCCAAGAAGCTGTGAAACCAATAGGTCACTTTTATTTTTTTATTATTTTTTCCCCCGCTCAGCAGTAATTAATGGTTTAATTAACACTCACGACATCCAATTCCCACCGCTTTGCATGAGCAGCCTCCGCTGCCGGGGCCTCGCTGCAAAGTCTCCGGTAACTGGGGAGGGTGGAAAGGGTTAGCCGGGGAGCCGGCGGGAGCTGCCGGCTGGAGGCCGCCCATCTGGCCGGGATTTCATCCCAAGCTGGAAACTTCTCCTCCTCCCGAGCAGCAGCGGCGTTTCCAACACGTTTCACAGCCTGCTTTGCTTTTGCACGGACTTGTTTATGGTGCGGCGGCTTTTAAAGCCGATGGAAGAAACCGGGCGCCATGAGCGTGCGCTACCCACCGCCCTCGTTATTTACTCTTAACGATTTTACAGCATTTTAACACTAATCCCTGAGAAATTTTAGCTGTCCCAAGGAGAATAGCTGCTTGTAACCGGTTGCTAATTACAAGTATGAATGTCAATTAATTCATTTAGCTAATTATCCACTCTCTGAGCATCACGCACCAAAGAACTGTAAAAGACGGGCATATGGTGATGGATCGGAGGGAAGAAGCCGGCGCCCGCGTGCGCTCACTGGGTGGCCGGGGCCGGGTGCGCGCTCGCCGGCTGTGCCGGCGCGCCGGGGTGAAGGGATGCAGTTAGCGCGAGAGCTGGGGGAATACGGCCGCCGCAAGCCGTGATTACAGCATCACGCTAATCGGGCCCGAAAAACATCAACCCTCTCCTTGCAGCTTCCGTTCGGAGGCTTGAGCGCGGGTCGGGCGTCTGAAGTGTTTTTAATTGCGCTGCTCCCTCTGACGCAGAGCGGGGGAAAGAAATCGTTTTCCTCCTCGAGCAAATCTCTGGATCGCAATCGCTGGCTGCAGAAAAAAACGGTCCTAAGGAGGGAGGGAGAGATCCCTGATGAGCCTCTGTGCTAAAGGCGGGGAGATCCGCTGGAGGATGCTTGCGGCAATCTGGCCGCCCATCAGCCTTACCGGGCACCTGGGCTGCTGCAAGCGGGTAAAAAAACATCTTGGTGAAAAACAACCTTATTTGCCGCCCCCCAAAAAGGCAGATGTTCTAAAGGAAATGTTCTTTTCCGAAATCATCAGAGCTAATCACACCTGGGTGTGCAAAGTTACTGGCAAGGCATGGAAGAGGTCGTGTGGGGCGGAGCGGATGCCCCCTCCCGCTCTCAGAAAAATGATGAAGAAATTGCCGATTTTATTCTAGCAGCTGAGCAGCAAACGCTCAGCGGGGTTAAAGTCCTCGGTCAAAGCGGGGCAACAATCTTCTTCCAGAGGGAATCTCTGTCACGGCGCTGGGATCAGTCACCTGGCACGGCGCTGCCTCCTCCATCCCCCGAAGGCTCCTGACCCTCAGTGGGCAAGCATCGCCCCGGGCTGGGCCACCAGCTCCATCCCTGCCCAGCCCAGCCTTCGCAGAGGGACCGAGGGGTCCCACCTCACCGGCACCCGGCTCTAGGGTTTGGATGAGCTTTTCCCACATCCAGCCTAAAATTTGGGTCGCTGAGGCCCCAGCGCTGCTGGGGCAGCAGATACCAGTGCTCGGTGCCCACCGCAAACATTTGCTCTGTTCCACTGCTTCGTTTTTCTTATTTAGCAAAAAAAAAGCGAGGTCTTATTCCCTGTTAAATTTGTTTCATTATTTCACCGCTGGTTTTCCAGCGGCAACACTCGGCTGCCTGTGCTGGCGAGGAACTTTGATCAAATGCGTGTGCGTCGATTACCGGGATTCACTTATAAAGAGCACGTAAATAAAGTACAAATAGAACAACGTCTCCCCACAAAACCCAATAGGCCGTATTGTTAATGCGACGACACGGCAATTTGCATTTTATTTCCTTGTTGTAAAAAAAACAAACAAACAAACAAAAAAAGGTTTTTTTTTATTGCAAGCCGTGTTAGAGGTGCTTCAAAGGCAGCGGCACCAGGGAGTGGCTGTGTGGATCGGAGCGGCTCCGGAGAAGTTTGCGGAGGCTTTCCCGGCCGGCGAGCCCGGTGTCAGCGACTGCAACTCCGGGGAAAAAACAAATATTTTCAGGCAGGTTTAGCTGGGGAGGGGAAGAGCCGGGTGCTGCTGCGGCGCCGTCGGTACCGAGCGGGCTGGGGGAGCAGCCGAGCACCCCCGTGTCCCTGGCTGGGGTGACGGGGGGAGAAGAGGGGGTGACGGCGTGCTGCTGGGGAGGGGGACCCCGTCACCAGGGAGAGATGGACGGAAAACCGCTGGATCCTGCTCCGCAGAGCCGTTGGCAGCGTGCCAGCGCTTCCCGCCACGCTCCCCCAGTTCTGCCGCCCGGCCGGCACGTTCGCTCCTGCGACGTTAACATCGGCCAACCTGCAAACCTCCGGAACGCCGGCCATTTTCCAGGCACGAGCAGATTTGCCGAGCGCTACCTTAAGAAAAGTTATGCGTGACTATATTTAAGGAAGCAGGGGGTGTGCGCTGGCCTCTTCCCAGGGCCCTGCGCCAGCCTTGGCCTTGACGCCCGCGCCCGGTGCCGGCCGCGCGCACGCAGGTGTCCGGAGGCTTTCTCCATCCATCCAGCCATCGCCTCGCCGCCGCCCGCAAATGCTCAGCTTCTTCTGGCTGAGGTGAGGGCCAGGGGGGAGGCTGGGGATGATGGGGACAAGGAGGGGGACACCCTGGGGCTGGGTGAGCAGGAGCCAGCGTCTGGCGCTGCTGCGGAGACTTCCATGCTCGGTGGCTTGTCCTGGCTTGCGGCAACATCAACCCCCTCCCAGCTTCCAGGTCTTTCTGGGTGTGCCGGGAGGGAGTTGGCTTGAATCAGACTTTTTTCACTTAAAAGTGTGTGTGGGGGGGGAGGCAGATATTTGGGAAGCGTGGGCAAAGGGCTGCCGGGAATGCTGGTGTTGTGGGGAGGACAGAGGGATGTGCCGGGACTGGCTGGGGCAGCGTGGGCGGCCAGATGGGGTGGGTGGCACGATGCCGTGGTGGTCTCCACCCTGGTGGTCTCAACTGAGGTGGTCTCCACCACGGTGACCACCACGGTTGAGACCACCGGGGTGGAGACCACTGCACCACCATGGTGTCCACCCCGGTGGTCTCAACCGTGGTGATCACCGTCGTCGAGACCACCAGGGTGGAGACCACTGCACTACCATGGTGGTCTTGACTGCGGTGGTGTTCGCCACGGTGGTCTCCAACTTGGTGGGCTCGACTGTGGTGGTCTCAACCGCGGTGGTCTCGATGTTATGGCAGTCTCCTCCTTGGGGAAGCTGTGGGCGGCAGGGCAAAGGTGCTTGGGCTGGGCGATGCTGTTGCTGTCCCCACGCTCCTGAAGTTTGGCCCCGGTGGTGTTTGCGGCTGTAACGGGGTGACCCATGGCTTCACTCTCCCCCTGGGCTGGAGGCAACAGTGCCAGGGGACCTTTGTGCCCCAGAACACTCCCTGGAGGAACTTTGTCCCTGTGCCGGCAAACCGGCACCCGCCTTCCTGGGAGCCTCCTGGGACCTGCACAAAGTGGCTGGGCAGGGGCACGGCCTGGGCTGGGGATGCTTCACCCGGCATTGAACCGAGTGGTGGAGGGGGATGTGAGGGGGCTGGAGGGGACCCCACTGTGCTTGCCCCGAGTGAAGGTTTCTCATGGGTGTAAAACCAGAAGCTCATCATGAAGTGGACTGTCCTTGCAGCCTGCCGCTGCCTTTGGTCCTCAGTTTGCTCTTTCCTGGCCCCATGCCTTGCTTTGCTCCATGAAACCCTAGAAACCTAGAAACCCTCCATGACGTGTGATCCCAAAAATACCACTCACAGGGCGCCCTGGCCTTTCTTCTGGGCTGGCCGCTCTCCTGGGTTCCCACCGAGACCCGCCACAGGGACCTGCCACATCTCCTCGCCATGCCATGACCCAGTGATTTGATCCCTCTCATTCCAGCAGGGCCACTATCCCAATGTCCCCGCAAAGGAGCTGGCATCCTGCACCCGAGCGAGCTCTGCGGGTCTCATCCCGGGAATCCCACTCCATCCCGGCGGGCATGGGGTGATGGAGCTGAGCCTGGCTGGGCATCTCTGCCACTGCTCGCCGGTGGGGTCCCACTGGAGGGGACATCTTCCCTTGCACAACACCTGCCTGTCCCATCC
Organism: Burhinus oedicnemus; assembly: GCA_008921705.1. Lineage (NCBI taxonomy): Eukaryota > Metazoa > Chordata > Aves > Charadriiformes > Burhinidae > Burhinus > Burhinus oedicnemus. The sequence continues at coordinate 4,588,890 of VFFE01009212.1, read as the reverse complement.
CCGTCCCATCCCCAGGAGCACCGGGGCTCTGCTGCTGCCGGCAGTGGGACTGGCGGGCTGGGTCTCGGGGGAAGGAGAGCCCTCACTGCCCCGTTGAGATGGCAGAATTTCCCAAAGTAGGTCAGGTTAATTTTTTAACGCGTGCAGATTTGCTTGTTACCATGGATATTGCTCAATTATACACCAATAATCCCCCACGAGAACTTCATTGTCGCCGCTTTCCTCCCCCCCTCACCTCCCTCTTTTTTTTTTTAAATATTCCCAGGGAGGGGTAAGGATGCGCCGAGAGGCTGGAGTGGGGATAGGAGACCAGAGCCAGGAGAGGGGAAATGGGGATTAGGTGTTTGGGGCTGGCTTGAGGCGTGGGGCTGCCCCGCTCTGTCTGGAGCCCCCCCTCCCCAGAACCCGGGACCCCCGCCCCAGCTCCACCCTCATTCCTCCCTCCCATCCGCTGCTTGGGGGTGGCTGGAGCAAACACCCCACTTCCAGCGGGCTCAAGGATTTGGGGGAACGACCCCTCTCTTGCATCCCCACCTGGCAGCGTCACGGGGGCTGCTGGACCCGAGGGGGTTTTACAACAGAGGCTCCCCCGGGCTGGTGGTCCTCCGGTGATTTTCCAAGAAGCCAGCACCCAATTCAGCAGCAGAGACCATCCCTGGAGCTTCGATGCTGTGGGACAACCACCTGCCAGGGTATAGGAGAGCAGTGGGGTGCCGTGGGGTCCCTCTCCCACATATTTTTGGAGCCATCAGGGTGTCTCCCCCTCCGCGCTGTCCCCCTGTTTTGCTCTGCGGGTTCTTATGCCTTCAGCAGTGCAGGAAGCAAGTGTGGCAGGAGGCAAGGAAAATATTGTGCTGGAAGGGGTTTTTTTTCTAATGCAAACTTTTTTTTTTTTTTTTGGGTAGAAGTGGGTCACTCGAGGGGTGACAGAGTAAGAGCATCATTGCCTGGGTACTGCATCCCGTTGCCATGGTGACCCGAGGGCTGCATCAGTCAACAGCTTTAAAAATGTGACAGTTGAGTGAGGCTGAAGATTTTAATGAGGACAGACACTTGCTCGCTTAGTTTCGATAACAGAATACTCTATAAATACCCACCGGCTGAATGGTTCCGGGTCTCTGGAACACATTTGCGATGTGTGGCCAGGGCTCTCCCCTTCCCCGGGCAGAGCCCTGCGCTCCGGGATGGGACTGTGGGCTGGGGCCAGCTTGGAAATAAAGGGGGGAAATGGATGCAAACCAGACAGCTCTTTTTTTTTTTCCGCTCCTCTCCTGCTAACCCAACCCAAGGGACAAGGTGACACGATTGCAGAGCCAGGAGCAGGTTTGGGTTTCCACCATATGCCCGGAGCCATGTGCCCTTTGGCGTTGGCTGCTGGACCAGGGAGGGGTGTGACAGGGCCACCCCCGGCCACCACCTTGTGCCTGCAATAAAGCAAACCCGGGGAGCAAGCCCAGCTTGCTAAAGAGGAGATTAACTCTTGCACCGGGCTCTTGCAGGAGTGGGTGAGCCGTAAGCAAGCCCCCAAGCCTCAGGAGCAAGCCCGGAGAAGTTGTGGAGCTGGGGAAAGCAAAGCCTGGTTGACACCGAAGCAGGGGTGGGAGGATTTGGGAGGCTCAGCGGTGCTGCTTGCATCCGTCGGTGCTCTGAGCACCCTCCTTTGGTGCTGACCACAACGGGTGCCCGCCGGGCGATGCCCCAACGCCGGCTGCTGCGAAGGGCTGCCAGTGCAGGAGGCAAACCTGCAGCTTCCACTTTTTTTCTCCACCCCGTGCCAAAATCGGTCAGTCCCACGCCTTGGGGAAGGAGCTTCGGCCTCCGGCAGCCCAGCTGGACCCGCGTGGGAGAGGGATGTTTGCTGGGACAGCTGAGAGCATGCCAGGGGCCCGGCGGTGCTGTGTTTAAAAGCAAACTGTAAATATAAAGCCTCTTCCACTTGTTTTTGCTGCAGCTCCCACGCTGCCTTTCCTTGCAATGCCACCACCGTGTCCGTTCGGCACTCGGTCACAGCGCGTGTGGCCAGGGCACCCGCAGGCACCCAAGGGCACACGATGCCCTTGGGGGATGCCAGGGCTTCGCAGGCAGAGGGGTCGGTGCAGGGCGCAGCGGCGTTGCCGGCCACGGGCGCTTCCCATTTGCTGGCCCCGGTACCACCCGTGTGCAGCGTGAGTTCTGCCTGCTGCCAAAAATACGCTCCCGGCTGTCTTGTGACCGCGGCGGTGTCACCGTGCCGGCCGGGAGAGCTTCAAGACACAGCCCTCTGTCACATGTAGCAACACGGAAAGTATTGACAGAGCGTCACCGGCTGAGGGATGGGCCGTGGCACTGCGTCCTGGGCTCAGTCCAGCACCCCAAAATAGCTGGGGGCCTTTCCATCACAGCCGGTGAGTGCTGGACCTGACCCCTGAGGAATGGCGGGCGTGAGCCCCTTCTCCGTTTCGGCTCCGGCAGCCACCCTGATAGGTGCTGGCGAGGGGCCGATGGCGTGGGGAGGGACGTCAGCATGGGGCACGGGGACAAGGTGTGACAACCCACCCAGCGGGCGGCTGCGGCAGACGGTGGCGGCTCCGCAGCACCCAGCACACACGCTGCCTTGCCCCCGCCGGGGGACAGCCACGGGCGTCCTCCACCCCTGGCTCTGCCCGTCCTGCTGTAACCGGAGCCACTCTTCTCCTTTCCAGGTGTCTCTTAAAAATGGTCAAGGGGAATATTGTAGTCCCCGAAGAGATCTTGAGCTTCTGTTGCAATGGCCTCCAGGTACCCCCCGTGCCGTACAACTAACCCTGGGGCTCCCTGTTGTGCCGGTGGCTACTAACCACGGCTGTGCCGGGCAGATGCCACGCCGTGCTGGGAGCTGCTCCGACTGCATCCACTCCCCACGCATTCCCCATCACCATCCCCAGCCTCTTGCTGGCTGCCACGGGGTCTGGGCTGTTCCCACGGGGTGCTGGCTTTTTTCCTAAAATTTAGAAATGGCAAGCACCGGGAAAACGACCGGCGGGAGCTCTGGGCGGGCTGGCCGCTAGCTTTGCAGCAGGCGGCTTTGGAGCTTTTTGCATTTCTGGCTTGTGCCCCAGAGCCTGCCGGCTTCCCGAAATAGCTCCGCAGTACTTGTGTAGACACCTCGGCACGCTGGGAAACAGCTCGGGAGGTTCGCGAAGGGTTTCGGAGCCTGCTGGAGGGGCTCCGGGGGCCTGTCTCACTGCGGGACAGGGGGACCCTTTGCCGTAGGTTTGGCTTGCCGCGTTCACCACCGTCTCTGCTAAGCCGAGGTTTGTGCGCCGTTCCTGGGATGTCGTGTGCCAGTAGCTATGGAAACAGAGGTTAGACCCGCTAGAGAAAAATGCTATTCTGAGAGGCGGTGAGCTCAGGGTAGTCGGGAAAGCTTCATTTTCAGCATAAACCCGTCTTTAAAAGAAGCCGGGCGTACCAAAGGGCAAAGGAGCTGCTGCAGCGGGGCTCTCGCAACAAGTGCGGAGCCACGGTGGGAGCAGAAAGCGGAAGGAAGGGCTGTAACGAAGCCCAGACGGCTCCTCGTGTCTCCTCAATTACTCACCGGGCTAACTGAGTTCACCCCTTGTGTAACACGGCTCACTTGACATCTAATCAGCTATTTTTCTTGCCGGCACAGCCGCGATAGCCACCTCTCTCTCCCGACCCACCTCCCGCCGGGGCGGCAGGCAGGAGCGGCTCTGCGCCCAGCCAGCTCCGAAGCCCATAAGGAACATATTTGACTGCGCAAACAACCCCAAACCGAGGATGCTTTCCCCGCCTCTGCTCACAGCAGCCAGGAAAAACTGCTTTTAGTGTTTCCTTTGGCAAAGGGGGGTGTTGGTGGAAGGTGTGGAGCATCACAAGCCCTGGGAGCGCCAAACCACCCTTCGCTGCGGCACCCTAAAAATGAAGCTGTCGGGAGAGCGAAATTCCTGCCCAGAGAGTTGATTGAATTTGGGAGGGCTTTTTGCACGGTTTTCGGGAGGAAGCAGCGGGGTTGGGTGATAAATGGCCTGGAAACCTGCAGTGATCACCCACGGAGCTCTTTTTAGAGGGCTTCCTTCCTTTTGGCTGTGGGCACCGCGTCTTTGGTGAGGGCTGGGTGGGTTTTGGTGATGGCTGGGGGTCCCGCTGGCTCTGTCTGGGGAGGGGGCTGTGTGAGTCACCGTATTCTTGGGGGATTTTCCTCCTGTTCGAGTAAAACAGAACTCTCATCCCCTACAGGGCTCAACCTCTCCGCCACGTGCCCGGGAGCCGGGGGAGCAGGAGGAGGCGCCGGGGACCATGGCGAGCCCCTCGCCCGCCCGCAACCCCACCGAGGTGCAGATGAGCCAGCTGGTGCTGCCCTGCCACACCAACCACCGCGGCGAGCTCAGCACCGGCCAGCTGCTCAAGTGGATCGACACGGCCGCCTGCCTCTCCGGTAAGCCAGCCTCTCCCACCACAGCCATCATCCCGCTGGGCCGGGAGGGAAGGGACATGGCGGTGTCCCTGGGAGCCAGCCTCTACCACCAAAGCCATCATCCCAGTGGGCCGGGAGGGAAGGGACATGCGGTGTCCCTGGGAGCCAGCTCATCGGCGGCGTGCCCAGCGGTCCAGCACCGTCCCTTGGAGCTGACGCCAGCTGGGGACCCGTGTCATGCTTTTGCTGAGTAATTAGAGAGCGAACGGGAGCAGGATGAGAAGGGGAGGAGACGTGCGCTGCGGCACACACACTTGCTCAGGGACAGATCAAAATCAACATCTGCTTTTTCCCAAACGCTGCCCTCGCTGTGCAGGACATGGCGAGACCTGGCTGGTGGCGTCCCCGGCATCCCGGCAGTGGCCGGGGAGCTCTGCGGGACGGGGCTGAGCTCCTCCGCTCAACAAGAAGCGATGGAGTTTGGCCGCCCTGCCAAGCACGCCGCGGGTCGCCGAGCACGGGGAGGCTATGGCAGGAAAACGGGTGCAATTTGCAGCTTGATGAGGTTCCCAGAGCAATTTTGCAGTTCGTGGTTCCCAGAGTCCCAAGGGAAAGCCGGAACGGCAAGACGGCTTTAAAATATTTGCTGTGTACGGGGCCATGATATCGGCTGCCTGTGCATCCCCGCAGGGGCTGAAAGCACGGAGGGAAGGCAGGCAGCAGGGCAGCGTGCCTCCGAGTTACAATACACCCTCCAGACCCTTAAAACATCTGCAATCCCGCGCTCCTACGGGGTGGAGAAACCCCAAGCTCCTCAAATGCGGCAGACGGGCACGAGCATGGAAAGGGACACCAGCCAGGGCTTCACCGGCATCGCCAGCCCCGGAGTAGGGGCTGCGGGGCGGAGGAGCCTGCGTGCCCCCGGCACGCTCGGCACGTTGCTGCAGGTAGCTGATGCGGTTTGTTTTTCCTTTCCAGCCGAGAGACACGCCGGCTGCCCGTGCGTCACGGCTTCTATGGATGATATCTATTTTGAGCATACCATTAGGTAAATACTCGGCTTTCCAGCGGGGCATGCGCGGGGCAGGTGGGTGGGTTTTTCCCGTCTGCCGGGTGCAACGTGGATGGTGAGGCTGGAGCCGGGGCAGGGAGCAGCGTGTTTGGGAGGGGAGGCGATGCGGTGGCAGCGCCAGGCTCACAGGGCAGCCAGGGATTGAGGCTCCGGCTCCGGCGCAGGGCTGCGGATCGCGTGTCTGCTCTGATTTATCTGCTGTCTGGGCAGCTCCTGCTGGGTTGGCTTCCTGGCATTTCCCTCGATCCCAGCTCCTCCCTGGCTTTGTTCAAGAAACAACTCTGACTTAGTGCTCTGGAAAACTTGAATCTTGCAAATCGTGCCTCTGTAGCGGCCGTGCGGGTGGCTGGTGTGCGGTGGGGCTCACCCACCCACCGGGTGCTGGGGGAAGTGGGACCTCCCTGCACATGGCTTTGTGAGATGCACCACGCTGAGCTTCGCCCGGCCGAAATCCTCTCCCCGGCTTGTCCTGGCAACCCCCAGGTGCTGCCCCCACAGAGGTGCCCACCCCAATGGATGCAGCCCCTGGGCTGCAGCGTTGCAGGGGACAACGTTTCTCCTGTCCTGAGGGTGTCGTGGCACAGAGGGGACACACACCCTCCCGGGGGTCCGCCCTCGTCCGCCGCAGGCTCCCAGTATCGAGACCATTCCCACCAGGCTTAGGTCTTACATGCCCAAGGTGGTCTCCTCCCCTACCACCCCCAGTGAGCCCAGTGCCACCCACCTTTACTCGGCTCTCAGAGCCCCTGTACCCCCCCATGCGGGGGGACACCCGTCTGCTCACCCCCTGGGCACCATCTCAGGGGGCTTGGCGGGTGTTTTGGCACAGGGTTTTGGTGCACCTACGAAGGTGCCCGTGTGCCGGCAGAGGGGTTTTTGGCACCCCTGTCCCCTGGGGACCTGCTGGCCGAAGGCTGGCCCGGATGGGCAAGCCGTGCCATGTAGGATTCATGCTGCCTAGCAGCTCACCACCGTGCAGGGGACACATCTGCCCGCTGAGGACAGAGACCAGTGTGGGGCACCCAGGGCTGGCGTTGGGGTCCCAGGCTGTCGGCTGATCGGTTTGGTGCTGAGAAGCCCGACTCGCTCTTGGGTTTCACCATCATCCCCAGGAAACGCTGAACTCCCACTTTCTCCATCTCACATCAATGTTGCGGTGCTGGTGGGTCGGCAAGCCACCGGCAGAGACCGGGCTGCTCGTCGGGTGGCACCATCAGGGTCCTCCACGCCCTGCACCGAGAGGGCTCAGTGGGTGCCGTGACCGGCACCGCGCTGCTCCAGCTGCCAGGGCAGCTTTGCCTGGGAATTTTTTCCCTGTGGGTTTCAGGAGTGGGAGGACGGACCCGAGCCATGCTCCAGAGCGTTAAATCAAGCCCTGCAAGGCATTTGCCCCTGCTCGGGGGCGATCTGGGCACGGCTCCAAGGGGTCAGGGAATTGGTACTGTTCCCGGCTCGGATCCCGCTTGCTGTGGTGTGGATGAATGCTCTGCACGTGGGGCCTGGTGGGGTTTTCCCCCAGAGCTGTTTGAAGGTAGAGGAAGCTTAGGGCGGTCTTTGCATCGGATGCTCCCCATCCCTCAGCCCTGCCGCGTGGAAGTGCAGCCTCCTGGCAGGACTGCACATGGCTTCATGCGGCTTTTATGGCACCGGCTTGTGCCGTTTTGGGAAGAAAAGAGAGGATAAAGTCTTTTTGGGGCTGTAATATAGACAGCCGGGGCTGCCGACATGCCTGCCCTTGCACGCCCCTCGCTGCAAGCCCAGCTGGAGCATCCGTGCTCCAGCCTCGCCATGCCACAGCTTCCTTCATCTCTAACCCTCTCCTCCCGTCTTGCTTTTTCTTTTCGCACCAGCCAGCCGTATATAAACCCTCCTGGGCAGCGGGACGGGAAGAGCGGCGTCTGGTACGGACGTTTGCAGCCGTAGAGCAGCCGGCCTAACGCAGCGCTGCCGTGAGTTGGGAGCATTAACCCCACTGACGCGGCACGGCCTGGGAGGTGCACGGAGGCTGCTCACGTAACCCCACTAATGTTCCGGCACGCCACGGCGGGCGCAGGGTTGCCGCTGGGCCTGGGGTCCGTGCCAGAGGATGGCCAGAGGCACTGTCCCAGCCTCGTGCCATCCCTGCTCCAGCCAGAGCCAACGTGCAAAGCGTGACGAGTAGCTGAGATGATTATGGTCGTTTTTAGCCAGAATTCGTGTGTGGGGGTGAGGGGGACGCTACGGTGCCGAAGCACACACCCTCTACGGTGCAAACCTGTGGTGGCGGTCCTAGGGTTTATTTTTCTAGCATTGGTCTCTTTTAGGGGATGAGGAATATTCCTGATTTAATAAGGCATTTGGTAAAGACTCTGTTTGCTGTCAGTGTCGCCAATAAGCTGCGTTTACTCATTTGGTCGGTACCAGGCTGGAGAAGGTTAGGCTGCAGAGCTGAAGCTGTCTGCGTGTTTACTCTGAAGCCTACTGAAGGCGCAGAGGAGAGCTCCTGGGCTCTGTGAGCAGCAGTTTGCTGCCAGCAGATGTTTCGTGTGAGACATGGTGCAAAACGCTCCCGGCCGGATCCTGCCTCCTGCTGTCTCCCCGTATCCCAAGGTGTCTGTTGCTGGGAGGCCCTGGAGAGGAGGAGGGACAGGAGCAGTCAAGGTGCCTGCAGCTTCAGGGCTGCTGCTGCCACTGGCCGAGGGCCCATGGGGAGGTCCCATGGGTGCCCCCGTTGTGCAGGACAGCACATGTGAGGCTGGAGGAGCCGTTTGCTCTGGCAGGAGTGTGCATGCAGGGGGTGCCAAGCAAACCTCGGGCAGCTCTGCACCCCTCAGGCGTTTCGGCAGCACCCCAGACCTGGGGACCCCTTTGCATGCACATGCTCAGGGGTGACATCTCACTGCCGGGCTGGACACTCGTGGGCTCCTGTGACTGGGGAGTGGCTGTCCCCATGTCCTGCCTGGCATGTCCCCACTGTCCCAGGCAGCCGCTACCACAGCGGCCAGCTAGCCATAACGCTGCGGAACCTTGGTGGGGAGATGCTCAGTGCCAGCATCCGTGCTGGATAACCACGGGATGTCGTCCCCCACTAACCCCCGCGCCCTTTCTCCTCTTTCTGTTTTTCAGCGTTGGGCAAGTTGTCAACATCAAAGCCAAAGTGAACCGAGCCTTTAACTCCAGCATGGAGGTTGGTGTGCCGCCCTCCGCCTCCACCCCCAGCCCCTATCCCCCTTGGCGTGCGCCCGTTCACCGCTGCCAAATGCAAAACACCCAAATCCTCCCGCGGTTCCCAGCTTTGATCTGGCGTGCCGGTTCCCCCCTGCTATGCTTGGCGGGATGCGGGTCCCTGGGGAGCAGAGCCGGCTCTCAGGGGTGCTGTGACCTCTCCCAGGTGGGCATCCAGGTGAGCTACGAGGACCTGTGCAGCGGGAAGCACTGCAGCATCTGCAAGGCGTACGCCACCTTTGTGGCGCAGGGTCCCTCCGGCAGCAAGGTGAGTGGCGGCCGGTGGCCATGGGGGCTCAGTTGGCCACTGCGCAGAGACAGCGAGGAAGGGGCCTCCCCGGGGAGAGCTGGGCTGGGCTTTCCATCGTGGCACGTGCCGTCGCTTCCTGGCTATGTGTACACGATGGGGTTGGTGCTCCCTTATCCTCTGTGTGTGGGGTGCTGGGGGTCTCGGCTTGCTCTGGGCATGGAGGGCACCCACCCAATGCTGCTGTCCTCTCCTCTGTGCACGGGGAGGGCAGGGATGTCCATCCCTGCCAGCGCTGCAGGATGGCTCCTTAGCATCAGTGCCCGTCCATGCTGTACGACACCTCCCAAGGGATCCCTGTCCAGTTGAAGGAGCCGTTTGCCCTCTGGCTCCTCCGTGAGCAGCTGTAATATAACCCAGGAGGAGCGTGGCTGGCTCCAACACATGTACGGTGGGACGTATGGTGCTATAGGAGCATGTGCTGGTGCCTGAAGGAGCCCGGCCTTCTCCTGCAGCGGGACTGCACCCTGCCCGTGTCCCCTTTGCAGGTGAAGCTGAAGCCACTGACCCCGCAGACGGAGGAGGAGAAGATAGAGCACAGCATCGCCGCCGAGCGCCGCCGCATGCGGCTGGTCCACAAGGACACCCTCAAGGACCTCCTCACCCGCAGCCCTCGTGAGACTGGTACCGTGTCCTGCAGCCCAGGCTTCCAGCCCCAAAATATCCCCGACACCCATCGGTGACACCATCCTTCCTCGACAGGATGCCTTGGGGGGTTAAGAGTAGTTTGGGGATGCCCTGGCCATGGAGAGGGATGTCAGCCCCAGCATCCCCAAGCTGGGAGGTATGGGGGGGGGTTTGATGCAGTGGGAGGGCAGCCGTGGGGAGAGGAGGTGAGGGCTGGTGGGATGCTGGCAGCGGGGGTCCCACTGGCCGGCCGGCATGCTGAATCCTGTTCTCCTCCCACGGCAGAACTGGAGACGCGGGACGGCAGTGTGGCGGTGCCAGCAGAGAAGACGCGGGTGGAGAGCGTGGAGCTGGTGCTGCCCCCGCACGCCAACCATCAGGGCAACACCTTTGGTGGGCAGATCATGGCCTGGATGGAGAATGTGGCCACCATCGCAGCCAGGTGACCTGATGGGGATGTGGTGGGGGTGGTGGCATGCCTGGAGGGGACACGCAGCCAGGGCAGTGTCCAGCTGGGTCGGGCCACAGCCAGGTTGTAGGGACCCTCCAAAGGGATGGTCTCCAGCACATCACCCTCGGGCCATGCTGTACAGGGAGTCCCATGGGTGAATGGCACTGGAGGACCCAGGGAAGGGTTCACACTCACCACACTACTTCTTATGGCTGGTTTTGGTGGTTGAAATCCAGGGGTGACATTTTTTGGGGTCTCCTCAGCTCTGGCTGGGCCAGGGAGGGTGCACAGGGCTGCCAGGGTGACATGGCTGGGGGTGGTGATGCCTGTCCCCCTCAGCCGGCTGTGCCATGCCCACCCCACGCTGCGGACCATTGAGATGTTCCACTTTCGGGGACCATCACAAGTCGGGGACCGCCTGGTGCTCAAAGCCATCGTCAACAACGCCTTCAAAAACAGGTGGGTGCCGGCAGTGGAGAGTCCCCATCCTACCCTCCTGGCAGCTCTCCGCACCCTCACCCCTTCTTTTCCACCTCCCCCCCCCAGCATGGAGGTGGGGGTCTGCGCCGAGGCGTACGGCCAGGAGATGTCCGTCAGCCGAAGGCACATCAATAGCGCCTTCATGACCTTCGTGGTGCTGGACCAGGAGGGCCGTCCCCGTACCCTGCCGATGGTGGCACCCGAGCCGGGGGTAAGGATGGGCAGAGCTGGCTTCTCCCCGCCATGGTGGCATGGGACCCCCGGGAATCCCGCTTAGCCCTGAAAGGCTCTCGGATTCACAGCAAAACCAGTGCAGTTTTATGAGGATGGAAATCAAAGTGCTCGATAGCAAGTGTGAATTAAATTGATTGCTCGGTATGGCTAATAATAAAATAAACCACTTGCCCGGGCACAGATGGAGACGTCTTAGCCATGCAAGGGTTAACAGAATATTGCCTGCAAGTTTGAGCTCATCTTTTCTATAATTTAGGGGAAAGAATGCAAACCTCTTAGGTTGTTTTTACCTTTCGAAGAGCACCCTGATCCATAATTTGCTCGGATCCAAATATTTAAGAAACATCTGTCACGCGAGCGTGGCAGCGAAGCAAACACCTGCGTGTCTCAGGGCACATCACAGCATGAGCAAGCCATGGCATCGCCTTCCCCTTGGCTGATCCGTGCCCACCTACCTGACTTTCCTGATGCCTTAAAACTAGGACTCTTCTCCCACCCTGTGGGGGAGCATCTCATGGCCGGAGCTGGGATCCCTGAAACTGCTTCTCCACGTGCTTTAAAGCACTGCACTACTGCTTTCTTTGAAATAACCTGCTTTTTGGGGGGTTTCCGTTCCCAAGAGGGGACATCTGCACGTGCTAGGAGATGCAATTTGTGTTTCAGCGGCTGTTTGCAGCTCTGCAGCCGCAGCAAGGCGTTTTTTTTCCTAATGTGCCAGTGCCTGTTGTGTGAGCGATGCCGAAATAGCTCACAGTTAATCACTAATCGCTAACGGGGCAGCAGCCGGCGAGCACCGGGGCGTTTCACTGCTGACCATTTTGCCCAGTCCCAAAAAGATATCTGGGGTTCCCCCACGCCTTTTCCTATTAATCTGATGTGCTTTTGCCGTTTACCAGGATGGAGAGAGGAGGTACAGAGAAGCCAGCGCTAGGAAAAAAATTCGGCTGGACCGGTGAGTGGAAACAGCAAGTGGGATGCGGGGCCGGAGGAGGGACGGGAGGCGGCGGGGGTGGCTCGGCACTGGGGTACAGTGACAGTCTGTGGGTGGTTTGTGTCCCACCATAAGGGAAATTGTTCCTTTCCTGCAGAAAATACGTCGTCTCCTGCAAACAGACCGAGGTGCCGCTCTCCGTGCCCTGGGACCAAAGCAACAAGGTAGGGTGCCGCCCCGCGGGAGTCGCGGCCCCCTGCCCCCCTTCCTGCCCCTGACCTGCTGCCCCTGCCCCAGGTCTATCTGAGCTACAACAACGTCTCTGCCCTGAAGACGCTCGTAGCCAAAGCGAACTGGGTGCTCGCCAGAGAAAAGGAAAAGGTACTAAACTCTGCCCCGTCCCCCCGAACTGCTTCTTGCCCTCAAAGCGTGGGCAACCCGGGGGCTCGGTGGTGGTGAACGTGTCCCAGCCCGTGCCCTGTGCTCCCCGAGGTGAGGATGTACACGCTGGAGGAGGACAAGTTCCTCTCCTTCCGCATCGAGATGTCGGTCTGCATCGCCGCCGGCCGAGCCTTCTCCCTGCTCTCCGACCTGCGGCGCCGGCACGAGTGGGACAGCCACTACGCGTGAGTGCTGTGGGGCTTCAGCGGGCCCCTTCCAACACCCACATCCTTAAATTTAAGGCTTGTTGAGGAACGTCCCTTTGGGCTTTCCTGGGAGCAAGTGTGCTGTCCCCGAGCCACGATCACTCCTAGAGACCTTTCACCGTGTGTCCCTGTCCTGGCTCCGCCTGGGCTGATGGATGCGCTTTGCTGCAGGAAACATTGATTTTGGGTCCCCCAAAATATTTTGGGTATGGTGGTGGGCTGTAAACATGTAAGCCCCTAGACTTGGGGGCCGCAGCGGGGTTTCTCTGACCAGTCCTCTCCCGCCTCACAGGAGTGCTGAGCTCGTCCAGCAAGTAGACAACGACGACATGATCTACCACGTGGTGAGCCAGACGCTCAGCCGTGAGAACAAGCCGCAGGACTTTGTCATCCTGGCATCCCGACGGAAACCCTGCAGCAAGGGGTAACCATCCCTGTCCCTGGAACCCCTGCTCCCCACCAGCTGGGCTGTACCATCTCACCGGGCTCTCTCCTCCCCAGGGACCCCTACGTGGTGGCCTTTCGGTCGGTGACACTGCCCACCCATCCCGCCAGTGCTGCCTTCACGCGGGGGGAGACGCTCTGCTCCGGTTTCTGCATTTGGCCGGAGTCGGAGGAGACAAGCAAGGTGGGATGCTGCGGCCGTGCCACCCGCACCCCATCGGGGAGGCTCCCCCATTGCCACATGCTCCTACTAACCATCTCCCTGCCTGGCAGGTGGCTTACTACAACCAGGCTACGCCGGGGTACCTCAACTACGTCACCAGCAACGTGGCGGGACTGTCCTCCAACTTCTGCGCCACCTTCGAAGCCTGCGAGAAGTTCCTGCTGAAGAACAAGGAGGACCTGATCATGCGGCTGCAGGATCTCTAGAGCTGCGGCATTCCTGCTGACAGATGGACAGACAGACGAGGAGGCATCTCGGTGGCGGAAGGGGACATGGGATGGTGGTGCCCAGACCCTGCCTCCCAGGGGGCTTTGGCCTGCGTGAGGTCCCAGGAGCTGGGGTGGAGGGACATCACTGTATCACCTCACCCTTTGCACTGATGCGTCATGTCTTTTCTTCTTCCTTTTTTTTTTTTTTATTTAGAAATTTTATAAGCTGATGTACAGGACTTGGTTTTCTAGTTCACTTAATGCTACTTGAATCTTTATATGATCCAAAGTCTTCCTAAAACAGATATTTTTTTTTTTTTTTTACTATTTCGTTATGGGGGAAACTGGTTCCCTTTGAGGCAGCGAAGGGGGAGAGGGGCAGTGATGTGGGGAGGGTGCTGTACCCCTCCCTGGTGCAGGGGTGGCCGGCGGAGCATCCCCCTCCCCCCATGGCTGCCGGGTGCTGCTCCTCTTCCTGAGCAGGGCTGGCAAAGAGCCCCTGCTCCCACCGGACTGACATCCCACCCCACGGGGCTGTGGAAGGAGTGACAATAAAAGTGCATTAAGAGGAAAAAAATATTTATATGTATTTTAGGTGAGTGTCTGCTCCAGGGGTTTGCTGTGCCTGGCTGGCGAGCGTGGGGTGGGGGTCCCTGGTCCCCATCCGTTGGGTGCACCAACACCTTGAGCTGTAAACCCCAAACTGCCTCAGGGGCACTGAAAAAGCAAAAAAAAAGACAAACCCAAACCTCGTTTCCCTAAGTCTGAGCAAGGCTGCCAAGGACATAGGGAGTAGGTGCAGGCAGATGCTGGAACCCAGAGCCTCAAAGGCTTCGATACCCATCCCTAATTGCCCTGAGCACTAATGACCTGAGTGCCTCCAGGGGTGTTTCCCCCCCCTGCCCCTCAGCTGCTTTGATAGCAGCGTGGAGCTGGATGGGGTTAGGACCATTGCAAAGACCTTGCTGCCACCCTGCTTCTCCCCGAGATGCTCCGGAAAAGCCACCGAAATCCAGCAGGGGTGACGGTGGAAGTGCTGCTCATCAGTCACAGCCCAGGGGACATCTGCCCTCCGCCAGAGCCCAGCTGAGAGCCCCCTCCCCGGCTTTCCTGGGTCACGTAGCCGGCCGTTTTTTGATGGCATTGAGGTTTCCGAAAGGCTTGCTGCCTGCTGGGGAGGCAACGAGCCCCGGGAGCCCTCGGGCACGCAGAGCTGCGGGCACAGCAGGTTTAACGCGCAGCAGCCATGCCCTTTGCTAGCAGAGCCCCCGTGCGCTGAACCCCGAGCAAGGGTTTTTGCAGGGCTTAACCATGAGGAGCGACGGTGATGCCGTGCTCGGGGTAAGACGAGACCGTGGAGTACCAGAAATGAGCACAAGGTCTTTTCCGGGCACCCCAGGGTGTTTTCTCCCCCCTCTGCAAGACCCAGTCCCTAGAAAGGCGCTTTGCCACCCAAACTCCCCACCCGGTTTATAAGCAGGAGGAGCTGCCTGCCCCTCTCCCAGAGGCGCCGGCCAGTGGCTCCCACTCCGGGAGCCGGCTGCGGCCATGAGCTCCCAATCTCTGCCCTATCTCCGATCATAAACATCTCCGTGCAAGGCCTGGGGCGGCGCTGCCCCGACCTCCCCCTGCTGCGCTATCGCCACAAGATAAAGCCATCTCAAGCTGACCATGGTACAACATATTCAATTTTTATAGAGCCCTCTTATCTCCCGAAACTCGGAGCAATCCTGCCTTTTTATCACCGGGATGCGAGCCATCCTTCCTACTTATCGTTAGAAATTGCTGCTGCTTGATGAAGTGGAGGGAATGATGCATTCGCCTGAACATTAAACTTTAACTGACCTCTCCTTGTCCTTAAGTATCGTGCTTTTTCCCGCTGCGAGGCCACGGTCAGCCCTCGCCCCGACCTGGCTGTGTCCCTGGGGGTACAGGGTGATGGAGCGGGAGCGATTCGGGGGCAATGGGAAAATGGATGGGAGCGCAACAGAGAGCTGCGACCGTGTGAAGCATCTTGTAGTTTATGTGCAGGCGGGGGAGAGAAAAAAAAAATTGCAGTCCTGCAGCATCTTCTGCCGGAGGGAATGGTGGGGGAGTGAGCAGTGGACAGCAGGACCAGGCAGCTCGGAGCATCCCTGCAGCACCCATCTCCAACCACCTCGTCCCACAGCCAGCTCCCAGGGGAGAAGGGACCTGCTGGTGGGTGCACTGGAGCCTGTTGGGAGCAGCCTGCTCTTCCCAGCCTTTCCCAGAGCCCTGTTTGCCCTCCCCACCAAATGCATCACTCTAGGGCCAATTTTATCAACCGCTATTTTTCTTTTTCCCTTAAAAAAAAGAAATCCCTGCAGGGTGTTACCCCCTATTCTGAACAACCCTCCCAGCTGTGGCTTCTTTGCATGAAAACACCCAGCTTGCCTTGCTGCTCTGGGCTGCCAATTCCTGCATGGAGGCAAACGATTTGGAATGGCAGATCTGGGACCGCGGGAGCGGGAGGGCTCCGTGCCGGTTGCCCGCAGTGCCCATTGCTCCCTTCCTGCGCCGGGTGATGCAGGGAACAAAGCCCACCCAAAGGACCGTGGCCGCCTTCCCCACGCCCCTGCCATCATGCAGCGGACAGGGCTGCTGGAGGATGGAGCAGGGAAGCATCCCAGAAATGCCAAGAAGCTTTTGGCAAAAAAAAAGTCCATGAAGATTTCTGGGGATTTACAGGCCAGCGCTCCAGGTGGGATCCGAGCGCCTTCTCCACTATGTGAAGATTTCAAGGACCTGATTTTATAGATGCCTAAATAAATAAATCAATCAATGGGAATTGATATATAAAAACACAGTGTGTATTTATCTGTTTTGCAGGGGGAGTGGGATGTAATTAGATGGCAGCGTCTCTCTCAAGGCTATCCCTGCTGTAATTCATGCCCTGAGGCGGCTGGCCGAGGGGAGGAGGAGGAATAAAGCAGGCAGCAGGATTGATGGGCTGCTCCCAGAAGCTTTGTTTTAATTAATTTCCAAAGCGCTCCTTGTAGCAGAGCAGGCAGCTCCTTCAACGCCTCCTTGTCCCCGCCGCTGCCCATGCTCTCACACTTGTGCCAGCCTGGGATCTGGGGCAGTGGGGTGAGCCCGGGAGCCAGCCCGGCTTCTTCGAACCCCCGGGCTTTTTGGTTAAAGTGTGGAGAAACTGTTGCTGTTTTTAGACGGGGGGACTTTTCCCTGGCCAAGAAGCCTCTTTGACGGTCACAGCGTGCGCAGATGTATCTGTCAGGGCTTTTTCCCTTTTTATTGACTTTCTGCTTGTTCCTGCTGCCAGGGGTCAGACGGAGCTTTGGCTGGACTTTGCTGAAAGTCCACCCAAAATGGCCCACCACCAGCTGCTGACGTAGTGCCCTGCCCCTAAGATATAAGGAGTTTGAGAACTGGGTTTGCAGCCTGGTCGGGTGTGTGGTGGTGGGGCTGGAAAGGGGCTGTGCCAGCTCCAAAGCTCTTCACGAATAAATGGGCTTGTGAAGCTAAACTGCATTTGCCCCGCATCCAGCAAGGTGATGGCAGTAACAGCAGCTCAGTGACGAATTCGGGGGTGGCTCGGCTGACATGGAGGGACCCATCCCCAGCCAGGACACCATGCCGCCTGACACAGAGCCCTCCAACACCATCAAACTGCTGCACCTGGTTTTCCTCTCTACCTCCTGGGGAATGCAGATCTGGGTGACCTTCGTGGCAGGTAGGTTGTGGTCCATGCACACCGCGGTGGCTCTCTGCCCAGGGGAGAAGGCTTTGCCCCAGGACCGATCTCTTCTCCCCCCTTGCAGGGTTCGTGATGGGCAGCCGCCTCCCTCGCCACACTTACGGCTTCATCCAGAGTGAGCTCTTCCCTTACTACTTCCACATCGGCTCCGCTTGTGCCTTCCTCAACCTGACTCTATTTGCCATGTACCATCCCAGTGAGCTGCTCAGCCATGAAGAAACTGCCCAGGTAGCCTCTCGCTTTAAAACGTGAGCTGGCCATAGCCCAAATTCCTTCCTGTGTGGGGTCCTGCTCCTCTCCACTCCACTGAGAGGTTTGCAAACGATGACGAGGTCCACACATGGCTCTGGTTAAAAGAAACCAGTTAGCATCCAGATCGTAGCGAGCCTTGTGTGTAAGAGGGGCTGGGGGAGAGATTTAATGCACCACACGTGCGAGGTGTTCACTGTGAGCGTTGCTCCCCTGCAGATCATCCTCTTCTTCGTTTGCGTCGCCGCTTCTGTGCTGAACACACAGTGGTTTGGGCCGGTCACCTCCGACATCGTGGCAGACATGCACCTCCTCGAGCGCAGCCACGGCCTCGGCCAGGAGGTCGGGCTGTTCACCAGCAAGTCCTGCAGGCAGCTGCGTGCCTCCAACCCCAGCTACAGGCAGCTGTCACGGCAGCTCACCCTCTACCACGCTCTGTCCTCCCTCTGCAACCTCTGCTGCATCGCGTGCAACGGCTTGAGCTTGTACTACTTGGCTGCCCATCTCTCTGCCCTGTGAGAGCAGGACACCGCCAGGCGAGGGCTGGCTGGCCAGAACCAACACTCTGGGAAAAGGGAACCATCCTGCTGCCTTGTCAAGTAACCCTGAGCTCTGGAGATTACCTTTCAGCATCCTCAGATGGAGATACTTTTACCTGTATTTGCGCATGGTGCAGGAATTTAGGAATAGAGAAATGGAAATGCTTTCGTTAGAGTTGTCTGAATCCAGCTCTGTTGTGAGAAAAGTCCTCCGTGGTCTGAGCAGGAGTATTTATGGCTGAACAGCTTTTTAATGCCCCATGCACTAGATGCGTCTAAAACTGCAGTGTATTTCTGCAGTCACAGAGAGATTGCAGAAGAGAAAGAAATGAGAGATTTAGAATTACTTTTAATTAAATGCTGAAAGCTAATACAGAAGCACAGAAGGCCCTGTATGTTTGCTTTACTAGTTAGTGTAATGGATAAGGTTGTTATGTTTGGGTTTAGACTTACTGTTTGTCATTCTCTTGTAGTATATCATCTCATTTATTAGGCAGAAGTCTGTCTATTTAAAATAAGACATGTTTATTTCCAGGTTCGACAGGACAATCAGTAAGGTAGCAAAAGGGTAAGTAAAACACACTGCTCCAAACAAAGAGCTCCGCTTTACCCTGGCCAGCAGCAGAGCCAAGCGGTGAAAAAGCAGCAGCTGCTTAATGGCAGCCAGGAATCTGACTGCACCCACCCCGCTGCAACAGGCAGGTATCTCCCCAAGCAACTACAGCCCACCTCCAAGGAAATCAGTGATTTTTCACAGGTAAGTACATTCCCAGCTGCTGTTGCATCAACTGCAGCCAGTGTTTGGCACTGCTTCAGGGTTATTTCAAAACCACATGCAGCCTATCATAGAGGAGACCTTCTGCAAACCAGCTGGATTTCTTTTTAAACAAATAATGGCCTCTCATAAGCCCTTCATTCTCCTGTGCTGCTTTCCTGGAAGTTTCCCTGTGTGCCAAGATTATTTTTCCCCTGAAGTGTGCAGGGTATTTTTGTTCAAGCAGAAGTTTGCAGTCCGTAGCTGGGATAACAAACAGCAGCCTCTTGCACAGGATTCCTCTGGTTTCATTCTTGCTCATTATAGTCGATGCACCTTCTTGCCAGAGAAGTACTTCTTAGAGAAAGGAGAACGCTTTACAAATGCTAAAACTGTTGGAGTCCCGGCTTTTACAAAATACCTGCAAAGATTAAAAGGAGTCCTTCAGCTTCCTTGTAGCTGGCCAAGCGTCATGCAAAGCGAGTGACTTTTGCCCAGCTCAATAAAGACCAACCTCCCCAAGGCCAATGACAAGCTTTTTTGCTGATTAGCAGAGCCTTTCGTAGCCGGGGCTACACACATCAGAGGAGGAGTGTTTTATGAATCAACTCTTCTCCCAACAGCTACTTCTAATTAAACCAGCTGTTATTCTCCCTCTGGAAGGAGGTTTCTTTTGCAACTGCCCTTACAGCCTGAAATCTGAGGATTTATGCACACTGCTGAGTTTTATGGAGTGACAGTTCAGACACAGCCCGCAGCAGCGGACCTAGAGCTCTGCTCCCACTGTGACAGACCAAGCCACTAGCGCTGTGCAGCAGGCTTTCTCCAGCCAGCTACAAGATGGTGCAAGTTAACAGCACAGGCTTTACAATAACTTTTTGGCTTCACAAACAGCAAATTCTTTTCTCTAAATAACTGCACAACACTTTAAAGTCAGTTTCAGAGTGAAACTGTGCGGCATGCTGTGTTGGGGGCTGCTCACGCAGCATCATTAACAGTGAGAGCATTGTTAACCTTCAACATGCTCTCTTCATATGCTGCTGCCTTTTTTTTTTCTTTCCCAAATTAGCACTGTGTAGATCAGATCTGAAAAAGCCCTTTTGTGCTGCTGCTTGTCTGTAGCCCAGCTCTCCTTCCCAACTCCATCCAGTCCTGGAGAGAGTCATTAATTTTTTTTGGGGGGGGGAAGTTGCTAAAGCCAGCCACATGCAGTCCCACTGCTTTACACCTTCAAGCGTTAGAACTATTAAATCAGAGAAGAGTTAGGACAATTAAAGTCCAAGAGTTAGGACTATTAAATCAGAGAACAAACTGCGCTTAACGGCCAAAGCTCATACTTTTTGCCTTGGTGCTCTCTCTGGACATGAACAGGTACGGCCTCACCTTTGGTGCTGCAGCACTTGTAGCAATGTGTGTTCTGGGTTCAGCTCATACATTTCTGCTCTTTCTTCATCTTCAAAATAGAGCTGAAAAAATTTGTGAGGGTTATTAAATACTTAAGATACATGAAGGCAAACTACTAAGCTGTTTGAAGTCCAGTAACAGCACACCATATACCTACTAGAGGTTTATCAGATTTCTGTAGCTTGAACCAACTGTGTCGGATGCTAACTTCAGCAATGTAGAAACTGTTTTATGTAAATTCCAAGTCTTCCCTGTATAAACCAGCTTAGCTTCTTATGGCAGTGGCAGCAGGAAGGCAAAATACACTGGCTGTTCCTGTGATTTACAGTGAAGCAATGCAAATCTATGGGCTGCTTTTCAACAGGTGAAATGCAACAACGGTATGAGCTAAACTGAGTAGATTTAAAGATATTTGAATAAAACAGAGTAGATTTAAAAGATTCGAATCCAGCAACTGTGCCTTACACTGTACATACACACAGAGCTACAATCCCAGGTTTTAACCTGGTGAAGTACACAGCCACTGTCCTTGTGGACCTGTCTGCTCACTGCACAGAGAGCTGCACTGTTGCCTGGCACATGTGACACTGAAGTGGAAAATGAAAAATAAACATCTGTACCCTTCTCTGTATAATTTCTGAAAAATTCTCCAAACCTGTCGTAGCCACAACCAACTCGCATTCTGCATGTGCTAAAATCTTAATATTGTCTTGATGGGATTAAGTGTTTAAGCACCGCCACTTAGATCTGAAAATAACTTTTTTTTTTAAATATTTTCTCATTTGTATTGAACAACTTCACAACAATGCAGTTAAAAAAACCAGCAGCCTACCAGCTTGATGGCCTAAATCTTAGTTATCATTGCAAAGATGGGAATCTAAGCAGTATCTATAAATACCTCCTATAAAATACAATGTAAGTGGAAGACAAAAGAACTTTCATTTTCATTAATGAATTTTGTGTCCGTGTCAGCACATCTGGAAAATGTTTGTTTTAATAAACAAATGTAGCTCTCCAAATCCTTATTTCATATCCGTGTACGGTAAACAGGTAATGATGCCATTGCTTTCATACACTCAAAGCTGCTCAATCTCACTCCAGAAAAAAAAAAAACCCACAACACAACAACCCTGAAATAGAAGGAAAGTCAAACTTCTCACCTCAAGATTGCTGGGAAGGTATTTTCTTTCTAAATCCCAAGGAGGTAACTCAGCAAACATCACCATTAAATGATCAATAAACCTAAAAGCCAAAATACACTTGGTTAGCTTAGATGAAGTGTTCAGCTTCAATAATTTGTACAGTTGCATTTGAACGATGGTAAAAATACACGAGCAAATTAGACAATAGACTTGAAAGTAAGTTTAGATCACTAATAGTTTCTTCCCTTCAAACTCATTGCCTTCCCTATGAGACCAAGGCCCTGCTATTGATTTCAAACTTGAGCAGTGCAACAACAAATTATTTTTAACTTTTCATTGTCACACTGAAGATGTCAAAATAAACACCCTGCATTTCATCGAAAACTGATTTTCCTTCTACACAGTCCCAGCAGCACCACGCTTCATCAGATCAGAGTGCTCAGAATATGCTTGTGTGTCAGAAGCTTGTTTCTTTTTGTACTTCACGAGTGCTGGTGGTCAATTTGTTCCAAGAACCCATTTTCATTTCCTTTGGTCATGAAAAGGCGTAGTGAACGCTACCGTGTAAGAACCACAACTTTACTAGTCTCCTTGCACTGTAATTTTAAGTTCTAAACTTATTAGTAGACTCGAGGAACAGGTATCCCCCCCCAGAAAAAAAGTTACAAATTCTATGTTTGTTTAACACTGCAAGATCAGAAACTGAAGTTGACATCAAGAGAAGCACAATTCCGGCCTTGTCAGTCACTTGCTTATAGTCTGAATGGTCTGCAGCACTTCAGTCTGGCCTGCTGTAAGCCCTAATGACAACTATGGGGTCACTGGTGGTTACAAGAGGTCCCTTTTTGAAGCTTTTTATAAATTTTAAGTTTAATCCTCTTTCCAAGACCCCATATTTAGAGGGCTTCAAAACAGCACCTTAATGAACCTCTACAATCCATGCATGAAGATGGGTCACTGGTATTACTGGCCACTGGTCTAAGCTTTCACTGCAAGCCCCTTTAATCACACTGGCTAAATATGACATGTCTCTCTGTGCTATAAATTTATGTAACGTCGAGATTTTGGCCCGCGTATTTTAAAGTGGCATTTCTAAATCACAGAATAATTCAGGTTGGAAAGGACCTCAGGACGTCACCTAGTGCAACATCCTGCTCAAAAGCAGGGTCAGATATGAGATTAGAAATCTGGAGCTACTTCATTAGCATGGCAGCATTTCACTTGCTGTCTGTTCTCATCTACTTAAACATCTCCTTCATGCAAAAATGCTGCCAACAGTGCATTTACCTGGAGTTCTCATGAAAAGCCGCAATGAAGTCTGTTTGCTCATGCTCAGGGTACAGAAAGAGGACAGGCCAGTTTAGGTTGCCATCAGCATCTAAGTGCACCTTTGCCCCCGTGGCATTGTCAGAGTGGAACCCGTCTAAGGATAACTCAGCCAGGCTATCTGATATTTCCTCTTCTTCATTTGAAGGCTCAAGAACCAGCTTGATATTTCTTTCCTGGAGGGAAGGAAGGAAGGAAGGGGAAAAAAAAACCAGACAAACCCAACCAAAACCCAAACAGGTATGGTGGGGAGAATAAGAGGAAAAAATTAGCAGTCAGTGAAAGGACAAATTGTGTCATTCTTATTAATGAGTCAGCTCTTAAACATGCCATCAAAAGCCTTCCTACAGTATAAGACTCAGGTGAACGGTCTTCCCAGCAGAATCCAGAACCTCAGCCACACACCCGGACTCCTCATAAAACAGATGAGGAGAGGTGGGAATCCAGAGGAGCCTGCACGCTGAGAGAAGAGCCTGAGAAAATGCGGGGAAAGGGATGCATCCGAAATCCTGTTCTTTGGGACCTAGCAGGTCCCAAAGGGTGCTTCAGGGTGCAACAACATGCACCAGCTCCCGAAAACATCCACACTTTCAGAGAACTGAAGAAAGATCACTCTTTCTTTAGAAAGACAACTGCAGAAGACATCAGATTTTACCTAACAGCCCGAAGTATTTTAACATAGACCAAACACTTGCCGAGGAAGGAAAGGACCCAGGATAGATTCTCTCCTCCACCTTACTGGATGGTTATCTTCTATCCTTCCACTGAAGTAATGCCCATCAGAAGCAAAGAAAGCAAGGTTAATGGGGCCAGTGTGATGCTACAGCTCAGTAGCCAGAGCACTCTCTTGGATGCCTGGTCTACCTCCTACCACTGTGTTTGTATTTTGCATTAGTTATTACCTGAAATATGGAAAACTGGGAGCTAGAGCCAAGCAGTTAAGGAGAATCATGGTTTTAACTCAATTTTTTGGCTCTAGTCCTCAAAAGCCTGCATGTGAGAACAACCTCCTAGAGACAAACAAGAAAGCTCTTAAAACAAAACCAAACCCCATCACTGACCCACCTTTATTGCTGCAAGCAAAATCTCCTTTTGACACTGCTCTTTCTTCTCCATCACCTTTGCTTTCCTTGCATCCCGCTCCTCAGCTCGCTACATGTAAGGAAAGGTTGCACCACGGTCAAACACAGCAAGTCAATGCCCACTGCTGCTCTACTCTGCCAATGAGTGGAGAAATCAGTTCAGATCTCCAGAAGGGTCCCCTCCAGCTCTCTCCCCTACACATCTCAACAACACACACTACATGGAACCACCACTTGATTCTGTTTGGGGATATTATACTACACAGAATCTTGTACGGAGCACTCTTCAACTAAGGATCCCAAAGTGCTTCTTGACACAAAGTAGGCGACAAGCATTGTAGACGCTAGACTGCCTTAATATTTACCTTTAATTTGTCAGCTTTAGCTCTCATTTCCACAAGCTTTTTCTCTTTTGAATCTATTCGCAAGCCCTCCTCACACCATGCTATTGCTTCAGAGAAATTCTTTAGCTCCATGTGACAGAGAGCTCCTGGAAGGATTAAGATTTTAAGTTTCTAGAATTGGAGTCAGAATGCAACTACTACACAAAGTGGTGGTTATAAAGACAGCATTTGCCCTAGTGCTTTTAAGAGGCGTATGCAGCAGCACACACTACTGTCTTGCGGGGTCGTGTTCAACTGCAGACTTCCAGCAGGTCAGCTGAGAAGAAAATCTAAAATATTTCAGCAGTTCTTGTATCATTTGCTCATCTAGCCACAGAAATCAGCAGAATGATGCTAGAAGTGTCTGTTACAAGCAAAATTTAATCATTATAATCAACATTTCAGTATTTCTCTCATAAGGAAAAATAAAGTGGCCACTTCCACGGAGTGAGAAAGGCTGGGAAAAACAAAAAACAGCCCCAAAACTAGTATCATGGAAAACCGCAAAAGTTATGCTGTGCTCTACAGAAACAGATCCAATGCCTCTTTGACAGACATAGAAGCTGAAGAGCAAAGAGCAAAAAGATAGTGTTTTGACTGAAAATCCAAAGCAAAACACAGAGCTGTTTTGGGGAGAAACTGCAATAACAAAACAAGAGAAGAGATCTGGTACAGTAACTGCTTTAATTTTCTGAAACGAATGCTGTCCTGAAACAAAGTATGACTGCACACTCAACAATAATTCTAGATTTAGAAACGCTGGTTTTTAACACATAGAAACATGCAGGGAAACAAAGCAACATCCACCAACAGTCTGTTTCTGGGCTTGTAACAATAACAGCATAATAAGTAAAACTAACACATGCAAAGCTGTCTTGAAATTACGTTCCTTATGCTTCATGTGGCAACAGGTAACTCTTACCTCTTATGATTGCTTTGAGATGGGTGGGCTTCAGCTTTTTTGCTTGGATGGCATCATTGAGAGCAGAACGGTAGTTACCTATAAAGCAAGCAACACTGCTCAGAACCTTTCATTTCTATTTAAAATCCAACTAGATCCAAAGGTGACCAAATAGCTTATGCGGAGACTCCGTAACTGACTGTTTCTACCACCGCTGTGAGGCGAGCGGAGGATGAAAGAGCAAACTAAGAGCAAGAACTGAAAAGGCAGGAATGCCTCGGACAGGCGAGAGCCCCCTTCCCAGCCCTGTCTGAGGAAGAATGGCGCAGGTCTCCTTACCCAGGTAAAACTGCGCGGCCCCTCGGTTTGTGTGCAGCACGGCGTTCAGCTCCGGCTCCTCGCATTTCTTTTTCAGCCCCTCGGTGTAGGCGACGACAGCTCTCCTGTAGTCCTTCTCCCTGAAGTACTCGTTCCCTTCGTTTTTGTACATCCTGGCCAGCTCTGCAGGGGATGGAAGGGGAAACAGGGCCTGAGCGGAGGGCGCAGCTCCCCAGCGCCCCACGGGCGCCCCAAGCCCTCTCCCCCCGCCCGGCAGACCCCCCCCAGGCCCGGCTGCCCACCTGCGGGGCCCTGCTCCTCGTCGAAGAGGAGGGACTGCAGACAGGCCAGCTCGGGCTGCCGCGCCGCGTCGATCTCGGCCGGGCACCGCTTCATGAACATGGGGATGGCCTCCAGCTCCTGCGGGCGGACACGCAGCGTCCCTCAGCTCAGCCCGGCCCGGCCCCCCCGCACCTTTCCCGCCCCCCGGCCCCGCCGCCTCACCTCCTCCCAGGTGTCGGGGTGGAAAGCGCCCCGGTACCGCGGCGCGCCGCCGCCCGACCCGGCCTCCGCCATGCTGCCGCTCCGCACCGCCCTGCGCCTTCCGGCCGACCGCCCCCCGCCTCAGGCCCGGCCCCTGCACCCTCGGGCCCGGCCTCAGCGCCTCAGCTCCGGCCCCTGCACCCTCGGGCCTGGCCTCAGCGCCGGCCCTGGTGCCCTCGGGCCCGGCCTCAGCTCTTCTGCTCCGGCCCGGGTGCCCTCGGGCCCGGCCTCAGCGCCTCAGCTCCGGCCCTGGTGCCTCCGCTCTGGCCCCAGCCCCTGCACCCTCGGGCCTGGCCTCAGCGCCTCAGCTCCGGCCCTGGTGCCCTCGGGCCCGGCCTCAGCGCCTCCGCTCCGGCCCTGGTGCCTCCGCTCTGGCCCCAGCCCCTGCACCCACGGGCCCGGCCTCAGCGCCTCCGCTCCGGCCCGGGTGCCCTCGGGCCCGGCCTCAGCGCCTCCGCTCCGGCCCTGGCGCCTCTGCTCCGGCCCCGGCCCCTGAACCCTCGGGCCCGGCCCGCTTTCAGCAGCCGATTTAGGTGGCATCTCCCAGGGGCAGATGGAGCTGATCCCGCCTGGGCCATGGAGAAAGCGGCCTAGGTGACCTCCTGAGGTCCAGGAGCACGTACGTCTACCACAAAGCCCGACGTGACAGTGGCACCGCTGTTTGCTCGCGGTCTCTAGATCTCAGCCCCAGGAGCTGCAGCATGGGGCACAGTGACTCTCCCTGTCCAGGGGAGGCTCGTGGGGCGATGGCACCAGTCAGTGCTGCTGGGATGGCAGCAAGCTGTTCCCCACAGGAGCCCCGGCAAGGCGAGCCCTGCGCAGGTGGGATGTCACCATCCTGCGGGACAGGGTTACTTGCAGTCTATAAGCAACAACACAGCCCAGACATTTTTACCCCCAGGCTTTGCAGGTCCCCAAATTTCATGTTTCCTTGTTAATTTTTTTTTTTTTTGCAAAGATTTTCTACCACTCTGAGGCCCCATCCCCAAAACCACACCGTCACCACGCAAGCTCGACAGATCCAGGCATCTCACCAGCTGGACTGACCTGCAAGACTGGAATGAGGATGCCCGACACTATTCTTCACCTTAACTCCTGCAGATCTGCCGCACTACGGCATTTTCAAGGTGAACAAGGCTCTAGAGTTCACCATTTTAATTAAGATTAGCCTCCACGGAACCTGGGCGTCTCCACAGAGAAGACGCAAATGGAGGAAAAGTGCCTTCCTTTCTCTCCCACTTGAAATCCCTCATGCTGAGAACTCAGCACCTGAGAAAGGCAAAGGAAAACCCTCCCATCTCCACTCCTCCAGCCTCAGCTGTTGCGTGTGCTCCACAGAGGCCATTGCCAGCCTGTCTGCCATGGCTGGGCAACAAGGGGCTGACGCTGCCAGTGCTCCCACAGCAGCACGATGCTACACACGCTGGTAAAAGCAGCTCCTGGGGGCCTGTAGCCAGAGGGAGAAATGCACCCAACTCCATGGGGGAATGTGGGCTGACCCCAGCTCAACCCCAGCACCCGGTGCGGTTTCAAGACACCGTGTCCGGCTCTGACGTGAGCTGGATTTGGCTCTGCTCACCCTGAGCCATTGCTGACAACCTGCACGTCCTTGAAAAGGAATCTGGGCTGTTCAGATAAACTTAGTGCAGCAAAGATGAGAGATTCAGAGACAGGGAGTTTAAGGGACTTGTACTTTACTCATCAATTCAATGACACCTTCCTTGGTGAGGAACAAAACCTCGCCAGCGTTCTGATTCCAAACCTCGAAGACAGGAGGGTCCTCGCAAACCCTCTTCCCGGCTATGACCACGTAGGGATAACCCAGTTTGTTGGCATCCTTTAGCCTTTTGCCGATGGTCAGCTGCGTCCTGTCATCCAGCACCGAGTCACTGACGAGGTGGGGCAGCACTTCGGAAAGGTCGTCATACACCTGCTCCAGCAGCACAGCTCCCTCCTCCTCCTCCTTGCTGCCTCTCTTGGGGGGAATGAAGCAGAGCTGGTAGGGAGCAATGAGGCTCGGCCAACGGATGCTGTCCTCTGTAGAGAGCACCTCAATGGAGGCTGCCAGGATGCGACTGACACCCAGGCCATAGCAACCCATTTCTGCCAGCTGAGGTTTGTTCTCAGGGGAGTAGAAGACAGCGTTAGAGACGGAGGAGTACTTGGTCCCCAGATAAAATGTGTGCCCCACTTCGATACCTCTGGTCTCGGTGAGTTTTTTCGCACATGTGGGGCAAGATGTTTGTTCCCTGTTTAGCGTTTCCACATTGGCTGCAAAATGTCTGTCAGGGCACAGCACCAGCCTGTCCTCACCGATATCTGCTGGCAACTGGAACTCGTGGGACATGGTACCACCAATGCTGCCCGTGGCTGCCCGTACTTTGACGAAGGGAAGGCCTAGCCGGTCAAAGAGTCTGCGGTAGGCATCACACACTAGATCGTAGGTCTGCCGAGCTGCCTCTTCAGAGGTGTCGAAGGTGTACATGTCCTTCATGTAAAACTCCCGGCTGCGCAGCAAGCCAAAGCGGGGCTTGGGCTCATCTCGAAACTTCCTGGTTACCTGGTAAAGGCGCAGCGGGAGCTGCTTGTACGACAGGTTGCTGTGAGCAGCCACCAGCTCCGTCACCGCCTCCTCGTGCGTGGGACCCAGGCAATAGCCCTTGCCGTGCCGGTCTGCCAGCCGGAAAAGCTCCGTCCCCATCTGCTCCCAGCGGCCGCTGGCACGCCACAGCTCCGCCGAGCTCAGGCTGGGCATGTTCAGCTTCTGCCCCCCCGCAGCCTGCATCTCCTCATCTATCACCTTGATGAGCTTCTCCATGGCGCGGACGGTGGGCGGCAGGTAGTAGTAGCAGCCGGGGCTGGAGGGGTGGATCAACCCCCCTTGCAGCATCAGCTTCTGGCTCCGGCAGAGGGGCTCCCCAGCCCTGCCCTCCCACTCCACCTCGCTGCCCGCCTGCAGGTTGAGGGGTTGGAAGAGCTGCGAGAGCAGCAGCCGCCGCGCCTTGCCCGGGCTGCTGTGCCGGGGCCCACAGCCGCGTCGCCGGGCGCCCAGCGCCGGGAGCCGCCATCTTCTCAGCAGGCCCACCATGGCGGCACCGCCCTCACACCTGCACACTGACATGGCCGCGGGCGCGCGCGCGCCCCCCGGCAGCGCCGCCGCGCGCCCCGCCGCCACAGCCAATGGGGAACCACAGTCCCCTGTCACGTGGGGGAATCTCACCCGCGGCCGGCCGGAAGCCGGAAGTTGGCGGAGCGGGCGGAGGCGGCCGGGACTCTATGGTTCCGCCGGCATGGAGGCGGCGGGGCGCCGAGCGCCACCTGCCGGGCGGACAGCGCCGCCCGCAGCAGGAGTCCGCCAAGGCTCCGCCGTCCTGGGGCTGGGGACATGGCTGAGGGTGGGGGTGGACACGACACCCCA
Organism: Burhinus oedicnemus; assembly: GCA_008921705.1. Taxonomy (NCBI): domain Eukaryota; kingdom Metazoa; phylum Chordata; class Aves; order Charadriiformes; family Burhinidae; genus Burhinus; species Burhinus oedicnemus. The sequence continues at coordinate 4,559,870 of VFFE01009212.1, read as the reverse complement.
GGCTCTCTGTCGCCTGCCCAGGACGGGAGCTGGAGGCTCGGAGGGACGTCAGCAGGCAGGCAGCCACGGGCAGGGCATGGTGGACGGCCACCAGTGCCAGGGGCAGCGGAGCGACAAGGGGGCTCTCACGGGGCTAACACCACAGGGGATTTGGCTGTTGCTTTTTTAATTAACAAGGTTTTAGAAAACTGTGAAGGTCCAGACAGCTCGCGAGAGAGTCTGCAACTCTGCAGAACCTGCTGCCACCCCCATGACACAAAGGGATGGTGACCACTCCTTCATCCTGCCCTTGGAAAAATCGACCTTCATCGTCTCAAACAGGAGCTTCATCAGCTCCATCCTCCCCTGTGTGACCATGGCTTTGCAGAGTCGGATCACCTCCAGCATGCGGTTGCAGCAGACGGCCCTCAGCTCCTGCTGCAGGCGCTGCAGGGGAATTTCTCCTCGGCTTTCTTAGCCTGCTGCTCCACCTCCTGCATCGGTGTTTCCATCTGCAGCTTCTTCTGACCAAAGATCATGAGCAGTGTCTCCCAGAGGCACTGAAAGCTTTTGGTGGAGCCCGCATCGTCCGGTTCGGTGGCCCGCTTGAAGCACTCGATGGCGAGTGTTTCTTGGTTTTTAAGCCACAGGCATTTGCCCCTGAAAAGCTGCAGTTCAGGTACGGTATTGCCCAAGTCAGACTCCATAGCTTTGTCCTGGAGAGTCATCCACCAGGAACAGTTCTTGCACAGCGTCCATGCTGATGTAATAGTAAAAAGTAAGAAGGGGGGGGGGGGCGGGCAGGACAAATTGGTGCTGTCAGGAGGAAAGAGAGACCAACAGCTGCCTCCGAGGATGACATTCCCCGTTGGGGTCTGGGGAGAGGAGTTAACAGAGTATGGCTGACCTGCTCTCAGCACCGTGTCCATAGTGTACACGCAGGGATGGATTCCTGCTCCCATCCTTGTATCTAATGTCTCTGGTGGCTCTTCACTCCCGTAAGCTCTCTGAATTCCGTCCCAGCTAAGGCTGACATTAACCATGGCAATCCCACCGTTCCCTGTTCCTGCCTTCAGCCCTGCTGCACCTCACCATCTCCCTCACACCTCACTGGAACCAAGCCCAACAGGAAGGAGAGGCAGCCAAGGGCCAGGCCCCTCAGTCTTTGTGGTCTAACTTTAGGGCTGAGAGTTAATGAAAACCTGGGGCCACCACAAAGAGTTCCCCAGGATCTGAGGGGTATGATGTGCCCATCCTCACCTGGCCCATATCCAGGTTTGTCCTCAGGCACGGACAAACCTTGCGGACCCTTTTGAGGTCATTTCTACCATGCATGAGCTTTCTTCTGTCAGGCACTGGGCCCTGTCCCATCTTGGCGTGTTCCAGATCTTGCAGATACATCTTCATGTGGATCTGGAGACCAGAGGAAACTCATTGGCTCGTTTTAGTGCCCAGTTGCAGGATAGATGGAGAAATGATACGAATACAAACCACTAGCATGTATGAGGTCAGATCCATGGCCATGCTAGGCTACACCAGAGAGCCAGGCCAGCTTGCCCAGCACAGGCACCCCAGTCTCCAAAGCATGACCCCATGGTTAGCAGTACCAGGAGAGGTGGTGCAAGCCCCTGAGATGCTGTTCATCCTGTTGACCTTGGCTGTAAATTTGGTTCCTGGTGATAGTGGGGTCCTTAAAAGCAACTAGCCCATCCGCTCCCCCTTCCAGGCTCAGACATGGGGGCAGCATGCCCTAAACGTGTTCAGAGGTTGAACCACTTGGCCATAGGAGTGTGCCTGAGGAAGGGCTGAGAAATCAAAAGCCTTTTTATTCTGTCATTTCAGCTTTTTCCAGTCAAACCTGGCAGACAGACACCACTCGGCACCCAGTGACCACCTCCACGCTGCACTTTTCAGCCTCCTGCCTTGAGCTCAAAGGAAGTTAAAAATCTCTGAAAAGCAGTTGTAAGCACATATTAAAGTACTCCACTAGAGGAGGAGATTTTACTTCACTGAGCCTCATTTTATGAGGAGTTAAATCATTCTATTTAAATATAAGGAAGTAAGAATGAGTCCTTATTTTATTTAAAAATGGGATTTGAAGAAATCTTCATGATTCTTCTATAATGGGAAATACTCACTAATGTGCACTCCTGTTTACAGGAGGCTGGAAAAAGGCAAAATCAAGGGATTAAAGGGCACATTTTTCATGCTGCTGAGTGATTTAGGAGCATTTAAGTCATTGAATAATCGAGCCAGTTCTACGAGGTGACTCAGCATTTTGTAAAACGTTGCCGAGAGGGACCTGGGGAAGTCCCTCAGCAGCTCAGTGCCAGAGCCAGGATCTGGCCCAGGTTTCTGGGCTGACAGGTAAAAACTTTGCTCCCAGACCAGCCTTCACCAGTTTTGTCAGGCAATTACCTCTCCCGACCTGTTTCTCACCATAATTAAATGAGTGATGCAAAAGCTGTCTGGGAGAAGCGGCGTGGCTGTCTCAGAGCCTGGAGGAGCAGGACAGATCCCTGCGGGAAGAGGACCTGCCCACCCCTCGGATACCAGCAAGCTGTGCTGACCCCGATGGGGACCGACCTGTGCCTGGCTGCAGTACACCTGCCAGTTGAGCTGCGGGTCCTGCAGGACCTCCAGTGCCATATTGGCCGTTTCCTGCTTGCCCAGGAAGTGGAAGATTTTTCACCAGGCGGCTTGGGACGGGAGGGTTGTCTTTCACCATTTCTATTGCCTGTTTGAGCCACAGAAGTGAAGCACATTTCCATCAGTGACTTATTGCCTGCTGTGCTGATCAAAGGGACAAAAACATCTTGGATTGATTCACCGGGGCGGTGTTTTAACCGGGAGGGTTTAAACTATACAAGACATGCAGTCTGTGGGGAAAGCTGATATCTCTTATTAAATCAACAGACAGGACTGAATGTGGGGCTAAGCTTGGGGGTTATGTGCCTGAAAACATGTCTGTGCCCCTTATTTTTTCCAGCTGTGCTGGGGGAATGTAATAAAGGTACTGCGATCCCTGCAGCCTTTCACCGAACTGCTCGCCTGCTGCTTTGCCAGGGGCTGATTTATGCCATTGGGGCCAAACATGTGGCCTGGGAGGGGGGTGCTCTGTACCTGGGAGGATGGAGGGTCTCGGCTCCTGTCTGGGGCCTTCCCTCTTCGCCCCAGGGGATTCCCAGGAGGAAAAGCACTGAGGACGGTGGGGGGGAAAGGTGAACGAAGGACCTGAATCAGTCTCTGGTGCAGCAGCGCTGGGTATGGCACCTTGCCAGAGCAATCGAGGGGAATCAGTCTCGGAGAAGCCACCGTCCTGGTTTGCCATCGGGGTGGTGGAAAGCGTTTCTTTCCAGTAGCATCCCCAGGTAGTAGCAGGCCAGGGCTAGGGAAGAGAAGTCAGGGGAGGTGAGAGGCCAAGTCATTCAGTGGCCAAACCTCTCTCCATCCTGCGGAGGATTTGCATTTTGGGCTTGGGGTCCCGGTACAGAGAGGCAGCACATCCCGACCAACCCTGGACATGCTCTTACACAGCTTGTAGGGTCCGTGAGCCCACAGGACTGGCTCACACACCTGGCTGACTAACTTTCCCAAGTACTTTCATTCCCTCCAGTGATGTTACTGTAACTGCACGACTGCGGGACAATATTTTTATGCCCAGTGAAGTGGTAGTTACAAGCCTTGTCTTAGATTCACCCCTCGGAAAGTTACTGGGGAATAAAAAATTACCGCATATCCCCTGCACCCTGGCAGCTACCCAAGGTGCAGGTGCTCCTGAGTAACCCTCGGGTACTTTCAGACAGCTCCTCCTGAGCGGACAACTTTTGAAAATAAACAACACTGATTAAAATATAGTAATTAAATCAGAGGAATGCATATCATCATCTGAGGTTCAGAACTACCTTGAATGTAGGTACACACAGCATCCATCTGTACTGGATGCATTACACCAGGAGTTACGTGTGTGTAGGGACTGCAAGTGGATTTTACACAGCTGGGTTTGGGGTTCCCCTCCTGCTGAAATAATCAATTTCTCCTGCCTCTGTAGTGAGTGTTGGAGGACTTGATGACTTGTCGGAGCAGCCAGGCAGCAAAACCCCGCTTTCTGCACCAAACAGCAGCCCGGTGCCAGGGAACCAGCTTCCCCAGGCCTGGCTTGCTCTCATCCGAAATACCATGGGCATTAAGGGGGCTGATGAGCCTCCTCTGCGGAGATCCCAGGCATGGGTCTCCTTGCCTAGACCCGCCAGTGCTCACAGATGCAAAGTCTGGAGCACAAGTCTTCTGAGGAGCGGCTGAGGGACCTGGGGTTGTTCAGCCTGGAGAAGAGAAGGCTGAGGGGAGACCTTATCGCTCTCTACAACTACCTGAAAGGAGGTTGTAGCCAGGTGGGGGTCGGTCTCTTCTCCCAAGTAACAAGCAATAGGATGAGAGGAAACGGCCTCAAGCTGCACCAGGGGAGTTTTACATTGGATATTAGGAAACATTTCTTCACCGAAAGGATTGGGAAGCATTGGAACAGGCTGCCCAGGGAAGAGGTTGAGTCCCCATCCCTGGAGGTATTTAAAAGACGTGTAGACATCATGCTGAGGGACATGGTTTAGTGGTAACTTGGCAGTGCTAGGTTAACGGTTGAACTTGATGATCTTAAAGGTCTTTCCAACCATAAAGATTCTATGAATCTAAATATGGTGCCACAGAGGACGCAAGCACCAAAAGCTTTTTATTGCTCCAGGTAGGATTGGCAGGTTGGGTACTTGCTTTAAGAATATATTTTTTAGCAGCTTAGAGATAATTTGTCCCTGTTAAAGCCTGGTAAATGGATGGATCAAGCCCTGAATATGTTGCTTTAGCCAGGCTGGGAGCCTCTATTGCAACCAGGATCCCTGCCTTGACCCTGCTGTCTGCCAGCTCTGTCTGCTCCCGGGATGGGATGTTTCCTGGGGAATCAGGATGCTGGGTGCCATAGTGACGGCTGCCATGGCAAGGACTGCCACCATCCCCACAGCCCTTGGGGACCAGAGCTGCCAGCATGGGGCTGCAGGTGCTCCCCAGGGACATGGGTAGCCAGGTGAGGCCACCAGCCAGGCTTACCTGGATGCGTGGGGAGAGCTTGACTTACTGGTGTAGCTCTCCTCACCTCCCAGATTGTCTGTGCCTGCTGGGAAGCAGCTTCTTGCACGGGGACTTTTTGCACATGACAGCTGGGACACCCAGCTCAGGCTGGGAGCACCCCAGGGTGGGAGTGTGGGACGTGGGCTGCTCGTGCCAGAGCTCACTGGCAGCTTCCCGGTGCTCAGCAAACACAGAGCACGGAGGAGTGGGATGCGGAGCCGCAGATCCCTGTGCCCAGATCTCCTAATCACAACTCTGTACCCAGCTGCAGAGCCACGGCTGGCCGAGCACAGGCTCAGCCTCGTGCTCCAGTCCCGGCGCTGCTGACAGCAGTGCTCCGGCTCTGCGTTGCAGGGAAAAGCTCAGCCTGTGGCTGGGCCAGAGCAGAGAAGGGCTGTCAGCTGCCCCATTTCCAGTCCAAGGAGATAATGAAGATGTGCAAATGCCAGGTAAGAGCTGGGTTTCATCCACCCTCCGTGCACATTTGCTAGGGGCGAGTGGTGCAGGCAGCGCTGCCCAGCCCTGTCCTCACCCTCCCTACTCTCCTCCCGCAGCAGGAACGGCTGGGCCCGGGAACATACAACGTCAGGGACTTTCTGCAGGAGACACGGCCCTCCAGCCTCCGGGGGATCTGCGACACCAGGGAGCAGCGGTTCAGAGACGGCCACAGGGTATGTCACACCCTGACACGGGAGATGCTGGGGAGTGGTGACCACTGGGTGTGGGACTTGGCTTCGGGCTGACGCCTCCAGAGAACAAGCCCTTTGCAAGGGTTAGGAGCTACCATGGGTGCCGTCTCCTCCTGCTGGGCTGGGGACTGTCCTGCTTGCCAAGGCTGCCCACAGCCACCCACCTCTCCTGCAGGACTGTTTCCCCGGCCCCGGCACATATGGCCCCCGGGGGAACCCCGATGCCCGCCTTGAGGAGAGGGACAAGCGTTCCAGCAGCACGCAAGGGCTGATGGACAGCAGGACAGCGAAGTGTGCCCTGCCGCCAGCCCTGGCAAGTCCTGCTCCTTGCCCTGGGGACATGCTTGTGGGGTGGCCCTGTTCCCTCACTGAGCACAGCCCCTGATGCCATTCCCCTGTGCCTGCAGGGCAGTGGCCTGGGACCCAGCACCTACCACCTACGGAGCAGCATCGACGAGGGGCTGTGGCAGGCGGGTGGCCCCGGCCCCTGCCAGCCCTTCTCAGGGGACAGGTTGAAGCCCACCAGTGGTGGCCATCACACGTTGGAGGTGCATTGCCCTGGGGTCCTGCACCCAGACGGGGTTTCTCAGTGAGCTGTGGCATTGCCAACAGAGTGCTCTAAGGATGGAGAGCTGCCTTACATCAGCATCTGCACGCTTGGATTTTGTGCTCTGACTTCCCTTGGATCCTGGAAAAACAGACCCACGCAGCAGCATTTGGGGAGCGACCGGGCTGATGCCCGTGAGCAGTGTCAGGGCTGAGCTCTAATGGCACAGGGTGGATGGGGTGGCCTGAGAGACCACCAGCAGCTGAGCCTCTCACACCGCTCCCTTGTCCTGGCAGAGGAGAGGCACCGAGCCGAGCACTGGCACTGTCAAGGGTTTCCTGGGTGAGCTGGTGTTGAGGGAGAATAAGAAAAAAGGCTGCTTCAGCACCCTGCCGAGGAACCCAGGCTGCCCCACGGAGAGGATCTTCTGGGCCACGCTCAGCCAGTGCCCGAGGGAGGTGGTGAGTGGAGGCATGGACATCAGCACCAGCTGGTGTCACCGGCATCCCTGGCGGTGCTGCAGGTTCCCAGGGTGGGGATGCATGAGGCCCTGGGGGAACAGATGGATGGCTCTCTGACATTGTGCAGCTCTTTTTACAAGCAAACCGAAGCATAACAGGTTTTCTTCTGCGCAGTGGGCGGTGGGGCTGGGCTCCTACAACCCAAAGCCCGTTGGGAGATCAGCGTACTCCAGCCAACCCCCATTCTGGTCATCTGCCAAGAGATTTGACAGAAAGTCCTACTGCCTCTTCACTGGGAATGAGGTGAGTGAATGGACATGGCAATGAGAGGGACGCAGGAACGGTCAGGCTCTGAGCTTCCTCCACGACCATCCCCAATCCATTACCAGCACCCTTGGGAGACGATGAAACTCTTCTGAGCCAAAGTAAGGGTGGGCACTCCTCACCAGCTTAACATTAGGTATGTCTTCTGAACAGAGCAGCACCCCAGCAGAAGTCCCGCATCTGGTGGCTGTCTGTGATAGAAGGGCAGCCTGACCTCAGCAGGTGCTTTTCTCTCCCCATTCATTATCAAGGAAACCTGGGCAACTTGGCCAGATACCCATCCTTCAGAGAGGAGACGAGTCCCTCTCTGGGTACTGCTGTTCTTGCCCAGAACGGCTTGCTAAAGGATGAACGGTGAATAAAGGCCCACGGCCCAACGTCCTGCCAGGTCAAAGCAAAGGTGCCCCCTGCGTACAGCGGCACGCTGAGCACCCACCGCTGAGCACCCACCGCTGAGCACGTGCTGCCCGTAGGCAAGCGAGCTCAGCTGGTGCTGAGCAGAGGGGCGGGAGCTCAGCAGCGACCACGTTATCTCTGCCTGCATCCTCAGGCCCTTGACCTTTTCAAGGGATGCTCAGACAACCTTTCCCATTAGTTTTGCTCTGCATCAGCTGCGAGCAAGCGGATGCACTTCATGGATGAGGGCAGCTGGGTTTGAGTCCTTTTAGGTGCCAGGAGCTCCTTGTATCCTCCCAGAAAGTCCTATTTTGCTGCTTGAAAGCTAGTTTTTCCTCTAGCAGCATCAGCAGCACACTGCAGAGCCAGTGCAGGTAGGAGCCCTTCCCTTAGTACCCATTCCTGGAGGTGTATTCATCTTGGCAGCTTCCCCACAGAGAACTAGAACAAAGCCTAAAAGGCTCAAAGCAGACAGGGAAAGCTTTATCCTGAAATAGTCCACCTTGGCTAGGGATGAGGAGCGTCCACGTGGCTTCTTTCCTTTATCCAGCTGAGTGGGGAACAGGCGACTTGAAAGAGGTCAGGGATGAAGACATCTTCATAATTGCTGGGGAACTCAAGAGATTACATTTCAGTGGGGAGGTTGTGACACGGCAGCCCTTCACTACAGCTAGCAGTAGGCGACTGGTGAGTGTGCTCGAGCCTGCAGAGCTAATCAACTTCTTTACGGATCTCTGTGGTGAGAACTGCTCGCAAAGGGGACTGGCTAGGCTAACACTGATTACTGCGTCTCCTCCTCCCTCCCCTGCAATATAGGCCTGGTTTGGTTAAGATATGCCACATATTGTATTTTTCGCAGCTGAAGGCCTGGCCACGTGAAGGCAGTACCTGGTTTTGCCCCACTTGCATCCCCCACCCCGCCTCTGGATGGGGAAGCGCAAGAGACCTTCTCTGTCCACAATGCTGTAGGTGTTGGTCGCTACGATATCACCGAGCATGAAAAATACCCTCGGAAGATGAGATACCAGTCCCTGTACTGGTGTGACGCACAGCGGTACCTGAGCAACTTGAAGCAGGATGCCTACTTGCTGTAAGTCTGACAGGCAAGGGGGCGGTACGTGCTTTTGCACTGGCTTACAGGAAAATCATCCTGAGCAGCTCTGGGGAGATTGAGTGCACATTACTGACACTACAGCTGATGTGAGATGGGATGACCGTATAGTTAAAGCACTGGATCGGGACTGAGAAACACTCGCCAGCCCCACCGTGGGTTCCCTGTGGACAGGGAGGTTGGTATTGCCGCACCTCTCCCCTCCCGGGCAAGCGAGGAGGCCTTCGTGCTTCCCCAGCGCCGCAGGGGTAGTGGGAGGGTTAAAGAACTACTGGCTCTCAAGGCACTTCGCAGATGCCAAGGCGCTTGTTGTATCTTGTGAAATGCAATTTGCCTGCAGCGGAGGTGTAGGCAAGTCGTTTCCATCGAGTTAGAGGAGGCAGCCTGGGAAGGAACTGGGAGGTGGATGGATAATCGGGCTGTCTGGACTCATTCCCAGTGCTGGCACTGGGCTGCTCGAGGGCCCCAAAGAAAATCACCTTCTCACACTGTGCCTTGGTTTACCCATCTGAGGAAGGAAGGTAACAAGGCTCACTTTCACCGCAAAGGGCTTTGAAATCGCTAGTGTGAAAACCTTGTGAAGCAGTTAGCAACTATAGTAATGAGAGACCTCGGGACAGCCCTCCGCTCTCACCTTTGCTTGTGGGCAAGATTAGCAAACTGCTGGGGTGGCACTACGGGCCGACAGCTCTGCGGAGCTCTTTCTTGATCTCCAGAGAGTAGTTAGAAATCGGTCTTGGCTGAATATAACTCGGCAGCTTTCAGCGAGGCAGCCAGAAGTTAGCTATCCTATGATGGAGAAAGCATTATGAAATCCAGCTTTCAATATTGCCCAGCTTTGTTAATATTGCACTTCCAGTAGGAATAAAAAAGAAATCTGAACAGCGAGCAGGACTTGGAATTCAAATGCATCTCTGATCAAACAGCACTAGCTCCAAAATCACTCTTCAAGCTACAGCTGTGCTTTCTAGGGAATACTCAGGCTTTTAAGAGCTCTGTTCACCTCCATGCGTGTTAAGACTAATGAGATTAATCCAGCGAATAACTTAAGCCCACTGAATCACATCCTCTTTCCACAGCGAGCGGCTCAAGCCTGTTGCTAAAAACAACTGGAGTGATTTGATTTCTGCTCCACATTGGTCAGATACCTCTGAAGAAATCACTGCTGTCTTCCAAACATAAGATGGTGCTGGGGAGCCCAAATCAGTGAGTAAACGGGAGATGCGCCAGCAGATGAGATGGGGTGAATGAAAATACAGTGTGCTGGCACACAAGTCAAGATAGGAAACAACTAAAATGTTGTTCTGTGGTAATAAAACACTCTTAGACAATCAGCAGTCTAACTTTTCTGTCAAGTAATTACTTATTTGCACCTTGGGCTTTATAAAAATGACACACTTGAGAAGAGGATGGCAGATACTGCGTGTCCTCCGAAGGAAGCTTTGCGGGCACACACAGTTCATTCAATATTAAACACTTCCTTTCAAACAACACTACTTAGAAGAAGTCGCCCTTACCTGTTTATGGGCACGGTGGTGTTACCACAGCTGAAGACCCCCCAGGTCCACCAGTACCACTCAACGGAGAGCTGGGTCTGAGAAGGCAGTGCTATGGCGAAGTAGTTTGTTAGGCCTTCGGTAACTGCCTACGTACCTGCCCCATGCTGTCTTTAAAGCAGCCGTGCGCAAGGCTCTTCATCGCAAGCTGTAACATACACCTTCACTTGAATTAACAATGCAAATGTTTATAAGCAGCTGGAGGGAATTAGGGGGAATTTAGTGTCATCGTTCCGAATTTTCTAGGGTATTAAAACCTAGAGGCAACGGAGGAAGTGAACTGAAGAGAGAGCTGTGTCAGTGGTAACAAAGGGTGGCCATGAAAATGTACTATTAAGTACGCTGGTTCACTTGGAGTTAACCTTTGTGAAGTCTTGCACTAGTGTTTAGACCAGACTGGAATAATTAAATCTAGGTGTAATTACGTGTTAGTTGTGGCTGATTAAGTATGCTAATTAATCTGCAATTATCCATTGGTGGGGGAGATAATTGAACACAGGTAAAACTGCAGTGATTTAAGGAAGTCCTGATTATTGTTCTGGAGAGGCAAGCAAAGGAGGGTCTCTGAAGGGAGATGTCTGAGCAGTGAGGTGGGTGGGTGTAGGCTACAGAAATGCTGCTGGGGTAACAAAAGAGGATTGTGAAATGCAGCGTGTCAGGGCCAACACATGATGTGATTAAGGGAAAGCAGGGCTTTGGCACCTGAACTGTGGTTTCAGTGGGGCTGAGGCATTTGGCAGGAAAAAGCCTGGTAGCTTCTCTCTGGGAAGAGAATGTTGGAAGAGGATGCCCTAGCTGTGACCACGGGAGGGCAGGAACACCTCGGGCTAAGCAGAATCACAGAACTGCTGTGATTTTTTCAAGGAAATGGAAGATGTGGATATGAAACTCCTCAGGCTGAAGAGGGCACTGAATTTTCATCCCCGCTTCCGTGGGTGATCATTCCAACCAGGGATTAGCTTTATTAGCATGAAGTGAGAAGAATGAAATAGCTATCCACGTCAACGGCTGTAGCACCTAAATCTAAAATGTGGTTTTGTCCACGGAGGACAAAACCTCAGAGTGGAAGAATGAGGCAAGGGGAGGGGAAAAAAACCCAGCATAACTGGCATCATGAGCCTATGTGGAATTAGTGGGGCATAATTGAAGGTAAAGGCTCTGCTATTAAGGTGTTTGTTTCGTAAGGGTGTGTCTCAGGGCAGAGATAAGGGTAGACTCACAGACTTCAAAGACATTCCTTCAAAGCTGTTTGCAGCACTAGGCTCCTCCTCTCCCAACAGCCTCAAAATGCCTATCGTCTTGTACCCAGACAGCAGCTTCTCTCAGTAATCGCCGACCGTTTGTAACAATACAAGAAGCACAAGAAATGATAAACCGAACTGTTGAAAAGTAAGTAATCATTCATTAAAAGACATCACTTTGAACAGTACATTGGCTAGATCTTTATTTTAAACAGCCCGTACAACCAAAAATTAAGAGCAACAGCAGTTATGCATGTGCATGTATGTGACTGATACAGTTACAGTACCCAATCACGTCATACAAAGTTTGCCAATAAATTAAGGAGTGAAAAAACAAATACAGTGCATACCTAAAGATCATCAGTACATAAGAGAGAGAGAAACACAGTCTAAGTAAAAGTGTTTGCATATCGTCTAGCTGTTTTAACATCGCCCTTTAAAAGCTAACCAAAACCATACTTGCTCTGTGCAGACTATCTTACAAGCACCGGGCTAAATTGTAGCTTTGCCCCAGGGACAAGGAAATGGCTCTTGTGCCGCTTCCCTGGGAGGGGCAGGAGGGCAGGTTACACCCTGAGCATCAGTGTTTGCCTCCCTGTGCACCCCAAAGCCCAGAACGGTGTAGCAGGCGCTCCTGGATCACTGACACAGCTCCACCTCCTGCCAGGCTCGGTGGCCTGGCCAGCACTGCAGCCACTCTGCGTTGGCTGTGTCTCCCCTTGGCAGGCTGCTCCTGCTACCAGTCCCCTGTGCGGCATTTTAAGGGGTACCTTATTCGCACACAATTTGCCCAGCGCGCATCACTGAGTTAACAGCCCAAGCTTATTCTTGTTACTGCTTTATCATTGGTTTCATCTGGACCATAAACATCCACCTATCAATAAATAAAATCATTGGTTTAGCACTCATATAAAAATTACAATGCCTCCCACTGGTAACCATTTAAAAAGTTCTTCAGGTTACCCCTTACGCAAGGCTCAAGAAAATGACTTTCTTTTCCCTCAAACTCAGTAAGGTTTCAAGTAACAATTTTAAGTACTGCTTGGACAAGACGGGCCTGGTTTGGAACCGTGTCTCTGGCTACAGGGTCAAAACATCTCCACACTTCTACACTTGACTGTATGAAGTGCGTGACTGCCATTTTCACCAGTGTGCAGCAAAAGGGGAAAATGAACAACATTTACTGTTGATTTCCTCTCCAGGTGACTGAAACAGTCCTTTTACAAAGCCTATCAATCTAATCCAGCTGAAATGAAATGCAAAAACATCACTCGAGTCAGAACCAAAGCCTGTGTGTATCAAGATTCACAACAAGAGTTGTTCTTATCCACAGCCACTTGCTTTAGCAAACCTTGTACAAATAAAGCCTTGACTTCCTTTTCCCACCAGCCAGGACAGAATGGTCTGAAATAACCCACATCTTCTTCCAACTGAGTATTTATAAGGCACTAAAATTAAGCAACAACTGAAACCCCCCAAAAAACCCCAAAGCCCAACCAAAAAAATCCAAATAAACTGACCTACAGTGAGTAAAAACTGAAATTATAACTTGTCTATAGGAAATAGCAGCAATTTTTTCAGTAGTCTGCAAAGCCAGAACATTGATATTTTGGGGGAAAAACCAGTGCACTCTTAACCGATTAAAAAGTACCTAAAACCTATATCCACTTATACTTTGTAATCAAAATCAGTACAAATCTGATAGGCACAAGTAAAAAGCATTTTCTTCACACCTCAATGCTTAGTTTTGAAACCGAAGCCACTGTTAGGGAGTTTAACTGCCCTGCTGCGATTACAGTATGGTATAACCCAAGCAGTACGGTACCACACAACATCATGCAGCACTGTATAGCCAGAAGATTATGGTACCATTGCTAAGCTGTTCTACAGGTTACCGGCTGGAGGCAAATGCTTTAAACATCATGATTAATTTGACAATGTGTTCAGCTTTGGCACCTATTCCTGAGCCCTCCTTACCATTTTCAAAAGTAATGTTAAATATAGCTATAGTATACAGCTGGTGTAACTCCAGTATCTTCATCCTTTCCAATTATTTATCTTATGCTTGGAAATAGGTGAATTCACCTATGTCACTACATTAGATAAAAAGGCTAGCACTTAAGATTTCTTAAAACAATCACTTTGAGTTTGGAAAATTGGTTTTAAAACATACGAAGAAATACTGAACATAAATTTATAAAGCAGGAATTCATACCTTTAAACATCACCAAGAATGAGCTTATTTGGAGAGCAATAAAGCTTTTTTTTTTTAAGGATATACTGACTAGCAAAATTCATAGGTAAATTCATCTTTCCCTGATTGCTTGATATAGATCATTCAGGCTCAGTGCCTTGCAGCTTTGCAGATTTTGTCATACACTTCTGGAAAGGCATCCTTGCAATTCATTTGCTCCCTCAGCTTGTGGTATAACGAACCATCAAACATATCCCAGAACTCCTCACGGGTCATATAGCAATCTGCATACAGCATCTGGAAACTGGACAAAAAAAAACGAAAGGGGGAAAAAAAAAAAGACAGATTTAGTACTACTTGTGCCACAAGATTTGAAATAGAATATAAAAAAAAAATCAGGGAAAGCTACGAATAGCAAATATTCAACAAAACCCATCAAAAATGCTTTTTAAAAACAAGCAAATACAATTGCTTACGTGGATTACGCTGGGACACTTGGCCAATTATATTTTGTGGATTTAACATTACCATGATCTCTTTTCCAAGAGGAAATAACATGTAATGGTGAAAACAGCAGAATACTGCTACAGTCATTTTGGTGAAGGGGAAGATGGGAAAAGAAAGCAATTAAAATAACTGTTGCTTTTAAAATTTGGTTGAGAACACTTCTTTAGCCATCGATGTCTTGATACTTTCATTAGTATTGCTACAGCAAAGAGAAAAGAAGGGCTAAAAGATGTGTATACAACAGTGGTTCATGTTTAGACATCCTAACCATGTGCAGCCAAATCTTCTGACAACTTGTATTCTAACAACTTGTGATCACAGCAACACAAGTCTAGAGAGAACCTCAATAGTTCCCCCAAATCAAGAGTCTGGCCCCTTGCACCGAAAACCACACATGACCTAAATACTCCCTGACAAATACTTTTCTAACTGCTTTTGAAAGCTTGTGTTCCTTTTTCTTCCATTCAAAATGTTTCAATTCCAGCTTCAAAAAAAAAGGAAGTATATTTTCTGCATGCTTTCTTATGATCCATGGAGGTACAGTCATGGCATCTCATATTAGCCTGCATTACCAAATGCGTTCAAGGCAGATATAGCAATATGTCCTTTGACTTTTTAAGGTTTCTTTCAACTGAACATTAATAATATAACTGGGAAGGCAAAAGCCTGCTAAATGAGACCAGTCTGAGATGATAAATTTATTGTGTAAATGAAGCACAGTGTAACAAGGGTCCTTTTAAAAAAATAAATGAAATCATTATTTAGCTGTGGACTCTTCCTTCTATACTGTGCTCTCTAAAATGCAGCTAGCATCAGAGTACAGCAGTAAAACTGTCACATAAAAGCTCTATTGTTGTGTGTGATTACAAAACTGTAAGATTATGCATTTATCCATTGTTCATTTCTCAGCGACAGGTAGAGAACAGACAAAACTTTGTTAGTAAAGAGCCTTCAATTAAAAGCTTAATTTCAAGTTAATTAAAAAAAGCTTAAAATTAACTTTCGGTTGCTTTGTTCTCTGGCAGATCACTTATTGCAGCTAAAAGTCATTTACACTCTCCAAATCATCTCGAAGCAGTCACCATTGTTACTCAGCCACATGGGATATAATCACTGTTAGACTGAGAAGTAGGTCAAAATTGAAATGTGGATAAATTATACTGATGGCGTAAAAATACCGTCTAGTTGTTTTTTTATTCCTGAGAAACAGGCCTGTAACTGCTTCTCCGCTGACACTACTACAGCAAATTAGGCTGGCATGAGTCTGTAACAGATGGTGGGCACGCATGTCACGCCTACTGTTGTGCTATGCAGTAAGAATCGGGGCAGGGAAAAGGAAGCTATGGAAGTACAAGTTGTGAGGGAGGAAAGGCTCCCACCAGCGCACAGGGACTGCAGGGGACAGCCAAGGCTGGCCTCCCTGTGCAAGGACACACCAGCGCAAGGACGTGGCAGAGCTGCAAGTGTGACGCTGCAAGGACTGCAGGGAGCAGAACAGTCCCAAGGTCAGGCAGGGAAGCTGTCCAAACTTTAACAGCCTGTGGGATTCCTGAAGGGACTGCGGCCAACTGCGGCCAAAACAGCACTTGCTCTGCCCCTGCTCTGAACCGGCCTGAAACAAGCCCATCTCAGTATGCAGGCTCAGCGGCTGCCTTCCCGAGGGCTGGGCTAGCCAGCCTGGCTGAGAGCGGTCACCGACCCACGCTAACACCGCTTCTGGACAGCAACTGGTTTATGCCCAGTCAGTACAGACCTGCTGAGGTCTTTCTGCACCTGGGTGCATGGATGTATTTTGTTGCAGCACAGACTCTACTCCCAGAGCAGCCTGGAGCTCAAAGGATGCACGGGTGACCTGAAGCTACCCAGCTCCCAAATACACTGCAAGAACTTCAGCCAGTGCACTCGTTTGTTTGGTTTTGCAATCAAATAATGAAAGTAAAATCATATTTAAAAATAATAACATCAAAATTAGAAATTAGTATTAGTTTTCAATTATCGTGGTTGTTAAATTATTGCAATATTAAAGTGCTGTAGGATTAAGTAACTGCAATCAAACCACATGGGTGTAAATTATATGGCATTATTACTATTCTAAGGACCGGGATCCTTACCCATGCACGCTTCTTACAAACTTTTCCATTTGCCTCATTGAAGCCCTGGCTTCAAATTGTTTCCTCTTGGGCTCTCCATAAGCTCCTATATCCACGTAGAGTTCTGCTTCATCCCCTTTTGGGTGGACCATACCAGGATTATTGGGCAATATGAAAGGACATAACCAAAGAGGGTACACCTGCAGAGGTAAGAAAACACTTTATCACGTATTTTTAACAAACAATCCTTTAAGCTATCTCCTAGTAAAGCTGACAAAATGAAGAGTTAAGAGGACTTCTTCCCAATTTGGGACTGAAAGTTGCTCAGCTCTTCCTTTCCAATTCTCTTGTTCAGGTTCTCAGCTGCATTTTCTAATGACTGTAACACAAATAGATTGAGATGCTTAGAGTATGGGATGTGTCCTCCTAGAATTACATCTCCTCCCTCGTAAATATTTGAAATGAAAAAAAAAAAAAAAATCCCTGATCCCAAAGCAACAACTGAATACACAGTCTGAGTAAAAGAGAATGAGTTTTGTTTTCCAGGTCAGTCCAAAACTGAAATTGCCAAGTTTGTACATCTTATACTAACTAAAATAAATTCAGAAATAAAAGCAACGAAAGGAAATAAATTCCCACAGTTTGGGTTCAGTGAGATCTCCAGTGATTTCAGATGAAAGAAAAATCAGTTCAAGTGTAACTAAGTGATGAAATCTTTTAGAAATGTTTGCCTTCTACTAAAATTTTTATCTTGGGTTTTTATTCTTTTTTCAGAAAGCTGCACCAATTTCTTCTGCTGCTTTGCAACAGACTCGTGAAGCACAGTACTGCCCAGGACACGATAATGACCTTTTACACAAGTAGACTATTATGCCCTAAGACCAACAGTCACAGTTCTTAATACACACAGTCCAAGATTCACTGCATTTTAAAAACACGTGTTCTTACATTAAGGTCAACATGGAAGGTTTGGATAGACTTCTCAAGGCTCTTCATTGGGACCAGCATGTCCTGTACAACATGGTGTTGCTCGTACAGCTTTCGAATAGCTTCTCCTTGGGTGAGTTTTAACAAAGAGATTTTTGGAGGAACCATCCAGCCAAACAGGTAACGGAAAATGGGGTTATTGCCAAAAGGAATTATATCCTTTAAAGAGGAAAGAAAAAAGTTTGACTTAAGAATGCGTCAGTGAACCAAAAGACAATACTTCAGAATTCTCAGAGCAGTATTAAGCCAGATTTTCAATAAATTTAACTGCTGATCCTTTTGCTAAACTACTATAATACAAATATGAACGAGTTAAGAGAGGCCTTGACTGAACTTAGCTACACAGCCCTGCCCTGAGTCTCCTCTAGTTACAACGACTGATTTTCAGTCATACGAATCACAACATACTCAGCCCCAAATACTTTCAGAGAATGAAGTTCAGGGAACAGTAGGTTACTATCTTAAAACAACTAAAGAAGGAGTGCCTAAGAAGCTAAACTTACAGAACTCTTGCAAGAATAAACACATACAAGATCAGGTCTTAAAAGAATTTTAAAGCTGTAAAATTTTAAGTACTTCCTGCACAGCCAACTCCTGTTTAACTTCTCCAGGAACAGAAGGGATCCGGTATCTGGTATTTCAGAATGCTAAATAAAGTTTTGTGTAAATGCCCATCACAACAAATACATTTACGAAATTCAAAATAATGACCTCATTATATAATTACTATTCTGAGTTTAGGCAGGGCAAATTTTCAGCCATAATTTCACGTTCATGTTTTTTCCACTGTCTGCCTTTGGAAATCACTTAGTAGCTATAAAAACTTCACACTGAAATACGTACTTAAGGTCTAAATTCAGAAAAGCACTAAAAGGGAAATTAGGAGGTTATGATATAATGCCTTATATATAAAGAAGTGCCTTTGGATTTGTTTTGCCCAAATGCAGGGCTTTTAAATTTGCCATGAACCTCACTGTTTTTTTTCTGCCATGAAAGACAGAAGTGTTGCCAAGAGGAAGAAGGTACATTGTGCCTACACTGGGAAAGAGCAGAATACCTTCCTGCAGATGTTATTTTAATTTTGGAACTGGTCTTACTTGGAGCTCCCAGAAAATACTGCGTGTATGTCTATGGTAATAGTGTCTTGAGGGAATGTATTCTATTCCAGTCCTGTCAGCTTTCAAATACTTCTCCACATGCTTAAAGAACCACGGCTTGTAGTAGTTGCCAATTCTGTTTATCTACAAGAAAACATGCATTCATTAGCAAACATCAGCACAGGTAACAGTTACACCTTACTAGACAACATTAAGTATGTCCCCAAATTCCTTTACTGTGAAGAATCAATGTTATACCCTCTGTGACAGTTTGCAGGAGACCGTCCGAAGAGATCTAGGGAGCCTTCCTTTCTCTGCATGCATGGCTCCTTACGTTTCTTGCCATAAAGATTTAATTTAAATAAGGCTTGCTAAGGCTTCCCTGTTACAAGCTAATTAAGAGACCATGAATGTGACCGAACTGGATTCCTAAAACACTGATCTCTCAGCCCATTATTAATCCAAAGTCTCATTATGGCAGAGGAGAAGCATTCAGGTTGAGGGATGCAGTGAACAGTTAGTGTGTCCCTCCTGTAAATGTCCCTGATGTGTTTTACCAATATTAACTGTATTAAAAGCTTGCTGGAAAACGAGTTACTCTGAATAACTGAACGAGTTACAGGCTGAGAGAGTTGGGGTTGTTCAGCCTGGAGAAGAGAAGGCTCCAGGGAGACCTTATTGTGGCCTTCCAGTACTTAAAGGGGCTTATAAGAAAGATGAGGACAAACTTTTTAGCAGGGCCAGCTGCGACAGGACAAGGAGTAATGTCTTTAAACTAAAAGAGGGAAGATTTAGACTAGATATAAGGAGGAAATTTTTTACAATGAGGGTGGTGAAACCCTGGCACAGGTTGCTCAGAGAGGCGGTAGATGCCCCATCCCTGGAAACATTCAAGGTCAGGTTGAATGGGGCTCTGAGCAACCTGATCTACTTGAAGATGTCCGTGCTCATTGCAGGGGGGTTGGACTAGATGGCCTTTAAAGGTCCCTTCCAACCCAAACTATTATATGATTCTGTGAATAACTGCAGTTTAAAACAGCATTGGTATGAGAGAAAAAATACTTCTCTTCCTCCTTAGGTACAGCAATGAAAAGGCTGTAGACTAAATTATTTGCTAGAATAATGAAATCAGTGGGTCACTTCTTATCAGTTGAAGAGATTTAGAGTACAGACTCTGCTGTAGTAACAAAGAGCTGTAATTTAAAATATTCTGACAGACAGATCTAACTGAGACTGTTCCAATCTTATGATTCTGGTTTCATATTGGCATACAGTACAGCTTCAGTTAAACTTTGGGGGCATTTTTTTTCTTTATGAGTAACTTCCCTTTAGTTACCTTGCTTTGCTCAGCTTCATCAGTCAAGACTCCTGTCATGATGACTGCTTCTTCCAAAGAATACACAAGTCCTTCCACAAAACTATTCTCCTTTTTCTTAGATTCTTCAGTAAACTTTTCACAAATCTTCTGCAGTCCTCTCACAGGCTCATAATGTATTTTGACATACTTCTTGGCAGGAATCATTTTTATTTCTGCTGCAACCAGGAAACCCAGAGTACCACAAGACCAAGGCACTGCATAAAATAGGTCTGAATTTTCAGTCTGCAAAAAGTATGTCATACTAAATCATATATCCATACCGATAACTGTCAACGACATTGTAAATGATAGCAAAATAACATTTTGTCTTACTGGTGAACATCTCACAAGGCTTCCATCAGCAAGAACAAGTTCATAGGCCACGCAGGTGTGTTGAAAAAGTCCATAGATATGAGATGAAGACTCAATGCCAGTTCCCATGATGAGGCCACCTTATCAAGAGAGCACATAACAAATCATATGAAACGTACTCCAAAATGAACGTGGCTTATGAGAACAAAACCCCACTTTTAAGCTCTGGGCATGGCTTTTAAGACTATTAAAAAAAAAAAAAGTGCTTATAACATAAACACCACAACAGAACATAAGTTTCAACAGAATATTTCAGGAACCTTTAAAACAATGCAACATGTTACTGTGTAAGAAGCTAATGAAAATGCAGCAAAATCACTGAGCCTCTTCTCATCACAATGACCCTTACCTACTGTAAGGTCATCCAGCTCTGGTACCACAGGAATAGTCCATCCCATGGGATTCAGGTGTGCAGTCAACTGTCCCATGGTGACCAAAGGTTCCACACGAACAACCTAAAAAGCAAAAAAACCCAATTCCCCTCACCAAACATGAATTAAGCGTTCAGCATTAATGATGACAAAACATTGCTAACTGGATTGTACTTCCATCTGTTATCAGAATTCAGAGACTTACTCTCCTAAGAGCACTACTAAAAATAGTTGAAACTGTTTAGTGATTCCTCCTCTGCCTCAACATCTTGTTGCTCAGTCTCCAAAATCATAAATCAATCTGGTCTTTTAGACTTTCAGCGCATAAAAGCTAAGCAATTCCATATGCTGTTTTTTTGGACAGAAAAATCCAAGCACACATTGTAAAACCTGAAATTTGGTGGGTCTACTGCTACAAAAATCCTTCGTTCTTTATGGAATCATAATCTCCTCTTCAGCTACAAATACAGTAAAAAAAGCCATAAACTTCATTATTACGAAAGCTTTGTGATGAATTTGTTACCTGTCTCTCACTGTCCACTTCCAGAACATCCATTAAGTTGATCATGATGTTCTTATGAATCTTCTTATACTTTCCAACACGAAGTGACACAGTCAACCAGCCAGGCCGGCCAGTGCACATGTATCTTTTGCTGCCTTCATTTTTCCATTCCCGAACCTGCAAGAGGTAACAACAGAACTGATGCTTTAAGGCAGACACATGTAGTCAATAATGAATACCAGAAACATTTTTCCCTCACTGTGAAAAAACGTGCAGAAATACTGTTACTCCTCTACGTGCATGTTACCTGCAAGTAACAAAGCCTGGACGTCTCTATGTTGAGCAGCAATGCATTGGAAGTCTCTGCAGACCTCTCAACTTCTAAATAAAATACCACCACAGGGGTCTAGTTATGTAGAGGAAGCATTTCTAATACCCTGTAGCTTTTGGGTTTTTTTGGAGACAGGATTCAGGAAAATCCACAGAAAAACCTATATTCTAAGGGGGGTATTATCACTGTCATAAATAATCTTAGTTCTGTGAAGGTTAATGAAGCAATGCCTCCTCCTAAACACACAAAAAAATGGTCTGAGCCTCCAAATAAACAGGCAAAGACAGAAAAGTTGAGAAGGAAAATGTGTAAGCCATACACACGATCCATGCACTTTGCAAAGCCACAGTGGTTAACATTTGGAGAACAAACATCAATTACAGCGTTCTCTTCAAAGCTCAACGGCCACTACAGCTGGTGGTAAAAAACCCAAACCCTCAAAGAATAACTCCATGCACATTAATATCCATCTGTATCTGCAATGAACACGAGAGACAAGGAAGAGAACAGAAGCAGACGTGACAGAATTATCATAAATATCAGAGAGCACAGAAACATTACAGAAATCTGCACTTCTGGGTGGAAGAAAAGTTTCAGCTCCCCTTCAATCATCTCTGGGAACTAACAATGCCGAGAAGCTGGATGCGAGTGGTATTAAAACACGGTATGAAGCCAACCATTCCAAGATTAACATTTTCATGTTACACACGCGCGCACACGTACGTGCCTAAGCCGTGTGAGTGTACAGAGCGATGCACAGCACACCTCTAAGGATGGCAGGGTGACAGCGGCCGGACAGCCCCATCGGGACCTGCCAGCAGTTGACGCCGCAACTTTGAGAGGAGTTTCAGGAAAAAAAACCCAAAACCCACGGGGACAGAAACACCCGCTGGCTTTTATTCGTTTGCTTTTTCCCGCTCCAGGTGGCGCAGCCGGATTCACGGCTGGATTTTGCCCCGGCTCCGGGAGAGGCGGGGGGTGGGGGG
>VFFE01009212.1:4509137-4537634 GCA_008921705.1 Burhinus oedicnemus | reverse complement strand
GTGTCAAGCTGTCCTCCCGGCCCGAGGAGGGGGTGCGGGGGTCCGGCCGGGCCTCACCTGCGCCTGGATGTGGCGGACGCGCTGGGCGTGCTGCCGCGGGGCGCTGTGGAGGCGCCAGACGGCCCAGGCGCGCAGCTGGTAGTAGACGTCGAAGAGGATGGAGAGCGGCAGGAGGAAGAGGCAGACGAAGACCCAGCGGTGGTGCACCAGCACGGCCTCCAGCCCCCGGTGTCGCACCCACAGCAGCAGCAGCAGCAGCCCGACGCCCAGCGACCACACCGGCGACATGGCGACGGCCGCCCGCACGCGCTCCCTCACGGCCGCCGGTACCCCGCCATGCCGCGCCCGCCGCTCGCGCGCTCGCCGCCCGGCCCCGCCCCTCCCCCCGCGCGCCCGCTCCCCATTGGTCGCCGCCGGCCTTCGCCGTGAGGCGAGGGGAGGGGAGCGGCCAATGAGGGCGCTCGGGGGAGATCGGACCAGGAGCTGAGGCCGCCGATTGGCTGCGCGCGGCGGGCCCCGTTCTCCCCTCATCGCCGCGGCCGCCGGCCCCCGCCGGCCCGCTGCCCCCGCCGTGGGCTGCCCCCCCCCCGCTATGGGGCAGTGGGGGACCGGGCGAGCCCGGCCAGGGCTGGGACGGGGCCCAGGGCAGGGTCAGACCCTCGGCCAGGCCTGGGACGGGGCCCGAGGCAGGGTCATACCCCCGGCCAGGGCTGGGGACGGGTCATGAGGCGGAGGACAGGGCCTGAGGGGGGTGTGGGGCAGGGGACAGGCTCTGAGGCAAAGGACCTACCCCCAGTCAGGACTGAGGGGAGTATGGGGCTGGGGACAGGCCCTCAGCAGCTCGGTGGTGGAGGTGCTGTGGTGGCCAGTGTCCTTCGGACAAGGGGCTCACCCGGGTGCCTTTGGATTGGGAGGCAGGAGCAAAACACCACTCTCTTGGGCACCCTCATGGTGTGGTTTTGAGGTACCAGGGAAGCTGGCAGATGTCTCCCACAGAAACTCGAAAGTGCCATGCAGTCCAATTTCAAGAAGGAAGAAGGAGATAACCCCCTGCGAAAGGCAGCTTGCTCTCTAAAACGCTGGTGGAAAATTCCTCTCCTCCCACTCTCCATGGTGGAACAGCTGGAAGGAAGATACATAAAGTCTGTGAGGAAGATAAGACTTTTCCTTAAACCAAAATCTGTTATGTCTCTTAAGAGGTGTGCTGTGTGAGAGGACAGCGGCAGAGCTGCCCCGCAGACGATGGCTGCCCCAGGAGACACTGACACAGCATGGTGCCATCAGGGACCCTGGAGTGGCACAGGGAGATCCGCTGGGTTCAGGGAGGAACATGGTGTCAAGGTGTTTTGTGAGGATGCTGCCACGGTGACGTAGCACACTAACATGTCAGATGGTGCCTCTTCCTCATTGCCAGCAGGACAAATACCTTTGCCTTAGCTGCCACAGGAGTTACTCGGAAGCACCAGGCTGGGAGGGATCTCTGCATCAAGGTTCAGGGATCGGCTGTGTCAGGCAGCCATACCTTGTAGTCTCCTTCAGACAACTTGCAGGCTTTGTTTTGAACCCAGTTCATTTTTTGTCCCACTGCTTTTATTGAAAGCCTGGTCTGAAGCTTCCCTGCTCTGAGGTTTGAAAATGGTCTCCTGATCTCCAGCCTAAATTTATTCACAGCCAAATTATATTTGTTGCACTTGTGCCTAGTCTGCCCACTAGCTCTTTTCTTTCTTATGTCGGAGTTGATGTTATCTGCTTTTGTTTACCAATTTGTCTGCTGACTGGAATTATGCATGGAAAAGAAGTTTCCCATGCCCTAAGAGAGGTTATTTTAACCTCTCTGAAGGAGCTAAGTAATTATTCTTGATCTGAGTGTGATCAAGTGCAGGGCTTATTGGATAACAGCATCATTTATTCATAAGGAGATATTTATACCTTCAGTGTAAATACTGTTTTGAAATTGTTTTTCTGAAGACCCATTAAAAGCGTTTATAATGTTTTCCATGTTCTGCTCTTGTTTTTGTAAGGGTCCTAGGCAGCAAGAAGGGAGTAGGTGAACTCAAAGATTGCGATGCGAAACTGTGCTTTAAAACAGAGTGAATCACCATTAAGATTATGAAATTGGTGAAATTGCCTGTGTACCTAGCGATGCCAAGCATAGAAAATACAGGAATCGGAAGGGGATACGGGAAGGGGAGGCAGATGTTTCAAATGCTGATGTTTTTCAATTTTAGTTATTTTAGGTGTGCGCAAAACATCATCCAACAATCTATGTAGGCTTAGGAAAACATCATCTGCAAATTTGGTTTGTAAAGCTAAGATTCCCTTGGTGTCTTTGTAAGACTAAAATCCCCAGTCTCTTCAATTGAATTATCATTTTAAGTGTGTTTAAGCTGTTAGTGCTTCTTAAAAAAGCAGTCCTCTTCCCTTCCTCTCCTCCCTCCCACTCCTGCCATCCCATCCACCCACTCATGCTGTTCTGGGCAGGCTGTGCAGTACAAATGCTTCTGCTGTCACTCAGTTAAACAGGTTGGGGAGCTGATCTGACTGAAGAATTGAGCTGTTTTTTAGATCAATGTTTTTCTGCCTGGCTCAGCTCTCTGGTGGACTTCACCCCACGGATGCTTGTGTAGGTGGGGTGCGGGGAGCAGAGCAGGGGCCCTCTCATTGACCGTGCCGGAGCTACCCATCTCCTTGGTGGGAGCTCACCACGGATCGCCCTGCCAATACTGTGCAGGACTCTGTTCATTGCCAAGCGGGATTTAGTGGTAACGATGCAAAGGCTTTTGGATGAAGAAAGAATGAAAAGGTGCAGCGGTTTGTCTAAGGAGACAGCTAAAAGGGACATGATAATAATATACAGAGCTTTTGAACTGCAGACAAAAGTAGGCTGAAAACTTCTGTCTCCGTAAGAAAAGTATCAAGAGGCATTCAGAGGAAGCAAAGAAAGGCGCTGAAAAGCGTTAGAAAGCCCTTTTTTCCACGCAAGCTGTCATAGCCCTGGTACTGACTGCCACAGAGCTGCTGTTGAGTGGTACCAGGGTGTCAAAAGGACGGGCATTTTAACAGTAATAGTTACGAAAACTAATCAAGAATTTTGGGAAGGCTTCTTAATTCCATGGTTACTAGGGGTTAGGAGTACATTTCCCTAAACCTTTGGGTTTCCTGCACATTTGTTTGGCACAGAGCCGGTACTGTCTGAAATGAGACGCGCTTTCAGAGGGTTGGAGGGACGTGGTGTTCAAAGTGCTGTGTGAGAAGCTCCCTCTACTGAGAAAACCAAAGTATATTTGGTCGCCTGGAAGGAAAAGCCCGTGGGGGGACATAGGCTGGAGTGGGGCTTTCTGTGTGACACTGCTGGCAGGTTGACGCCTGTTGTTCTGGATATGATCTGAACGAATCTTGAGAGCTCTCGTACATCCAGTAATTGAAGAAAAATGTCAAATTTCAGCTTGAGGGCTTTAAGGAAAAAAAGTACAGGGGGATATTATCAGATGTTTTATAGACTGATGATGTCAGAACAACTGCCGGAATATTCCAGAGGGATGACACATCCTTACCCGTTAGCTCTGAAAGAAAAAAGTCGCTTTGTGGCACGGCAAGATTTAAAGCCAGCCTGGTCTGGGGAGTGCTCTGTGCCTTTCTGAGGCAAAGCAGGGCTGTACCAGGCAGGAGAAGCATGTACCCCACGCGTGGGATTGGGGTACGCTTCCAGGGAACATGAGGGAGGGCAGCCAAACACTGCTAAATCCGTTTGATGGTGTAAACCTAAATGGGAAACAGCTGGTGTGATGGTCCTACCTGTCTGAAGACTTAGGGACTTGGGGACTGGAGCAGGTCCGTGGGACCTTTTTCCACCTGGGTGCACATTTGTGAGGCCCAAGAGATTTCAAAAGCCAGCAGAGACATTTCTGCTGATGTTTGATTCATCAAACCTGCATGCTGTACCTTAGAAAACCTTCTGTTTAGATGGTGTATGGGAAGAATGTGGTTTCCCTTATGTTGCTCAATTGCCCGGCTTCCAGAAGGTGTTTTTTGAAAGGTATTTATCCATAGAATATCCATTATCCAGGACCTGCTTCTCAGGTTTCACAAATATTTCATGTGAGGGAGTAGAGATGTATGACAACTTGAGGAGGAGGAGGGCAAAGCTGTAGCCGTGGTGGCTGTCGGAAAATCGATCAAAAAGGGACAATGGGATTATAGTTACTTTAGAAACTG
Source organism: Burhinus oedicnemus (assembly GCA_008921705.1). Classification (NCBI taxonomy): domain Eukaryota; kingdom Metazoa; phylum Chordata; class Aves; order Charadriiformes; family Burhinidae; genus Burhinus; species Burhinus oedicnemus. The sequence goes on along the minus strand of VFFE01009212.1, from coordinate 4,533,419 downwards.
CTGGGTAGATCTCAGGGAAAGTGAAACACCATCTGAAGGCTTAGACAAGGATCTTTAGGATGATTAGGCTATTTTAAGTGTAGGTGGACCTAATCTAATGTGAAAGGACTTGTTTAACATCTGTGATGGGGAAGGGTCTCCAGGTGGCTGTAGCCCAGCCTGCCCAGCCCACCTAGTCCTCAGGATAATTTTGCTCGTTCTTCCTTGCCTTCCCCTTGTCCTCTCGAGGCTGCAGTCACCACGTTTGCACTGCAGTGGGCTTCACCAAGAGAAGGAATAACGCTGGCTCTGCAAGGCAGGACAAGGAACCAAGCAAGGACGCCTGGGCTGTACCCTATGCGTTTGCACGCTGGCTGTGTTGTGTGGCCCCACTCCTCCAGCAAGGAGTTATTGGAGATGGCTGGTGGGACCCCAGTCATCATCTTAGGAGGAAGCAGATGCAGGGTGTGAAGTGAAATCTGGAATATGAACGATGGCAGAATGGGGCCTATCCTTCGGTGGCCATGCACTGCGTCAGGAGGCAAGGTCAGCTGCCGGTCAGCACGTTCGCAGAGCCACCGAAAAAAAACCCTGTGCCGCAGAACGTGCGAGAGCTTTCGTGTATTCTCTCTGACGTGTATTAAATCCAGCTTTACAACTGCCTGTGAAAAGACGCACTGTCTGGGATTTATAAAAAGAATCACTTGTCAAAACAGAGAGCCGGGTTGGGAAAGGAATTCAGCCCTCCCTTCATTGTCACTGGGGCCGGTGTCCTCAGCAGCAAAAATTAAACGGCTGTGGCAAGGTAGCCGGCATGATGAGCGGGTTGCTGAAGGACCTGGGGATCCAGCACTGGAACTACAAACTGGGGGAGGCCGCACTCCTCGTGGGTGAGCAGTGGAGGAGAGCGAGTTCATGGGCAACCGTCGGTTGGCTTCATGGCCCCTCTGGGTAGGAGGCTGTCTGAGAGTGAGGAGGGGCAGCAGCTGGAGAGGTGGTGGTGGTCCCCTGTCTCCTTCCATCGGTGAGATCCTGGAGACACCGACTGTGCTGGGCATCAGAAAGGAGCTGCAGCCACTGAAAGGCAATAAATAGACTATTTTGGACTCATGATATAACGGACAGGTGTACCAGTGGCCTCCAAGATGGCCAGGGTGAACTTTGTCGTGAAGGCAGTTGTGAACCACAGCTGGTGATGAGCAACTCCAGCGTACCCTCTCCCATCACTTGCCTCCAGCCTCTTCTTGCCTGGAGTGGCAAACGCTGTGGGAACAAGCAAAAAGCATTCGGGGCTAGCGTGACGGTGAAGGCTTGCCAATGTCACCAGAGGAAAACACTGGAAGTTATTTTTCTGTACAGGCCACATTTTTCTCCCGTTTTCAGCTCCCAGCAAATCTGCGTGCGTGTTTAACCTCCTGGTACCAGATGTACTTGCGGGCCCTTTTCCTCCAAATAAAGCTAAGACTTTCACTGCCTTGGCCGTCGCCATTCTCCTCCTGGTGCTGTCACTCCGTCACCTGTCTGCTTTCATTTATTTCAACGTTTTAAAAATTCCATGGGCCCACTCCCAGATGATGTAAACTGATAAAACTCCAGGCCACGCTCCAAAAACATCAGTGTAACTGTAGGATCTTGCCCTTTGGGTTTACTTACCTATGCCAAAGAAAAATAGAAAAGCTATAAGCAAAGCAAAAAAGGAAAAGAACGGCGGAAAAAAAGCAGTTAAAAATGTTGGTTATACAAGAGTTGTGTAGCTATTATAGTTACCTAGCATATCCTTTTCATAAGCGAAGCAATCGCAGCCAGATAAGTTAATAATTAAGGGTGACAAAAATATACCATTGTTCCAATAATAAGGAACCGTATTAGTCTTATCGAAGATAAATGGAGGCGTATTTAATATGGTTCAGTGCTATGCTGGTAGACTACCAATGCCCCCTTTTCACTAGAAAACTCAGTACAAAATCAGGTCAAAAGCTGTTTGCCGGTCTCTGTTAAGCCATTTTCCTTCCCTCCGAGTTGCTTGCCTCCTTTCGATGGCAGATGTGCTCTGGTGGCAATCCACGTTGGGAAGCGACTCCCACGTGTATGGAGCTGAGCAGAAGGAAGCTGGAGGCTTCGAGAAGAGGTTCCTGCCCCTTTCTATCGAGAGCGACAGGACGTGCTCCCACGTGTGGAGCATCCCGTGGAGATACAGGACAGTTTCAGACTGAGGACTGAGTAAATAGCCTGGTTCTCACCCCTGCAAAGAAGTGATTGGCAAAGGTCTCTGCACGCGAAGGTGACGAGGGCGCGATTGTGCAGTCTCTTTCAATATAAGACACTCCTGTAAAATTCAGTTTGGCGGTCTTGATTATAGCCATACCTCATAAAATGAGACAGCATTGCCAGTACCTCCTGACACAATTGAAAACCAATTCTTTCATAGCTCTAGCAAGCGCAGACATGCGATGGCTGCAAAACTCTGCCGATGGGGAGCAGTGGCCTTTCCGTACCCACACACAGAAATCCTGTGACTCTCAAAATAGATCTGAGAATGGGTAAATGCACAGATCCTGTCTCCAGCTCACGTTTAAACCGAGGTGTGCGTCTCAAGCCTCGTGGGCTGAGCTGGAGACTCGCACAACTGCTTTCTGTCTCCTTCTACCCTCTCCATCCTCAGCAAGACCCATTTTTTTTTCACAAAATGCTTAAGAAAAAGCATCGGGAGATCAGCCAGCAATAACCCATTGTCATCCCAGAGCGGTTAATTACCATTATCTCTAATATCAGCCAAGAGCCTGTAATAAGCTCTGAACTTTTATTGCATTGAGGTGTCCATTCACATCCAGACTAAAGCAGATTATGGGGCCGGGATGAGCTCTCCCTCCTGCTGGAAGTGGCACAGTGACTCACCGAGGGAGGAGAGTTTCATCCCTCTGCGAGGCAAGGAGTCACCCGCCAACAAGAGTTGACAGTTTTCTGGCACAGGAGTATTTACACCTCCGGGGAAGTGAAACTACGCTCTTTCAAATAAGATGAGTAGCCAGACTAGCTCCTAGCTAAAGAAAGGACCTGATACATTTTGAGGAGAAAGATTAACTCTCTGGGTCCCGGAAGACTTCAGAGGGAGGTGGAGCAGGGGAGGCTATGTTCTCCATCAGGGATGGCAGGTCTCTGTCTCTGGGATGCTTTCTCTGAGGTCCTGCCGCAGTCTGAGATGCTGATGGTAAGTCACCTCGATATGGGGGATAGAGACCTTTTTTTCCAGTCTGAAGGTAAGTAATTTAGGCAATGTCTTCTATCTGTTTCTTCACATGCATCTTTATAAACGTCTGTTACTCACCTTCATGACCTTCTCTTTCTCCCAGGCTGGTATAGGGTCTGTTTTTCTCTGACATGTCGAGGGAAGAGGCAGGAGCAATCTGCTCTTACACCACCATAGGAGAAAGCTTCCACTACTGTAAATCAGGAGAATATGTCTGGGTTGGACCCTTAAACTACAGAGCTAACTGGAGTGGGAGCCAAATTCACCATTGAGGGAGCCACAGCGCTGCCCTTGGCTTCACCGGAGACGAGCGCTGATGTCCGCAGTCAGCCTGGCTCTGTCACTTTTAATGCCATTACGGAGAAGCTGCGGCCCTTTATTTCCCAAACTCACCTCCTGTCATTTTTGCAGGACTTCGAAATTGTCTCCAGCTACCTAGAAACCCAGGTAAGAAGATGCAAATATTCCAGGTTAAAAGCGAGGCAAGGTGTGCGGGCAGAAGTAACAGCTTTCCCCAGGTCAACGGACGGCACCGCAGACAAGCTTTGAAGAGAGCAGACGAGCTTTTGGGCACAGCAGTACAGCCAGAGCAACATCTCTGCCGCTGGAAGGAATGAAGTGGCATTTGCTGTTTGAAACGGAGACCACACGGCGTGAAGAGAAGAGAACCAAGCTAAACAACACCTACCTCCTAAGCTGGAGTAAGAAACACGGCACCTTTCCCAAGCGCCTCACCACCTATAACCCTCAGACACCACGTGCTGCCCCAAATACTCTGGTTTTTTCCAGTTATATGTATCTCTTAGACTAATAAAAAGCGCTCCCTCTCCTTTCAGCCATACCTTGCGTACCTCCTCAGGCTGTCATGCCTGCAACAAAAGTTTTGCAGGGTTTGCTGGCAGCACGGTATCCCTCAGCAACTGCCCAGCACTGATGTAGGCAAGTGCTTGTGGGCAGCCCGGTGCCAGGTCAGGAGGTCAGATAATGCAAGGAAACCAGCTGTGGAACATCTGGAACGAGTGCGTGTTGGACACGGAGGGCTTCCTCATGCCTTCATATACAGTGGCAACCAGACAGGCTAGATGGCTGCTCTATCCTTTTTCTAAAAATCATAATTAATGCTGCTTTTAAGCTTCTCTTTTGCATTTCTGTGCTGAAAAAAACATATTAAAAAGCCCGTTACCTGCTCCCTGGAGTCCACGGTAATAGCTGAGTGCGGCGGAGACACGAAGACTGCGCAGGGTCTTGGGAATGCCAGGGTAGCTGGAGTTCGTCCCATGTGAAACGCTGAACTCCCTGGAAAGCAAATTTAGCCAGTTTTGTCTTTAATTAGAAGTACTTTTTTGAACGTCAGCATTTGGACTCAAGGATGCACAGGAGCTTCAGCCTCCGATATTCAACGGTGCGGTAAAGCTAACTGCTAACTGCTGCAGACCTTCGGTAGCGCTCTCTTTTTGGGTCTGATGGCTGAACTCACGGCTGGCATCAAGCTTGACTGAAGAGCCTACAAGGCTGAAAATCGATGTTTCTTCACCGCGAGCCAAATGACAGCTCCTGCTCTAGCAAAGCTGTAAAACACGCTGGGTGGTGGGCTACCACAACGGTTGGTTGTGCCTCTTCCCAGAGAAAGAAGCTTAGACCTGAAACGTGCAGGGGACGTGGGGCATCCCTAAGGCAAAAATCTCCAGGAGCTCAAGAAAAGTTTTGCCTGACTGAAAACTGAGCAGAGGCATCGGGATTTAACTCTTTCCTTTTCCCACCCCTTTTTAGGCAAATTTCAAGTCCTTTGCAGATTTTGGTGGAAAATTCCTAGGAAGCTCTTACTGTCCCCGTTTGCAACACAGAAATTTCCCTTGCAGGAAACCCGCAGCTTTATCATGCCCCTTTATCTACACAACAGCCTCAGCGGGACGTGGCACGTCAGCCCGCTACTCCTGTACTAACACGAGTCCCGAATGAAGAGCAGAAGGAATTTAAGATCATTGCTCGTCCATAATGCTCTCTGTGGATGAGGGTATCAGTACTTCTCCCTCTCCAGGACTTCCCACCACAGCCACGTTTCCCCAGCGTGGTGCAGCTTTACAAACTGCTGGTTAGGACACTGTTATGGTATACTTCTAAGTTTTAAAACACTCAGAGGTTTTGGGTCCAGAGGTTTGCTGGATGATGGACATAGCTAGTGCAGAAACCGCTTCAGAAACTGATATTAAACAAGTGATGGAGCTGAATACACCTCTTGCTCTTCTGTTAAAATTCAAATCCAGTAAAAGCCATTACAACTAAATAATAAGATATATTATGTACAAAGTGGGGTTTTGCAGTCAGAAAAGTCTCAGGGCAAAAAAATAGCTGTCCACAGAAAGAGTACTTCTTGGTGAACCTGGCCACAACAAACAAACACCACTTTGTGGTCATGGGGATGACCACGTTTCACATCCAAATGCTTGGCTTTTCCTGCTGGAGAGGAAGGATGAGTAGTTCCAAACCCTCCAGCTGCTCATATAGCAGAACCATGAAATGGCCAGCTGCAGGTTCAACCCAAAATGAGCCTAAGGACACTGGTGAACATTGCGTCATTTGAAGATGTGGGACAAATATTTTCGATGCCTGGATTTACTTACTGGATTAGGTAGGAGTGCCTTAGCCAGTATATCAACTAACGCAACTAATTAGGCATTTTAAGAAGATGCAAATTAAAGCAAAGATAAACAGCAGGAGGTTTCTCACTTGCTTTACGTGTGCTGGGTGCAGGAACACCTTCCCGTCTGCACATCCTCATGGCTGCGTGCTGCTGCCCTTACCAGCTTGGCAGCCTGCACCCACCTCTGCTGTGCCCAGCGGCCCGTGCTGAGGGGAGACACAAGATGTGCCAGCCCCTTGGGAATGGCTTGTCTATGGATCTAGACAACGTGGGCACCTTATGCCTGCTGAGACGTGTCCCCAAAGCCCTCATCGGTGGTTCTTTTGTGTCTCGGTCATGGGTGGCAGCACCCTGCCGAGCGGTGCTTGCCGGGGGCCACTGGGTGTGGGGAAGAGTAGCCCGGGTGCCAAATCACCGGCGGAGACCTGTGACCTGGTCCAGGGTGTCGACACCCCCGTCCCAGGTATGAGGGCCCTGGCAGGAAGCCTGGGCTCCTCTTCTCTGGGCTTAACGTCCTGGTACACCCAAAGTCACTCTTGACTTGGTGCTCTGGTGTCAACCACCGGGTCGTGATGGGGCAGAAAGTGCATGCATGTGCACACCCCCTCACGCACACCCCCAGAGGTATTGAAAATGCTAATTTATTTAGCCTGATTATACAGCGAAATACACTATTTTACATGTGATTTACTGCAGCAGCAAAACGTGGTGAACGGTGAATCAAAAAGCAGCACTTTTCCGTGCCAGCAGCGTTGATCAGGCACAGCATCCTTACCTGGGGGAGGCAATTACTGGAACAATCTCTCTCCATTCCTCCTTTGTTCCTGTTCTTGCAGGGGCTGTAACTGTCTTTTATATCTCCTTGTTTTCTCCACCACGGTTCCAGCATGCATGGGATGTTTTACATATTTTTGCACAGCCATTCTGTCTTTATTCTGGAGAAGCCCTTTGCCCGTGCTCCGTGATGTGTTGCAGCACCTTGTCCACCAGCAGGCAAGTTCTCAGAGAGGGAAAATGCAGTTTGGCCAAGGTGCTGCTAAGCAGACGGAGGTGCTGGCACCACTTGGCACTTACAGCCTCCACCTTGTTGTGAAATATTCGTCGTGGGTTTGCGGCTGCCTGTAGGCCAGCTTTCTGGGGAAGGCAGAAGATCGCAGATGGTTATGGGGCTGGAGGACCAAATGGCCAGAGCAAAGCGTTGGCGCATTGCCACCTCACTCTCTGCAGCCCGGTGCTAGCACAGGCACGCCGAGCCGTCCGCTAACGCTGCCTTGACGTGCTTCAGAAGCCATTTGACAATCAACTTCCAGTTAAATATAATACCTGAGCAGGTAATGAGCAGAAGAAGATGTCTCATTGTCCTTTAATAGGGGAGCTGGTGATTCACAGTGCCCACGTCACTCAGGGATGGCAGGTGCTGGTAATAGGAGTGCTCAGCACCAGCGTATCTGCGGCAGAGGAGTCCAGATGTTCTCTCCTGGGGTCCCCAGGGCCAAATCCTGTCCTGCCAAGGAGCGAGGACCACAGTGTTTTGAGGACACCTGGGATTTGTTGTCAGGGATTGCACCCTGGGGTTGGAGGATTTTGCTGCATTCCGACCCGGGGAGTGAGGTCACACTGGGGCGCTGGCCTTGGGGACCCCTGCCCCATGCCCCTCTGTGACGGAGACCCAACCTGCCACCAGGCCAGCCCCGTGTGAACCTGCCCTCCTTGCGCCTCGGTTGACCATTTGTAAAATTCCGCAGTGTCGGCAGGGAAAAGGAGCTGCACACCCACACATTCTTCAGCTAGGCTGAGCAGCTACCAAGCATACAGATGGGGACAAACTTTTTAGCAGGGCCTGTTGCGATAGGACAAGGGGTAATGGCTTTAAACTAAAAGAGGGAAGATTTAGACTAGATATAAGGAGGAAATTTTTTACAATGAGGGTGGTGAAACAGGTTGCCCAGAGAGGTGGTAGATGCCCCATCCCTGGAAACATTCCAGGTCAGGTTGGACGGGGCTCTGAGCAACCTGATCTACTTGAAGATGTCCCTGCTCATTGCAAGAGGTTGGGCTAGGTGACCTTTATCGGTCCCTTCCAACCCAAAGTGTTCTGTGATTCTGTATAGGAAGCAGATAGGACTTCCACGATGGGGCTTTGCATCAGCCTGTGCAGGTAAATCCCGAGCTGCTTTTGAGGCAGCGAGGTGAGGAGCTGCAAGCAGCGCAGGAAGAGCAGCCCGGGGTTCGGCTGCCGCGCAGATGTATCCATAGAAATGGCTTTGTCTGTCAGTCACGCTCAGCTGTAGCTCAAGAGCAACGCAACGGATCTGTGAGAGCGCACAGCAATAGCACAGCGTGTCACGACGGCTCGTGATAAAATCTGCCTCCACCTCTGGGATGAGGAATTGTGCCTGAATCCAGGTGCCAGTCATACGGACCATCCTGGGTGTTAGACCAGAGCATCCTCAGTTTGTTAACCTCCTGGTATCCTCATGAGTGCTGCAGGGTAAAGAGATCCAGCTGGAATGGGGGAAAGGGGCAATATTGGCATTTGACAGAAGTGAGGAGAACTGATGTGGTCACACAGCAAGCTTGTGGCAGACATCCCCCTGTGCTGCAGCGTGGGTGTTCCACCCGTAGCACAGTGGTGTCCCACTGGTGTGGCAGTGGTGTCCACAGGGTAGAGGTGTCTGACCCATGGGGTAGTGGTGTCCACAGGGTAGAGGTGTCCCACTGGTGTGGCAGTGGTGTCCACAGGGTGGAGGTGTCCCACCCGTGGGGTAGTGGTGTCCACAGGGTAGAGGTGTCCCACTGGTGTGGTAGTGGTGTCCACAGGGTAGAGGTGTCCCACCCATGGGGTAGTGGTGTCCACAGGGTAGAGGTGTCCCACCTGTGGGGTAGTGGTGTCCACAGGGTAGAGGTGTCCCACTGGTGTGGCAGTGGTGTCCACAGGGTGGAGGTGTCCCACCCATGGGGTAGTGGTGTCCACAGGGTAGAGGTGTCCCACTGGTGTGGCAGTGGTGTCCACAGGGTAGAGGTGTCCCACCCATGGGGTAGTGGTGTCCACAGGGTAGAGGTGTCCCACCTGTGGGGTAGTGGTGTCCACAGGGTGGAGGTGTCCCACCCGTGGGGTAGTGGTGTCCACAGGGTGGAGGTGTCCCAGCCATGGGGTAGTGGTGTCCACAGGGTAGAGGTGTCCCACTGGTGTGGCAGTGGTGTCCACAGGGTGGAGGTGTCCCACCCGTGGGGTAGTGGTGTCCACAGGGTGGAGGTGTCCCACCCATGGGGTAGTGGTGTCCACAGGGTAGAGGTGTCCCACCCGTGGGGTAGTGGTGTCCACAGGGTGGAGGTGTCCCACTGGTGTGGCAGTGGTGTCCACAGGGTAGAGGTGTCCCACCCGTGGGGTAGTGGTGTCCACAGGGTGGAGGTGTCCCACTGGTGTGGCAGTGGTGTCCACAGGGTGGAGGTGTCCCAGCCACAGGGTACCTCTCACAGACTCTGCAGCCCGAAGCTTTCTCCAAGTCCCTGGTACATCTCTTCCCTGACTCCTGTGCTCCGGTGGCGACGGGGCTCTGTGCTCCCGGTCCCTTAGGAGCCGGGACAGTGCCACCCCAGCCCAGCTCACCCACCGTCCCCCCAACCAACACACCGGGGGCTCTTCCAGCCTTACCGACCTTCCCTCCCCGGCGCTCCCGGACCCTGAGAGTCCCCCCCAACGAGTCGCCTCCTTCCCAAGCAGAACACAGCAGCACGGCGCCTGCAGGGGGGGAGTTTCCTTTGCCTTTTTCTTTCTCTTTTTTTTAAATCTTTTTTTTTTTTTTTTTTTTCTACCCCCAGGACCGGGGCCGCGGCCACCGGGAGCGCCTCGCCCCGACGGGACGGGACGGGAGGGATGCTGCGAGGAGGGGATCGGGGCCACCGCCCCGACGGGACGGGAGGGGAAGGATGGGCGCCCTGCCCGCCCCGCCGCCGCCGCCGCCGCCCGCCCCCGGCCCCGCCCGGCCCCGGTCCCGCCCGCCCCGCGGGCCGGGCTCCGCGGGAGCCGCCGCTCGGCCGGAGCGGGGCTGGCGGCGGCGGGTGAGTACGGCGGAGGGTCGGGGTGGGGAGGCGGGAAGAAGGGACGCAGACGCCCCCCCTGCTTGTCGCTTTGCCGCAGGGGAGAGGCGACCGGGGGGTCACCGGCCGCGGCGGGGACGGGTCCCCCGGGGGTGCCGCCGGGCGACGGCGGCTTCTTTAGAGGGGACGTCGGGTTCAGGCATCGCCGCCGTCGGGGTGGCCGAAGAGGCGGCTGGCCTTGCTGGGGGCACAGGGCTGGGGGGACACATGTGCTTCGCCCCGCCAGGGCTCCGTCTCAACCTGCGTTCGGGAGGCTGACGGCACCAGAGCCTCTCGGATGCTCTTTCGAAAGCATCATTATTACTATGGTCCGGATGGGTACCAAACCCCTAACTAATAATAATAATAATAATAATAATAATAGCAAATTCAGGTAAAGGCAGGAAGGAATCTCCCTAATGACACGCTCACGCTTTGGCGTGTCGCTCCCCGGCGTTCCTCTTGGCACATCCGTGCGTGGTTAAAGGTCTCCAGCCCGGGCGGTGTGGAAGGACAGGCTTGTACGCGCCGTGGAGGGACGGGGTGTGGAGGTGGATTTCTGCTTGATGGCGGTGGGAGAGATTCAAAACTCTTTTCGTTTCTTGTGTCGCTGGAAAAGAGTGTTTTTCTGAGTAATGCTTAGTAGACCCTATGAATCACCATCTGCATAACTTTATATGGGGGATGCTATTCTCAGCATCTTGCTGAAACTATGTAAACTATTAACATTCGTATCTGTTTGTCCGTGGAACACGCAAATCTATTTCCCTGGAAAGACTATTTCAGAGCAGGTCAAAGGAGGAGATGGGGCAGAACAAAATGTCAGGGTGGCTCGGCGGGTGGAGATGGGTGTCTGGGAGCCGGCAATCGCTGTCTTCAGAGAGGCAGCCCCTCCGTGGAAATTTGTGCTGGAAATGCTCACTGGGAGACCTGATGTGCGGGATGCTGAGTGCCCCGGGAGCGGAGCCGGGGCCAGGCTTGGGAAGGAGGGACTCGGGTCCCACCCTGGCCTCCCACCTCCCCTCCCACCCCTTCTCCTTCGGCCTCTTCTTCCAGTGGTCGGTGCGCTGAGATAAACATCATGGGACTTTTAAAGAGGCTCGGGAGAGCCGTGCCAGCCCGGGAGGGGGTTTGGCAAGGGGACGGTGCGATGGCAATGTCACCCAGCGCGGAGGAGCCACCCCCGCACACGCGCTGCGGGAGCACGTGCCGGGTAGGCTGGAGGAGCTTTTAGCGTTGCTCCCTGCGCTGCGCTGGTTTTGTCAAGAGAGAAGAGTTTGTTCTCTGGAGCTGTCAATCCGTCACCTCCCAGAGGCTCTCCGCCTTCCCTCCACGTCCGCCTCCCCCTCGCTGCCACCGCTCCCAGATGTGCGCAGCGCCGGGGGCTGCAAAATTCCCCATGCCCGGGCAGGGGAATCGCAGTATCTCCCAAACTTCATCAGGGGAATCACAGCATCTCCCAAACCTCACCAGGCTCACCCCAAAGTGAGGAGAGTGTTGACTGCAGGAGCTGAACGTTTCGACTCTTGGTGCTGTTTCAATCCAGGCTTTCGGTTTGGAGCGACCTGTCATTTCCACGCTGTTGGATCGAGAGCGTTGCTGTAGGGTTTTTTGGGCTGTGGGGTTTTTTTTGCCAAATAATATTGGCTGAACATTTTCCGGGAAAATGCGATGCTCTCAGAAGGAGCTGGATTCACGGGTCAGTAGGGTCCTTGCGCTCTTCTGAGCATCGACTGCCGCAAGGCAGCATAAGCCCAGTTTGTCTGCTGTGTCCCGCTCGCGTTTGGTGGTGAGTTGGAGGATGCTGATGCCTAATAGCATCTAATAACATCTCTAACGAGTCTCTAACAGTGCCTTCTCCGTCTCAGCTCCGCCAAGCCCCTGCCATTCAGGAGGGAGCATCTAAACACGTCCCCTCATTATGGGGGGAAGCTCTGCCTCCTCTCAGCCTGGGAACACCACCTCCTTCTCGCCGGGTGACTGCGGCTGCTGGTGGGGACCACTGGCCACCGCCAGCCCAGGTGGCAATTTGGGCTCGTGACCGTGGGACGAGAGCCGGAGTGTGTTGTCGGGGCTCCCAGCCCTGCAGCCTTCCAGCAGCTTTCCTAAATCCCACTTCTCATTGGATTCCTTCATTAAACATAGATTAGATCAGGTGGTGTTTCTTTCACTACAAAGTAATTTGGCTTTCCATTTAGTGGGCCCATCTGATAAATAACGGCTTGAAATAATGTAATTCCAGCTGCCCTTGATCACACGGAGTCTGTGCTGGACTTCTGCTCCCTGCCCAGCTCCGGCTTGGCGCTTCCAGGTCTCAGGGTACAATTTAAGTCCCTGCTGTAGGAGGTGAGCGCTGCCTGGAAGAATGGAAACCAAAGCCACCAGATTTTCTTCATTTTACTGACATACGAGCAAAATGATGAAGGCAGAGGTAGGGGCTGAGTGTGGATCATCCAGCTTTCCATCCACATCCATGCTTGAGCTCCGTCTCCATCCTGGCCATCTCCTGGCGTGCAGGCTCTCCACTGGCACTGCCATCATGAGAAGCCCTCACAGAGGGGTCACCCGGGACTGAATCTGTAAGGGGGTGCTGGTGCTTAATTCCCACATGCTCCAAAGTTTTTGTCCACCAAGAAGTGGGGGCTGAACCTGCATCTTCTTGCTGGGCAGTGAGCAGGGCCAGAGGGGATGTGGTGGGACCTCTCTGCCGCCCTGGTTGCTGGTGCTGTTTGGTTAGTTGGGGGCTGGGGTCAGAAGCCAGCTCCCCCTCCCCAAATTTTCCTGCGCTGGGGAAGGATGTGTGTGACACACACGCTCTCGGTGTGTGACATTGAGCTGAGAAGTGCCACCCAGCAGGAAAGCATGGCACCGCCTCATCTCTTTGGTTGTCAAACCAATCCCAAACCCACTCTGATAGGGACGGTGAAGGTGGTGATAACACCTGGGGGATCGATCGTGGTGGGGAGCTGAGAAGCTGTGCGCCGGAGCTGACCCAGGGGAGTAAGATTTGAGGTGCAAAAGCTCAGCTGGATGAAGATCGAGCAGACTCTTCCAGCGTCAGGCTATTTACCCCACCTTCAAAATAAACTGAAGCCCCTCTCGGCTTCTGGAGTGTTTTGAAATGGGACATCATAGCTGGGTCAACAAGAGCCTCATAGATCTCAGTGGCCTGTTGCCTTCGTCCCCCTGACACAGCAGAAATACTTACTTCAGTGGTAGGTCATTCCCTCTCCGAGGGTTTATCTTGCATCAAGCACATTCCTGAATTTTAACGGAGATACGGATGGATTCCCGCTCCCATCCTTGCCCTGAGCTTGGTTGCGGTGGGCACCACAGCTATTGCGGGCTCCGTCAGTGACGGGGAAGCTCATTGGGGTCCCTGCTCCCTTGGCTTCTCAGGAGCCATGCCTAGGTGAGGTCCCTTGGATTGCCAGCATCTGAGTTGTGGGTTGTTTTTTTTTTTTTTTCCCCCTGAAATAGCAGCTCTGTGACTTTCAGAGATGGTACTTGGCTCTTTTCCCTGAGAAAGCAAGAGGCAGCGCAGCCCCGAATCCCCTGGGCTGCGGGTTTTCGAGCAGTGATGCCAGACACCTACTGTCACCATAGGACTGAGTTACGTCCAGTTTCAAAGGAGAAAACATGTACCCTGATAATTCAGAAGTGATGACATCTTAAATTTATGTCCCTCTCCCTAACCTCTTCCATAAGCCTTGCTTTGATCAGAAACCCAGCTGGCGTTCCTCCGAGCTTGGGAGGAAGTCTGGAATAAAACCCAAAGCCAAGAGCTATGCAAGTCCCCGGAGCCGCCTCCGTAGCTCCCCTGGCTGGGGTTTCCATCCTGCCTCCATGGGAGCACTGTGTTGTTTCTTGAAAATGAGGATGTTTTTATGAGGCTTTTGGGAAGTTTATGGGTCCAAACTGGTGGCTGAGTTCCCTCTGCTCAAGGGCTTCCCATCTGAGATGGTGGAAATGTCCCTTTTGGTGGTCAATAATAAGTAGCTGAAGAGCACGCAATCCCCAGAGAGGTCCTAGCTCAGTAGTTTTCTCCTCTAGCAGGTCTTCCATGAACTTGTCCCGCTCAAACCTGGTCTCTTTCTTGTCTTGCAGGACGTGGGCTCTCTCATGCCTTGTCTCGCTCTTCTCCCCTCCTAAAACCTCCTTCCGAAGGATGGCAGCTGCCTCTTTCCGCTACGGCATGACCATCACCGGGGCCGTGCTGCTGGTGACAGGGACGCTGTGCTTTGCCTGGTGGAGCGACGGGGAGGTGGGCTCCCCGGCCAGCAGCGGGGCTCGCCTCCTGCCTCCCCGGGAAGCCGAGGTTGTTCCCAGCTCCTCCTCCAGCGCCCTGCTCCGCTCCGTCAGCTTCTTCTGCTGCGGCATCGGCGGCATCCTCCTCCTCTTCGGGCTCCTCTGGTCCGTGAAAGCCAACGCCAGGGTGGTCTCCCGCCGCTACCAGTACCATTTCCCCAGGGACCTGCAGTACTTCACCGCGGAGCCTCTGGAGAAGTGGAACTGCAGGTGGGTGCCACGTCCCCACGTGGCGCTTGGGTGGGAAGAAGTCGAGGGTGGGTTTGACTGTCCCGGCACGGCCGTGTAGCTAATCCTGCTCTCAGGCTTGCTCGCTGGCGAGCTCAGATGAGCACTGACGCTGCCGCGCTGCCGGCTGCCGCTCTCCTCCTGCCCCCTGAGCAGATGCTCTTGCTCATTAGTGTCAACCTTCACCCAAGCCCCCGCAACCTGCCCTCCCTGCAGGCACCCTCCGTGCCCACGCTGGCTGCTCCCGCAGCTGGCTCAGCCGCAGACGGTTCTCCTTGCCCCTGCGGGGCCATCGCCGGCCAAGGCAGACGTCTCCTTAGCAGAGCCACTGAGCAGAAAACCGCATTGGTTTTCTGGCAGAAGGTCTGGATTTGGGGACGGGGGGATCATCCAGACCTCCAGCTGTTGAAACCTTCTCCGGTGCCACAGGTCTGCAGTGCTCTCTGTAAGGCTGAGGGGGTTTGTGCCACCTTTAATGGAAGCAAAATCTATGTTAAAAGGGGGTTAAAAGAAAAAAAAGAAGGAAAAGAATCCTTGGATTGGCATTGAGATGGGAGTGGCGGTGAAGGGACCCACTACAAAGCCCACTTCAGGGTGTGGGGAGACCCCTCGCCCCCCACCCAAACACCACTGCTGCTTGTCGGGTCCCCAGACTCTTCCTGTGGGAGCCTGAGATTCATTCCCACTTCTTGATTTAAAAGCTTTTTTGACCAGAAGGGTTTTGGGTTTTTTTCCCAGAGATTGCTGTGGAAGCTGAGCCAGCCGGCCCTTCCCAGTGCTGTTTTATAGGGTTGCAGCAAAGACCTTGGCTCCGGCATAAATCGGGCTCTGGGGAAAAGCAACACTAAAAGAAACTCTTAAGAGCATAAAACCATAAAAATTCAGTCGGGGCAGGAGGCACGTTCCTGGTTCTCCAGGGGTTTCAGTGCCCGTCTGAATATCTGGGGGTAAGATCGTGAATTGGTCTGGGAAGTCTAGGGGGGGGGTTTCCTCCTCCCATGGAGTGCTTTGCTGTGTCCCCCGCGGGGAATGTCCCCTTCCTTGAGCTCCCGCTTCCCATGCTGGATGGGAAGGCATCGCCTTGGCATTGCTGGTGTTGCAGCAGCTGCCGCAGCCCCAGCTGCGCTGGCATTCGCGCAGCGAAACCCTCCAAAGCAGAAAATGCCGCTTCCCAGAGGGTTGGCAGGGTGACGTCCTGCGCGGGGAGACACCACCCTCTCCCCATTTCCAAGGCAGCATCCCTTTGCAAGCTGAGGTTGTCCGGCAAAAGCCACAGCGCGGATGCCTGGGCTGGTAGATCCGGGACAGGGGGCTGCCGAGTTCGGGGTGGAGGCATCCCTGTGGAGCATCGCAGCTTTCCCTTTGGATCAGCTGCGCCTCTCCGATGCCCGCAGCCTCCCCAAGCTGGGTTGTCATCTGCAAAAGCAGGCGGACGGTGGGTTGCTTTCAAAGCCTCCCCATCTTTGGGGCTGCACCGTAGGGTGCTGAGCGGGGCCGCGCGCAGGGCAAAGGTTGGCCGGAGGTTTTCCCTGTACACAAGCCATGTTTGCTCAGCAAAGGGCTGCTGGAAGTGGCACCAGGCTTGGCCGGTGCGCGGAGGGCTCCGGCGGGCATGAGGGTGGGGTGTGACCGCATTGAACCGGGATGCCCGGTTCTCGCCCAGCTGCTTGTGCCAAACCATTCACTGGGCTGCCGGCATCCTCTGTGCTTCAGGGGTGGCTTTGGGGTTAGGCAGGTGACGAGGATGTTCTCCTGCCCATGGGAAGCAGCGTGGTGCAGAATGAAGGGGCAGATGCCTCGAGAGCCAGCACCTCTGCTGCTCTGCGGTCGGTCACACCTGCAGTTGTAGCCCTTAAAGCCGGAGGTGGCAGCTCTTCGAGGCTGCCTTGCCAGGCTGCTCTTCCTTCTTCTTGGGCCAGGGGTTGATAAACTCAGTGGGAACTGGGTGACGTTGCCTTCTTGCAAGGTCTGATGGATGGTGCCCTTCCTCCTGCATGGCTCCCTGTCTTCCTGGTGCTGGGAAGTGGCTGATGTGGTCTTCCCTTGACTCTGGGCAAGCAAAACCTGCCCGTGTGCTGACCCCAGCACGTGTTTCCACCATCCTCAGGGATGCTCCAGCTGATAGGGTTGATGGGATGCTGGGGTGTTCCAGTTGATGGGGCACTGGTATGCTCCAGTTGATGGTGTGCTGGGATGCTCTGGTTGATGGGGTGCTGGGATGCTCCAGTTGTTGGGGCACTGGGATGCTCTGGTTGATGGGTGCTGGGATGCTCCAGTTGTTGGGGCACTGGGATGCTCTGGTTGATGGGTGCTGGGATGCTCCAGTTGTTGGGGCACTGGGATGCTCTGGTTGATGGGTGCTGGGATGCTCCAGTTGTTGGGGCACTGGGATGCTCTGGTTGCTGGGTGCTGGGATGCTCCAGTTGTTGGGGCACTGGGATGCTCTGGTTGATGGGTGCTGGGATGCTCCATTTGTTGTGTGCTGGGATGCTCTGGTTGATGGGTGCTGGGATGCTCCAGTTGTTGGGGCACTGGGATGCTCTGGTTGCTGGGTGCTGGGATGCTCCAGTTGTTGGGTGCTGGGATGCTCTGGTTGCTGGGTGCTGGGATGCTCCAGTTGTTGGGTGCTGGGATGCTCTGGTTGACGTGGCACACTGCTGGGTTTCTTCTGCTTCCCTCGCAGCACCTGGGATGCCAGTGCCATCCCCACCTACGAAGAAGCCCTGACCTGCAGACCTGCCCACGGTGCCCCAGCCTATGTCCAGCCCCAGGGGAGGAAGGAGGAGCTCACGCCGCCCCTGTACCGCTACCTGGATGAGGATGAGAGCTGGCAGGGTGGCCGCCGGCGCAGCTCCTCCGACAGCGCCTTGTTCCGCCCCAGCCCGTCCTGGCTGGAGACCCAGCACCCTGGGGAGCCGCAGGCAACGCCTCCCCCCAGCTACGAAAACATCAGTGTCCGGGGTGTCTAAGCTGGTGGTGGCAGGGGCCTGGGACACTGTGGGTGGCTGCCCAGGCCCTTGGCTTTAAACCGAGCCCCTTCCATTGCCAGGGTGAGAGGAGGGAGGGCGAGGAGGGGGACGGCAGAGGGGTCCACCTGGCTTTCCGAGCGATCAGCCGGGGGCTGTTGGGATTGCAGGTCCTGTGGGCGATGCTTTCGGAGTGGCGGGGGGTAACTGGCATGTTTGAAAGCCTTCGTATTTTTAATAAAACCACTGCTGGTTGCCGACGGTTTGCATTCCCTGCTCTGACCAACCCTGGGGAGCTCCTATCAGGCCAGGGGCTGCCCACTCAAAACGAGAGCTGTATAATAAAAACTGCAGCAAAGAACGAAGAATCTGGCCAGAGAAAAACCCACCCCGTTCACTCCTCTGCCTTTTCAACATCCCTTCCAGCCGTATCTCCATCCCTTTCACCTTGCTTTCCCTGCGTGCTGGCTTCCCATGCCTCACTTCATTGGGTTTAGAGATGTTCAGTGGCTCGTGCGCGCGTTCAGGGTATCCAAGCGCACTTGGCATTTCAGGCAGTATCCTATAAAAAGACACCCCGCGCGGCTCACACCGCCCCCCCTCCCTGCCCACCACGGATGGGTTTGCAGCCTTGCCCAGAGGAAAGGCCAACTTCATCGGGGGCTGCTGCCGGTTGCTCCATCCCACCGAAATAACGGGCTGCCCTGGACCCCCTGTGGACCTGCAGAGCGGCTGTGGAGCCACAGCCAAATATAACATATTGTTTATAATATAATATATTATTTTTTCATGAGCCAGGTACATGCTTTCCTACACAGGCAGGCAAGCAAGGGAACAAACCGAGGGCTAATTGAAGCCACCGCTACTGTCTGGCTGTCAGATGTGCGGTGGGAAGGGGACACCTTTTGACACCCCTGCTCCATCTCGAGCAAACACAGGGCACACGGACACTGTCTTCACTCCTCCGGGACAGACTGACCCTGCTCCATCCTTCCCTGGCTTTATCCCCCCCCTTTGCAGCCCCCTTGCTGCCCCACCGAGACAGCCCCACTGGTGGCTCCCCAGCACCCAGCTGGAGAAAGCAGGGACTATTCCCAACCCACCAGCCTCCAGAAAGACCCCGGAGCGCTCCCCCCCTCCCTTGCTGCAGCCTGGCAGCCCTTGGAAACGTGCCGTGCCCTGGCGTCCCCCTCATTTTGGGGCTCTGCCAGCTCTGATTTACGGGCCAAGTCCAGCTCCAACCCCTAAGGCTGGGAAAGTCCCGTTGGGACCAACCGCTCTCCGGGTCCCCGTCTCTGCTGCCGTGCCCCCCTTTCCCTCCCCGTCCCCTCCCCAGGCGTGGGGTCCGGCCACGCGTGCCTGCAGGGAAGGTTACCCGGACACGTGCCGGGCGGCTTCACTGGAGTGTGAACGGCGGGGTCAGTGTTTGCATTCATTACAAACCCGTTAAAAACTGGCTGGCTCAGCCCTGGGCAGGACCAGGCTCAACGTGCAGCTGATCCTCAGCCCCTGGCAACCTCCGGAGAAAGAAACCACTCCTTGCCTTACCCGGGAGGTGTGCTCAGCGGGCAGCAGCCGCAGGTAAACGGGCTTCCCGGCATCTCTCCTCCCCTGCCTCTCCCACCCCGGTGCCCATGGCCGAGGAGAAGACCTTTCGCTATGGGTTCATCATGCTGGGTTTCTTCCTGGTGATGACGGGGATGTTCATCATGAGCGTGGAAAAGCCCCAGATCTACATCACCTTCTGCGCCCTGGGTGTCCTGCTTGTAGCCGTGGGCATCACCTGGAGCATGTGCCAGTGCTACCCGAAGGTAGGGTCGGTCCCGCCGCCGTGCACCTAGGGGGGCTCGAGGGCTCAGCTGGGTTTGGGGGGCTTCGGTGGACGTGTAGCCTTGGGCTGTGCCTCAGTTTCCCCATGCGTGGGGTAGGGTAGAGGCAGATCCCAGGGGAAAGCCAGCTGGGGAGATCCAGAAGGGAAAATGTTGGTTTGGGAGGCTCATGTGCCCTGCTACACCTCCCCACGGATGACTGCAGGATACGGCCCCGGTCCCTTGTCCCCCTGCATCCCTGGACCTCCCCGAGCCTGGGGCTTTGCTGTCAAGCATGCAGCGGGGAATAAGCCCAAGGAAATCAGCTTGTGTTCAGCTGTCTCATGCAACCGCCCCCCAAACCAGTCCCTTCCCCGCACTCGTGGAGCCTGGAGGCTCAGCGGGCTCCCAGGACATCAAAGAAGGGGTGGTCGTGGTCACGGAGGTCCGGAGAGGCCCGGCCCCCTCCCAAGCACAGCCCTCGCCTGCCGGTCTCCTTGGCAGAGGGCACTGCTGGCGTGGCAGGGCGGCCACGCGTCCCTGCCCTGGGAAACGGAGCTGGCAGAAAAGGCTTTTTTTCCAAGGAGACGACGGCTGCAGCGCTGATCTCCATGGTGCAGGATGGCCCGTCGACAGCTTGGCTGCACCCCAAAATGTGGAGTGGTGGATGGGACCCCAGGACCCGGCACCAGCTGGGACCCCTGGGACCGGCTGAGTCCCTCAGGACCGGGGTGAAGCTGACCCCAGCTCCCCCCAAAGCCGAGCTCAGCCCTGGTGAGGAGGGAGATGTGGCTTTGTCACCACGCTCAGGGCTCAAGGATGGGGCACCCCTGGTGTTGTCCCTGGCCACCGACCTCCTCCACGAGTCCTGGCACCCCCCTAGGCTTGGGGACACGCATGACCCCACTGGGGACAAGGTGCTGAGAGTCGGACCGTGCTAGGTTCGTTCAATCCCTTACCGATTTCCCCCCCAAAAACCCATTTCCAAGCAAGACATCCAAATGTGCTGTGAGAAGACTAAAAAGCCAGCTGAAGGGACATTCCGGCCTTTTCACCGCTAACGAGGGCCGAGGGTCCCCATGATGCCCAGCGCAGCCCCCTCCCCGGCTCTGCGTTTCTTTTCCCCCCAGATAACATTCATCCCTGTAGACCTCGAGGCCGAGCGGTTCCTGGACCACAAACCCATCGTGCTGCCGGAGAGAGACACCCGGTAGGTCCCAGCGGCCGTTTTCCTTTTGGTGGGTGTTTTCATCTGTACACACGGTTATCTGCGTGTCCCCGGGGACAAGGGCAGTGTCTGAGCACACTGGCACCGGGGACAAATACACCTATCGCAGGAAAAAATGACAAGCGGGGACCGGGGTGGGGGAGGCAAGGGCTGGCCGAGCCCCCCCAGGGCTGGAGCCGGAGCGATGCCGGAGGGTGCAAAGCATCCAGCTGCGTTCCTGCGGGCATCACTGTGCAAGGACCTGCTGGCGTGGGCAGTGGTGTGGCCTCAATGGCCTCTGAAGCACCTGATGGAGCCCTCTGTGTGTGTCCCAGAGCATCTCCTGGCTCTGCGGGGGTCCAGGTCCTCCTCAGCACCCCGTTCCTCCATTGCCCGCAGCTTGATTGTACCCTGCCCCAACCAAGAGGCCACCAGCACCTATGAGAAAAGCCTGCCATCCTACGAGCAGATCCAGAGGCAGGAGGTGGGCTCGGACCTGCTCCCACCCACGGCCCAGCCCAGACCCCGCAGCTGCTCCCAGCCGGCCGTGCAGGCGACAGCAGAGGTCCACCGGGAGCTGGGGGGTGCTGGAGACCCCCTCCAGGAGCCGGCGCCTCGGCTGGAGACCGTGGCAGGCAGCTGGTACGTGATGCCCGTGGGGTTGGGGTGGCACTGGTGGGACGTGGGGTGAAACCGGAGGGGGTCAGACCCCTGGTGTGGAGGGAGGGAGAGGAGGCAGAGGGGTCTTTGCTGCTTGCACAGCACCAGCCTGCTGGAGCCTGGGCAGTATCTCAGCCCATGGGGTCTCTCAGTACCAAATGATTTACCAGGGCGAAATCAGGAAGAAATCAGGATTGGTTTTGGTTGTGATTGGCATTTTGCTTTTATTTCATTTTATAAATATGAACGTTGTCCCTCACCAGAATAAATCCTGAGCTCCTGGTCAGACTTTGATAGAAATGAGGTGCTCAGTACATGTCCCTCAAACCAGATGCCACGTATGATGCCCATGCATTGGTCCAAGAGGTCCCAAAGGTGCTTTGCAGGCGATGGAGGTCACCATGCAGCCTCGGGGTGCTGGACTCGGGTACCCCCTCCGCCAAAACGCAGCTACCGCTGGGATGGGATGCTCTGCTTTCTCCCGGGGATGCAGGCACAGCGAGCGAGGGCAGCTGCTACTTTGTCCCATGGGCAGGAGAAGAAACCTGGGAGGCAGGTTGTCTCCATAAAGGCAGGCAAAGGGTGATACTGGGGTGCTGGCTGAGCAACGCTGAGCTCAACAGCCACCGGTTCTGGGGGAAAGCCCAGCTCCAGCCCAGCTGTGTTTGGTGTAACCCCCGTGCTGCCCATCACCTCTCAGCCCTCCCCTGTTCCTGCAGCCCCCCCCGGCCAGCCCCAGGGGACGCGCCGCTGGCATCCCTCCTGGAGGACATGGACACACCATCGCTGGAGGGCTCCGTGCCCAGCAGCCCCGTGCCACGGGGCCGGCCCCCGCCATCCACCGGCTGCCCCAGCTGCACCCCGACCAGCTCCCCGGTGGGGGGCGAGCACCCCGCTTCCCCCCGCAAAGGCACCAGGGAGGAGGACGACCTCTATTATGGGCTCCGAGAGGGGCCGGACACTCTCCTCGAGGATGGCGACTGCCTTTTTGAGCCTGAAAACTGATTTCCCGGAGAGAACGGCCTCTTGGCATGGACCCATCTCATGGAGGGGACACAGATGTCACAGCCTGAAGAGAGGGGCTGGGGCTGCCCCCCCCCCCCGAAAGTGCAGCGCCTGCAAGCGTGGAGGAACCCCCAGGCTCCTGCCCGTCCCCTGCGCCACGCTGCGCCCCTCGCACCCACCCAGCCGCACGGGAGGCCGCCGTCCTGCGAAACCCGAGGGGAGCGCCGCCACCTCCCGAATTTCTGCAGCAGAAGGGACGAGGCCCCTCTTGCCGGAGCCCTTTGGGTGGGCGCGGATAAGTGCGAATGCCAGGCTGGGCAGGATCCGGGCTAGAAAATGTGCTTAGGAAGGGAAAAGAAGATTAGCTTCGCTGCTTGAACCGGGATGGGCGGTTAGGTAGGTAAAGGTGTGTTCACCCCAGGTAGGCTTTACGAGGCAGAGATGTCCACAAAACCTTTTTCCCCACTTATCAACCCCTCCCCTGGAATTAAAATTAAATCCCGAGACTCCGGCAGCAGGCAGCCTTCATGTCTCCAGGTTGGAGAGAGGGGTGATGTGGGGGGGGGACAGACTGTGCTGTCCCCCATCTCCTGCCCGAGGACCAGCTTCCAGCGCCGGCGGGGGCAGAGGGAGCAGCGCTCGGCTGAGCCGAAACCCCGGTGACGGCTGTGGCTTCCCGAGGGCCGCTCGAGGTGGTGGCTTTGGGCAACATTTTCTCTCTCCGCCGGGTTGGTGTCATCAGCCACGGCACCGCGGGTGGCTTTGCCTGCTGTCCCCGGATTCCCTCTGAATAATAAGCGTTTGTTTCAAGTCACGCTGACGGAGCTAAGCCTGGTTTGTCACCACGACGGGGGCAACGCAGCGGTTTTCCGCAGCCCGTTTGCGACGTGCCGAGACGGCAGCGCCGACGGGTGCTGCGACCTCCGCCTGCCCTTCGGCTGCTCGGGGCCGTGGGGATCTGCGTGGCTGAGCCTCCCCGGGGCAGCTGGGTTCAGATCAAAGCATCAGCGGATCAACCGTAAGAGGATGCTGAGAATCCCTCGCCCTGTTTTGGGAAAGCTGGGCAGGATGCTGCATGTGCCCGGCGTGGCCCCAGAAGGTTTGGGAGCACCTATCTGCTGCCAGAGCGGCTCTGCAGCGAATTTATAGCCCAAAAGCAGTGGGAAAGCTGTCCTCCGGCACTGGAGGGGGATGGAGCATGGGAGCCCGGGAAACGATGCTCCCAGCGCTGCCCTGCCGCCCAGGGAGGGCTTTGCTGGTGTAATCCAGTGCGGTGCCAGAAACGGCCCTGCCTGGGGGCTTCGTGACACCCCTCCTGGCGTCGCCGTGCCCTTGGCTCACCTTGGTGTCACCGCAGCAGCAAGGGGAAAAGGGCAGGCAGCGCCCGGCGCGCTCGGGGTGTTTACGGCCAAGGGCGCCGGCAGGAGGGTGGGGAATGAAGACGCCGGTGTTTGGTAAATATTGCCGGCAGGATTGCGAGCAGCCGTCCAAGAGGAAGCGTTACCCAACCGTTGACTCTCCCTCGACTCCCGCCTGTCCTTCCCGGTGGGGTGGGGGAGAGTGATGGCTTCGGGGACGCTGTTCGCACGGGGTCACGCCTCGCTGGGTTCCGGAGGGTGTCCGGGGCAGGACGTGGCTCTGTGTCACTGTCTCATATTGAGTGTAGGATTCTTGTAGAGACCCAAAAGCTTTTGCCCATCTCACGTCCTGGGACTCACAACCACTTTTGGCAAAAAAACCCCTTAATTTTCAAAAGCGTTTCCCTTGGGCAGGGACGGAGAGCTGCGATGGAGGGGTTGGAGCCTTCCCTGCCTCCCCAGGAGCTTTTTGTGCAGCTGGATTTGGGTCCCTGAATCCCTCAGGGAAGCATCCTTCCCATGCCCCATGGGTGGAAAGACTCCGGGACACGGAGGTTGCCGGAGCCAAAGGGTTCAGCTCCCCCTCCCACCCCCCACCCCACGCCGGCTGAGGTTAAACATTGTGAGAAACGGGACATTCCTGCATGAAATTAAAAGCTCCGCGAAGCCCAAGGCCCCGGCCGCCCGCTGGGTCCCTCGGGGGGGGCGCAGCACCCCACGCGTGTCACCCCACCCGCAGCAGCCCCGCGGCCGCGGGGCGCCCACGCCCCGGCCACGCATGGCTGGGCCCACGGC
>VFFE01009212.1:4483525-4509117 GCA_008921705.1 Burhinus oedicnemus | reverse complement strand
GCCGGGCACCGCTCCGCTCCTCGGCTCCGCGGGTGCGCTCGGGAGGCTGCGCTACGGACCCTCCGCAGGCGCGCAGCGGGTCCTCCGCGGGTGCGCTCCGGCTCCTCCGCGGGTGCGCTCGGGCGGGTGCGCTCCAGCTCCTCCGCCGGCGCGCAGAGGATTCTCCGCGGGTGCGCTCCAGCTCGTCCACAGGCGCTCCAGCTCGTCCGCGGGTGCGCTCCGGGTCCTTCGCAGGCGCGCAGCGGGTCCTCCGCGGGTGCGCTCCGGCGGGTGCGCTCCAGCTCCTCCGCGGGTGCGCTCCAGCTCGTCCACAGGGGCTCCAGCTCGTCCGCGGGTGCGCTCCAGCTACTCCGCCGGCGCGCAGCGGATTCTCCGCGGGTGCGCTCCAGCTCCTCCGCGGGTGCGCTCCAGCTCCTCCGCAGGCTCTCCAGCTCCTCCGCGGGTGCGCTCCAGCTCGTCCACAGGGGCTCCAGCTCCTCCGCGGGTGCGCTCCAGCTCGTCCACAGGGGCTCCAGCTCCTCCGCGGGTGCGCTCCAGCTCGTCCACAGGGGCTCCAGCTCCTCCGCGGGTGCGCTCCAGCTCGTCCACAGGGGCTCCAGCTCGTCCGCGGGTGCGCTCCAGCTCGTCCGCAGGCGCGCAGCGGGTCCTCCGCGGTCCGGGCTGCGCCGTGCCGAGGGGGATCGGCGGCCCCCGGCACCTCCGCGCCCCCCGTCGGGGGTCCGATCCGGCATGGTCCCGCGGGGGCTGGCGCTGGTGCTGGCGCTGGTGGCGGCGCGGGCGGCGGCGGAGCTGGCAGAGGAGCTGGTGCTGGCCCTGGGGGCGGCCGAGGAGGAGGCAGCTGCCGTCGGGGCCGACCCCTCGGGACCCGCCGCCTTCCATCGCGCCGCCAAGGTGAGGAGCATGGGGTGACGGGGGCGAACGGGGCGGCCAGGCGTGTCTGTGTGTCCCCAAACCCAAGGGTGGCGGTTGCGTCCCCGCAGGCGTCGTGGCGGCTGCCCGGGCGCTACGTGGTGGTGCTGCAGGCGGGCAGCGGCGAGGCCGAGGTGCGAGGTACGGCGCGGCGGCTGCAGGCCCGGGCGGCTCGGCGGGGGTACCTGACCGAGCTGCTGCACGTCTTCCACCTCCTGCCCGCCTTCCTGGTGAAGATGAGCGGCGATGTCCTGGACACGGTACGGGGAAGGGGTGACGGGTCCCAGGGACGGTGGGTCACGGCGGGGGGCGGCAGCAGAAGTGGGCACTGGTAGGGGGTGGCAGCCCTGGCCGAGGGGGGGAACAGGAGTTTTGCCAGCATGGCGGGCACTGTGTCTGCTCCCCGCAGGCGCTGAAGCTGCCACACGTGGTGTACGTCGAGGAGGACGCCTACGTCTTTGCCCAAAGCATCCCCTGGAACTTGGGCAGGATCGTGCCGCCGCAGCCCAGCTTGGGCACCTACAGCCCTCCCAGTAAGCGCTGGGGCACAGGGGCAGGACCGTGGGGGTTTGGGGAAGGGTCAGTGACCCCATCCCCTCTCCGGATCTCGGGGGGATGGGGGTATCCCTCTGCCCCATGGTGCTGCGGGTCTGGAGCTGCATTTTGGGAGCATCCCAGGTAGCCTGGGGTGACTCGGTGGTGGTTGCCTTTCCCCCTGGCCGTGTCCCTGGTAGATAAAGGTGACCTGGTGGAGATTTACCTGCTGGACACCAGCGTGCAGAGCACCCATCGGGAGATCGAGGGCAGGGTGCTCGTGACCGACTTCGAGAGCGTCCCCGAGGAGGACGGCACCCGCTTCCACAGGCAGGTGAGCTCCGAGGTGCCGCGCGCTGGCAAGAGCATCCCTCTGCACCCACCAAACCCTGGCCAGGCTCGTGGGGCTTCCCAGGATGAGAGGAACACTTGGCTCACGGCAAAATGCCAGGCAGGACACGCAGCAGCAGGAGCTGTGGTCCTGGGGGATGTCGGGCCCCTCAACGTTGTCTTTTTGGGGCTGTGGCTGAGCGGGGCAAGGCTCCTTTCTGGGTACAGCGGTCTGGGGGGACACATGGGTGCACGTCAAGGTGGCGTTGCAAGAGGGAATCGAGGTTCACCCCACAGCCGGGGCCGGGACAGCTGCCTGCGCCCTGCGGTGGGTGCTAGTGCCTGCTTGTGTAGAGGAGCCCGGGGCTGCCTGCATCCCCCATCCTTTCCGCCAGCTTTTCTCCTTCTGCACAGGGTGATTTTTTTTTTTTATCTTCCCCCCACCCCGAAATATTTCTAAGGATTTATTCTGCGGCGGGGTTTGGCTGGTGCAAAGCACAAGGGGTGGGGTGGGGAGGATGCTGCGGGGTTACAAACCTGCTTGGATGCGACGGGCCGGGGTGTAAAACCCCGCTGCCTGCGCCAGGCCAGCAAGTGCGACAGCCACGGGACCCACATGGCCGGGGTGCTGAGCGGGCGCGACGCCGGCGTGGCCACGGGCGCCAACGTCCGCAGCCTCCGCGTGCTGAACTGCCAGGGGAAGGGCACCATCAGCGGGACCCTCATCGGTGAGTCACCCCACGCCCCGGAGAGGACCAGGCTCCCTCCCGGAGCCCCCTGCCTTGTCCTCCTCCTGCGATAGTTTCCTGTCCCTCGTCTTGTCCCTCCCAGGGCTGGAGTTCATCAAGGCGACGTTGGAGGCTCAGCCCCCCGCGCCGCTGGTGGTGCTGCTGCCCTTTGCCGGCGCCTACAGCCGAGTGCTGAACGCCGGCTGTCGGCGGATGGCACAGATGGGGGTGGTGATGGTCGCGGCTGCCGGTAACTACAAGGACGATGCCTGCCTGTACTCACCAGCGTCTGAGCCGGAGGTAGGAGCTGGGGGGGTTCCCCAAGGTGTTGGGACACGCGGGGACACGCTGCCAGCTCCCCAGACTCATCTGCTCCAGCGCCAAGTCAGCCAAGTGGGCTGGGGATGCACATCCCATCCCGCCCACGTCCCCCTCTGTCACCGCCCTGGCAGGTCATCACGGTCGGTGCCACCAACAGTGAGGACCAACCCGCCTCCATCGGCACCCTGGGCACCAACTTTGGCCGCTGCGTGGACCTGTTCGCCCCGGGGGATGACATCATCGGCGCCTCCAGCGACTGCAGCACGTGCTTCACGGCGCAGAGCGGGACGTCGCAGGCGGCCGCGCACGTGGCAGGCGAGCTGGGCTCCCGGGTGGCAGGCAGGGCTGGTCCCCCCCTTGCTGGTGCTGGGCACGTGTCCCTGCAGGCGCGGGGCATCAGGGCTGCCTGCGCTGGGGACATTTTTGCGTGCCACTGTTTTGGCATGTTTGGTTCATTTGGGTGCTGCAGCCAGCACGGAGCTCCCGCATCTCATGCGTGCGGATGATGGGCTGCAGTGATTCCTCTGGCGTCTCTCTGGAGCAGCGCTGCTCAGGGGAGTCGTGTGTAGGTGGCTGCGTGGCTCTCCGGTTCTCACCGCGGCCCTCTGGGCTCTCGGCAGGCATCGCCGCCATGCTGCTCAGCGCCGAGCCCCAGCTGAGCCTCGCCGAGCTCCGGCAGCGCCTCCTGCACTTCGCCACCAAGAATGTCATGGACACGGCTTGGTTCCCCGAGGAGCAGCGGCTCCAGACACCCAACAGTGTGGCCGGGCTGCCCGCCCGGCTGGGTGCAGGTAAAAACGTCGGCAGGGCACGTTCCTCCCCGAGCTGTGCCGGGGAAGGCTGAGCCCAAGTGTGGCTGCATGCAGAGGACAGCGGGAAGACCTGCCACCCCTTGTTGGCATCCCGGTCCGTGCCGTGGGCTCTGGGTGCTGCTGTGGGGCGTCCACCCGGCCACTGACGCCATCTGTGCCGTTGCAGACGAGCAGCTGTACTGCCGCTCGGTGTGGTCGGCGCGCTCGGGGCTCACCCGGCACGCCACGGCCGTGGCTCGCTGCGCCGACACCGAGGAGATGCTCAGCTGCTCCAGCTTCTCCCGCAGCGGCAGGCGGCTGGGGGAGCACATGGAGGTGAGGAGGGTGTGCAGAGACAGACGTACTGCTCCAGGGGTGCCTGCCAGCCTCGGAGGGGTGTCCCCAAGCCTCCGAGCACCCCCGGTGATGCCGCGCTGTCCTGGCTGCAGGACAAGGACGGGCAGAAGCAGTGTGTGGCCCACAACGCTTTCCGGGGCCAGGGTGTCTACGCCATCGCCAGGTGCTGCACGTGGCCCAGGGCTGAGTGCCGGATCAATGCCAGCTCCCCGGTGGCCGAGGGGGCCGGCTGCTCCCCACGGGACCATGTGCTGACCGGTAATGCCCAACACGGCGGGTTACAGAGCCTTGAGCCAACGTGCTGATGGCCGAGGGTGTTTCTTCCAGAAAAACTCTGGGACCTGGGGGTAAAAGGGTGGGTGTGAGTCCTGGGGTGACAGGGAATGGTGACAGGGAAGGGCTGGAGCACCTCTGCTATGAGGACAGGCTGAGAGAGTTGGGGTTGTTCAGCCTGGAGAAGAGAAGGCTCCGGGGAGACCTTATAGCCCCTTCCAGTATCTGAAAGGGGCCTGCAAGAAATCTGGAGAGGGACTTTTTCCAAGGGCAGGTAGCGATAGGATGAGGGGTAATGGCTTCAAACTGGAAGAGGGGAGATTTAGATTAGATCTCAGGAAGAAATTTTTCACTGTGAGGGTGGTGAGACACTGGAACAGGTTGCCCAGGGAAGCTGTGGAGGCCCCATCCCTGGAAGTGTTCAAGGCCAGGCTGGATGGGGCTTTGAGCAACCAGGTCTAGTGGGAGGTGTCCCTGCCCATGGCAGGGGGGTTGGAACTGGATGATCTTTAAGGTCCCTTCCAACCCAAACCATTCTATGATTCTATGACACCTGCTGCATGCATGGAGGCAGGGAAGGCTGAGGGCTCAGCGGGGACATCCCTTAGCACCTGCGTGTGCACTGGGATGCTGCCGCAGCCGCCCTGAGCCAACGGACCCTCTCCCCTCGGCAGGGTGCAGTTTCCACTCCCCCGCCGCGGTGCTGGGTGATGGCGGCAGACTCATCACAGGGCCAGGGAGCGGGCCCAGCCACTGCGCCAGCAGGACGGAGGTGATGGCGCACGCCTTGTGCTGCCCTGCCGCCGGCCTCGAGTGCCGGGTGAAGGAGCACACGTCCCTTGGCTCTGCGGAGAAGGTAGGGACAGTGCAGGCTCCTCTGCCGTGGTGGTGTCCTCACGTCTGCTCATCCCTCCGCCACCCTGGTGGTCGGGCTGGGTAGGCTTCAGCATCCCATTGTGGCCACCCCAACCCCACCCTTTACTGGTGTCCCCAGTTGCCCACCTGTAATGGGACCCCCCCCGCCCCCAGCTGAGGTCCTGTGGCTCAGTGTGACACTGGCCACATCAGCCTGAGACCTGGGGACGGGCAGACCCCTGCCCCCTTGCTGACCCGTGGAAGATGACCTCTTCTCCCCTGTTAGGTGACGGTGTCCTGTGATGACGGCTGGACGCTGACGGGCTGTAACGCCCATTCCCAGAGCCCTGGCACCATGGGAGCCTACGCCGTGGACGATACCTGCGTGGCAGCCAGCATCCCGGGCAGCAGCTCGGCCGTGGCCATTGCCATTTGCTGCCGGAGCCGGCAGTAGGGACTGCCTGAGCTGGAGACCCGGCTGCCCTGGCCCAGCGTAGCAGGGATGGGTGTCTCGCTGGGCCACCACGTTGCCGGCTCGGTACCTTCCCGGGGCTGAGCTGCTGCTCCCGGCATGGTCCATGCTCTCCCATGCGGCTCTGATGACCTCCACGCTCGGGCTGCCGTGGTGGTGGGGTACAAGCTCGTCACCTTCTCACACACAGTGGGGCCGAGACCCAGGACGGCTCTGCAAGAGCCCTGCCCCATCTCAGGAGTCATCCTTTCCCCACCGGGTCCTTCTGTAAATACCCTGACTGTCTCGAGGCTCTTTGTTCGTGTTGTCACCCAGCATATGGCAAAACCACTAGCTTTTAAAAAAAAAATAACGTTGGGGTGAGGATTGCTCTTTTCTTTCCCGGTTAGTTGCTCATTAGACATAAGCTAATGCTGCTTAGCACCTAGAAAATAATAGTTTAGCCATTTTTGGACAGTTTTATAATTGCCTCTCTCAGCTAGGAGACTTCTTTACTTTTTAGTCAAGTATAAGGGCTGTAGTTTAAACAGTCTGCTTGTTTAATTAGATTTTAATCTGCATTGCTACAGTCAGCTACTGCTTTGTTAGTGCTTTTTTCATTGTTAAGTTAATGATCTGCTGGTGGCATGCGCTGCTTTAAGTTTCCCTTTCAGCTCTTCCCAAGACACACAGAACTGGCTGTAATCCCTTTTTAAAAAAAAAAAATGAAAGAAGAAAAAGCTTTCATAGTACCTCGGTTTTTACATTTGTACCTTAAGTATTTATTTGGAATTTTATAAATAAACATTTTATAATTTTTTTTTTTTAAATAAAATTCATAGACCAGTGCTCAGTAGATATGATCCATCGTCTGCCTTCATGTACATCCCCACGGGGAACTAGTCTGGAAGGGGGAGCTGGCACCCGTCCCGCAGGGATGCTGCTCCCCCAAATGAGCTCTGCTTCGTTAGCAAGCCAGTCACAGGCCACCACCTTGGGCTCTGATCCCTGCCTCGGGTACGAGGTGCCCCTGGATGACCGCTGGCATGCTCAGAGGTCAGTGCAGACAGCGGGGACACCCCCCCCTTGCCCACAGCTGGCCCGAGCTCCGGGAGTGGCGCAGAGACCAGGGGCTGGGTCTTGTTGTCCCACACACACGCAAGAAAAGAAGTTTGTTTTTAAAACAGTGGTGGAGGACAAGAGCTTCCAGTTACGGAAACAAACCGTCATCCAGCTTTGGGGAACGTGCCCTCGTGCCTTTTGTTGCTGTTGCTCGTAGCATTGGGCTTCGCTCGATAAGTGTTGAAGCCCCAGAAAGAAGATAAAGCACTGATGCTCAAGGAGCGATGCACAGCAGCAGAGAAAGGCTGAAAAGTACCAGATGCCACCAAAGCTGGGTCTCACTTTTTTTGGGTGATTAGCAGCCTCCTGGCACTAGAATAGGTAATTTGTGTGATGAAAAAAAATAAAGCTTGATACCACAAGGACCATGTTAACCTGTCAAACTTGGCTTTTCTGGGTTGGCTACTTTTCCCCATCAAAAAGCCCCTTACAGATCTGTTACTCCAGCTTTAACAGGCAAGAGAAGACAGAAACCCAATAGGAAGCACCGCTTTGAAGGGTCTAAACTATTTCTAACTTGTTACCTAAAGATGGCAGAAGCCCAACCCTAATCTAAACATGTAATTACATAACATGTTTATAATTAGAGCCCCTAATTTTATCAGCTATAATCTGAATTTTGCACAAAGACGGGGGAAAAGAAAAAGGGATGTTAGCCCAAGAGCTCCTGAACAGCTCTGACACAGCTGGTAATTTCTCAGCAGACTTAGTAGGCTGTAACCTCTCAAAACATGCATCAGATATTCCACCTCTGCTGACTTCCCTGGGAGAGGGGAAGATCCCGCTGCCTGCTCACCCGCTGGCTCCCAGCAGAAGGTGTGAGCACATTCCATGCACGATAAGCCAGGTACAGCTTTCAAGGCTTAGGTTCAAGCATGCATAAGCCTGGTAAAAGGAAGCAATATTAGAAGAAGATTAGCCCTTGCTTAACATCTTGTACGTGGATTAGGCAGAAAAGCCTCTCTGATTCAGGAGAAAGCAGCGTTGATCCCAGATACGCTGCAGACAGTCCCGTCAGCACACTGTTTGCAGTACCCAGTCCATGCTCCCAGGACTGGCAGTGCCAGTGGAGACCATGAGCTGGGTCATGCTTGAAATGTAAGAGTCTTTGTCCTTAGAACAGAGGACAAAGGCACCTGTCAGGAAGGCAGAGCCGGGACGGCAGCCCTGTCTGTAGCTCCTAGTTCTGCTTACGAAGGCAGCAGCCAGGTGAGCAGGGGGATACCAGCACCGTGGCACTGCTGCACGTCCAGCTTTCTGCACCTCGCACCAACAGAAAAGGCAGTATTAATTCAAGTCCAGATCGCTTGCAAATCTTGCTATCTGACACAGAAAAGCCGGTCTAATCCATGACTTCAAGCGTAGCCAGGGTAAATCATTCTGCTAAGAAGGTCAGAAGAAACTGCACGCAGGTACAAATCTGAGAGTGCACCAGAACGTGCCACGGCGTGAGGATATACAGCAGCGCAGCTACAGGGGCCATTCAGCTGCTTTGATTTACTCTGGACAGGAGCCAAAGTGGCAATCAGGGCAACCTCTCAGAGCTTATAATCTGCAGGACTGGCTTAAGAAGTTTCAAGATAAGAGGATCAATAAGACAACAGTGTAGCAGCGTATGCGCAGTCTAAAGATTACACTAGTTTTCTGTGAAAGGAATAACTTTATTCCATTGACCAGGAATCCCAAGACTGTTCATCAAGACTGCCTATTTTTCCAGTGCCAAATGTCTACATATTAATCGGACAGTATCTCCCCGAACGCTCACAGGCAGGCTGTGGCTGCTCCTCACTGAACATCGTGTAAGCTGTATAAAAACATTTTCATCCAAAAAGATTGGCAGTAAAAATTACAACATAGAAATGCATCACAATTTACACAAAAACTAGTTTTGTTGAACTCTATTTTCCAAAAAATAATCTTCAGCAGGTTGAAATGACAGCAGCTGGAAACAAAAATAATTGACCAAGTATCATCTTATTGCAAATTATAACCATTGACTTTGTACAAGCGTGAGCAGAACCATGAAAAAGTTTGTATTGGTTTCCAGTATACAGCAGTGATGAGCCATCCTGATGCAATTCTCTTATCAATGCTTCTCTGGGCCTGTGGTAATCGAGGACGTTGTTTCCATAGGAAATAACAGGAACCTGAAGTGACAAGTGGTGCCAACCCATAGGAACATTACCAGCTTCTTCCATCACCATCACCGCTGTGTACTGACTTCTTGTGATGATTTCTGACCCATTAACAAAGTATTAGGGATGGGGGAAGGAAGAAGGGGTATCCATAAGAAATGGTTTATTCAAAATTAATTTAAAACATCACATTTAAAATGTCCCAGCACATTATCAGAAACATTTATAAAATGCTAACTCTGCCATGTGTCTATGAAGACATTGTTTGGAAAAGAAAGTGAGAGATTCACTACAATGCCACCCTTACTTCTTCGCACGCGCAAGTTATGACAACGGTTCTCTTAACCCGCAATAAGTTATAAAGCTGTACAGCTGAAATCAGATCAGATGTTTACTTCCAACAGTGAAATGACTGGTTAATTTCAATATTAGTGCACAACAGTGAAAAGCTGTCTGCTGCTTCTTGTTTCAGCAACAGTATGTAAAAAGAAAAAAAGGCACTTTTTGGCTGGTTGTGCCTTTAACTTGGCAAATTTATCTATTCTGGAGGTACCCAGGCACTCCTTAAGATGTCCCCCATTTCTGTGCATGTTTGTTTATATAATTTTTTTTAAAGTAAGGCAGAATCCATAAATAAAGGCAAAAAGCAGTGCAGAAAATGTGACAAACGCAAAATGTCCAAAAGATGAGTTAGTTGGCACAAAAGAAGCTAGTATCCAGAGCCAGAAATCACTGAACTGCACTTGACATGGAAAACAAAACTGTGCTCAAATCATCCCAACTGGTTTCCAGTTGTTTATGAGCAAAGCAAAAGAGCTGTGATATTTTAAACGTTGCCTGGTCAAGTGAAAATACAAAGCCACATCATTCTTTCCCCGTGTTAAAACTGCTATAAAATCTGCACAACAGTGTCCCAAACTCACTCAAGGAGTTATTCATCATATACAACCAATACCAACTTTCTCAGTAATTTCAAAGCATAAGCAAGTGATTGCAGATCACATGATTGAGACTACATTTTATTCAATATGTCTCCAAAGGTTAAAAAAATTTAATGAGTAAAACTGCAACAGAATTCCATCTTAAAGTGCTTTTTTTCTTTTAAACTACTCATTAACTTTTTTTGTTTTTTAAATCCACCAACATCCTTTAATAATGAACGCTTGCATACCTAGAGAACAAAGCTTTTCTCTTATTGCCCTTCCCAATTGTCTGTGGTTTTCGGAAGGGTACCAGAAAAGACAAACCATTCCAGAGCTCCTTGATCAAACCATTCTGTAAGGAATCACTCTCCTTACAGAGCAATCTTGCTGATCCTTCTCCTAAAGAGCTTTACAAATTAGCAGGGAGACATATTAAATACAGAAGTCCTTATGTAAACCCATTCTTTAGCTAATATTTTACAATGAAATGTAAGTCATCACACATCTTTACAGAAATTTGAATATTCCTATTCAATATTATCAGAAAGATTAAAAATTTGCCCTCCATACATAAGGGCAAGTCTGTTGTTTGTTTTTTTTTTTTTCCTGTATAAAAACCAAAAGAATTTTTTTGCAGCATCACAGAAAAGCAACAGTTTTACATTCACTCATTTAATGTTCACATAAAAATTCAACCACTAGCGTTTGTGTATTTGATAAAATCTTCTTGACAAACTGTTTTTGATGTCTGGACTGTCATAAGCCACTGCAGGTGAAGCTGCAGTTTTCTAGAGCATTTATTGATCTGAAGCCTTCGTGGCTAAAAAATGCTGTTAGCTTTCAGGGAAACAACCTCCTCCAGCATGGCCTCCGATCCTATAAAGCCACTTCTCTTCCAGACTCTTCTAATGGCATAAGCAACGGGACTCCAGTTTCAGTAGGTACCAGGCATTAAATGTTTGAGTTGATCTGTTTTTGCGTTCATAGGTATCCTCTACGGGTCAACATCATCAAGGTCACTTTTAGGCTCACCAATCATCATAGGAGACTCTGAGCCCTTTCAATACACACAAGAGATGGGGAGAGAAAGATAGGGCACGTTATTTTTATAAGGCGCACATTTATTTTGCCTACATTCAGTGACGGTTTTGACCCGAGCCCCAGGAACAAGCTGTCTAACAGAGCAATGCAACAGGAGATAAACATGCCCTTATTTTATTGTTACCTGCTGCAGATGTCTCTCTCCGTTCTCGTTGGCTGGACTACTTTCTGACCC
Source organism: Burhinus oedicnemus (assembly GCA_008921705.1). NCBI lineage: Eukaryota > Metazoa > Chordata > Aves > Charadriiformes > Burhinidae > Burhinus > Burhinus oedicnemus. Next base: position 4,498,112 of record VFFE01009212.1, on the reverse strand, counting down.
GTTACTGCTTCCAGACTGATCTTTCTCATTCAGCAAGGCTGTGGCATAGGCCAGCGTGTCCTGAGTTGGAAACAGTCCAAGACAGTGTCAGGGGCCGTGATGATACCTTCACCTCATAATCATTATTATTATTTTTTTTTTAAGTTGATTCTGAAACAATATAGCTGCTGTAGTGAGATAGTTGAGTCACCACAGGTAATTGTGAGGTATTGACAAGTATCATTTAAGGCTTAGTTTTTTTCACGAACAACCACAGGGTCTGGGCTTCTAAAGGAAGAATGGCCTTAAGTGCACTGGAATACGCTAAAGTTGCCATAACCAAAGATGCTAACTGAAAAGCAAAAAATGAAATAATACAAGTTTAACATCATCTCCCAAGGCTGTGGCATACCTGTGCTGAAATAGTGCGCTGGAAGGTTTTTGCTGTTGATGTTTCATTGGATACGTTACTCTGTGGAGCCCAATAATGTTCCGACATCTGCATAAAAAGCAAGAAAGCCATAAAATTGTCATACGAGTTTTACATGTGTAAAGCCTCATCCACTTGTGATGGTAGGTGAACTAACAAGCCTGGAGTAAGCTTCCTGAATCCTTTGGCAATGAGCTGGAGATCTGGGGCACAGACAAGTATGTACTCTCAATGCAGCCAGAACAGTTAGAGAGACTATTGACCCATGAAAACTAGCAACTAACTCCCTTTTTTGGTAACTAACTCCCTTTTTTGGTAACTAACTCCCTTTTTTGGTAACTAACTCCCTTTTTTGGTAACTAACTCCCTTTTTTGGTAACTAACTCCCTTTTTTGGTAACTAACTCCCTTTTTTGGTAACTGTACATATGTGCAAGTTACTGGATGCCAGTTGAAGAGTGGTGGATTCAGGGTTTACATAAGCCAGTACAGAGTAAAAATGGGTACAGCAGGACTATCCAACTGTCGGTTCACTGTGTTTCAAGAGAAGAGTGGCAACAAGTTGTGCCAGCTGCACCGCAAGCATCTCACTAATTCTGCTTCCAGCATTCAGTACAGCTTATGCATCTCACATCTGCCTGGCAGCAGCTGTCAGGACAGAAAGGAAGCCTGGAGCTGGGATACTGTCCTGTTGTATGTGCCATGCTCGGTCAGCAAGCATTACCCCGCTTGACTGGGCCAATTCTACTGAGCTTCAAGTTTCCAAAGTGTTCTTGGGTATTTATTAAAGACGTGCTGGCCAACCTACGTTAAGTTTATAGGGAAGAACAAAAAATACATGTGTGGGAGGAAAAAGTTGTATCTGTCAACAGCTATGTTTTGTGCAAAGCTGCCGCGATTCTGTAACGAATTCACTCGTTTAAGCGGCCCCTTGCATCAACATGCAGGCAAAGGAAAATTGCTTTTTCAGAAAAGGGAAACCTTCTAACATGAATGCAGTGGCACTGAAAGCTTCCCACATGGCAAGGGATGATAATCATTACGACCATTCACACTTGGTTTTATTCACTGTACACACATCTATGCCTGAAACATGTGGGGTGCCTACTGAAGTTCTTGCATGCATCAGACTTAGATGCATCTGAACTGTCCTTGTAAAAAATAAAGTAGCTTGTATTTTGCCTGAAGAGTCACCTCAAAGAGCCATATAAAGGATGAAGATCTCATAATTCTCGTTGTAAACAAAGTGGCAGTCTTTCTGTAACATTACAGCCAAACTACCTTTTTCTGTAGCCACTGCACAGCCCAACTCCAGTGGTGGGAATTCTCCTTGAAATAATCTTTCGCAGTAGGGCACCTTGGAAATTGAAATTACATTAATTAGTCATGAACAAGGCATTCTGGCAAACTTAAAAAAAAAAAACAAACCCCAAACCCAAAGACTTCTCTTTCTTTGTGCTGCTGCCCTCTGTATGCACCGTTATCATTGCAAACTCTGACCTAAACTGTACAGCCCTGTTATTAACTGCATTAGCCAGAACAATAATGCCTAGTAAAGTTTACACAAAGTAGTCTACTACAGAGATTCAGGTATTTCAGAACTGTGCTTTATCAGGACACATGCCAAGTTCCAAACAAAGAGAATTTAGGAATCATAATATTTCAAAAAATCTGTGACAGTTTCCTTATGTTTATCTTGGTCTTAATGCTAGGCTCCTGCACAACAGAACGTAGCTGACCTTTGCCTTTATAAACAGCAATTATCAGTTGTTACATGAAATCCATCTCAGGTACTAATCAGTAAAGACTTTGCTTCAACAGAGACATGTAATATCAAGACCTTTGAGCACCACCTATATCACAGTAACAAAAGATAAAGCTGATCAAAAGTAGAAAGAGCAGCAGCCCAAATAGTCACAGAGGGGCCTAAGGTAGGGATGAGGTTAGATTCTGAACACCATATTACTCACTTCTGAGCCAAAGTAACAAGGAACTTGACACACTGGTAACAACGGCTGCTGTCCACATGGTTGCTGTGGTGCATCAAGGCTGTGGGGAGAAACACATGGATTAAAAAACACAATTCAGATTCCTGTGTACCAGCCAGTCCGAAAACAACAAAGATGAAGCTAAAACTTTAACTTAGGTGGTGGAAGTTATTTCTACAGATGTTAGCATGAGTATTTGTGTTAAACACACTGCTGTACTGCCGGCAGTTTTGAGTACTTCCGCAACTCTATTGGATTAAAAATAGATCAAAGTGAAAAATGCAGTAATTCTTTCAAATGCGGTACCTGAATTTTAAACAGTTCTCTCCTAATGCGTTTATTCTTCCCCTATAATCCAGTCTATGTCAGATAATTGCTATGGTTACATCTATCTGAAGGAAAAAATATTTGTTTGAAAGTCCTATAAATGGACCAGATCACCAGCTTCCATCTTTTGAACTTTCCAAGTTCAAAACTTGCAAAGCCAGAAGAATGTTTAGAGCTTCTTCACACAACCAAGCATAGCAAAATTCAACCGCCATGAATCTCTTCTATGGGGGACCCGGGCAAAACCACAGGCCATTCCTACCAGGAAGTCTTCTATACTGTAAATTCCCACTTCCTTTAACAAAATTCTTTGACTGAGAAGGAAAAAGACTTCCATGGAGCTGCCACAATCAGATTTCCTACTCAAAAGCTGCTCTGTCACTAGGAGTCAGCAAAGAACACTGTAGCGAAACCTCTAAAGTAGGCAAACAATTGCTAGGGAACTGCAAATTGCCAGTTATTCTATCATGAAAGCACAGCAGATGATTAAAATTGCCACACTGGTGTACTGCAAGTTATGCACAAACACCCTGTTGAGGACCACAGAAAACTTTTTTTTTTGCTGATTTCCTTTCTTGGAGTAAAACTAGCCAACGCAACTGACAGGTTACAGTCCACGTGCAGAGAGACTGGATATTCTTCAGTGCTGTTGCAAGGGAACTCCAAGGTAAAATTACTACTTTCACTCCCAAAACTCACAGCAGTTCTTGTAAAATACGTGTGATTTAATAGCATTACACAAAAAGCCTTCAATATAAAAGATTCAATTGAATAATTGCACCTCTCCTCTGTAGAGGAGAGCAGGTCATGTATTGCTCGAGTTACAGAGTAGGATTGGTCCGAGTGGCATCAATTTGCCCAGAAATAAAATAACCACTTGGCTATTCTCTTACACTGCTGCGTATGATCTTCTATCAGTCACACATGGAAACTACTAAACAGAAGAGCACTGAAGATATAAGAAAGGAATAAAGAACAAAGCTAAATATTCCTTCTCACTAAAACAGAATCCAAAATAACTTAAGGTGAAAGCCACAATCTGAAGCAGCTCCTCATCCAAACAGCTATGAAAGAGATGCCCAAACTGCACTAACTCATCAGAGGTGCTCTTCGAGCCCCATGTGGCTACCCCGCATTTCTCTTGCACACAAAGCATCTTCTTCTGAATCATATGATGTAAGCTGCCATCACTTCTAGCACTTTTCTGTTGCTTTTGAATGCTTTAATAGCTTCACTTCAGTAAAGTTTCTGTATCAAACGGAGAGACAACACTTTGTATGAGCAGCAACAAATGGGAGCCACCTGTCAGATTATGAGGCTATCCTGCAGTGAATAGTATTACACATCCTTCCATGCTGAACCAGTTTCTTTTTACAGTAATTAGGATGCTGACAAAACAAAAAGACTGGCAATTTCTTGAGATATGTAGAAGATAAAAAAAATAATATTTAAGGTTACAGGATTCATAGAGCTACTCTGTTATGTCAAGCAAGGTACTTCCCCCCCCGCATTATGTATATACTCTGATCTGCTGCTTATTTCAAGAAGTTAGCTCTCTTGCCAACCTCTTGGTTAAGGTTACTTAACATCACTTTTTAAGTACGTAAGTACCACTCTTCTCTGGGTTCACTGACTGCTGTTGTTGGAGAGAACTGATTTTTCCCAGTTACATTCCTTTCCAGTTTGCCATTGCCGTAATATTCTAATGCTTACTCTGGATTTTCTTAGAGCATTTTGTAGGGTGGCAGTGGCTAAATCAAATAGTGTCAAGTTGTTTTCCCAGAGAAGTAAAAGAGTTTAGAAGGATTAGAAACTAGGAGATGATATGAACCATCAACAACATAAGGGTCAGTAGGAGACAGGAGCGTTCACCCACTGGCTTACTTGCCTATTAATCCATTTTCAGTTTCAAAGGCAAATTTGATGCGCTCTACTTGTAATGGGTCTTCAATAACCTGTTAAGAAAGAAAAAGATCAATATAGGTAAGCTGTGTGCAATATCTGTATCTATTCTACAGAATGGCTTTAACCACCTTAACACGAAAACCAAGTAACACTTGTGAAGCTTCATATAGCACCGGATTATCAAGACAGCAATTTAAAAAGTAATAAAAACTCCAAACTGAAGGATTAAAAGATACGTGGATGTTGAAAACTACCAATGCAGTCCTGACTTTTTTCATTATGCGTCAATACGAAAATCTATCCTGTCCAAGTCTTTACCCTTCACTTACCAGTATCTCATGGAGTAACTGGAATATGTTTTTCAGTTCATGAGGTGGAGCAGTTTCCAGCTGAGTCTGCATGTAAGAAATATAAAGTTACTTAGCTAGCTAGTAAAATATGCTGACGGTGCAAAGAATTACAAGACAGCTTTACAGATTTTTGAAAATTTGTTGTTTTAAAATGTAAAAGCTTAAAAAAAACCCCAAACCCACCAACCTCTGCCCCCCCAATCCAACAAACTGTACTGATTGTTCTGCAGAGCCCAGAGCCATTACAACCTGTAAGACACAGTAAGACCAAAGCCTAGGAGAAACACTTAGGCAAAAAGCTTATCTTGGTTAGTCTCCATACCTTGATGAAGTGTAGCACAGTAAAGGAAAAGTGCTCATTACAAAAGCAGCAGTACACCACCATCTCAATGAGAACCGACAGAGATCCAGTTAGCTCTCGTAATGCGTACATCACCTAATGGAAAGGTGCAAACAATTTCAGACACAGCCATACAATTATTTCAAAGAGATGGATCAAGTTTATTACAGAATGTTAGTCTTTTCCAGGAAGGATGCTGTTTTTTCTCCCAGCATGGCTGAGTGAGCTGAACTCCCTGCCCCCACAGCACTCCATTCAGCTCCTGCCGCCCACCTCCAAGGGTCTGGTCAAGCATGATCCATGAAGTCAGAGCAATTCAAGTTAGCACCTCCAGCTGACAATATGGTAACTGACCGCATGGGCACATGCAAAATGTGTTCATCTGTCTTTGCTAACTTCATAGAACTCTCTAGCCAGACCCCTAAGTTTAGAGATACACTGGAAAATAAGAAGGTATCAAGAAGAAACTAAAGCTGCCTTCTTGTTTAGGCTCAAAATAATAATCACATACTCCTCGGCTGGCTCCTTTTTAATATTCAGTGTTTTTCATGTAAGACTACGTCAAAGAAATAACATCAGACAGCTTTTAGGTTCAAGCAGGGCAGAATTTAGAACAGATACCTCCATTAAGTAAGGTTTTCCCTCAGACAGGAATAACAAGGTTTCCACTTCTTCATGGAGCGTCAAAAGCGGACCTGAAGCGGTGATGCTTAGAGGTGGACGCTGCTTAAAGAGACCAGGAGCTATAATAGCAAATACAAAAACAATCCACTAATAAATCAGATTGTTCTGCACACCTTGAAGACACTGCTACTCATGTGGCCACGCCATCTCTAATGACATTCATCTCAACTAGCTTACAGCTCGAATGGTACCAGTACAAGTAACAATCTCTTGCACACTAAAGTGTCATTTACGTTAGTGACAATGTAGGGAAACAAACTGCAAGAAGGCCAAAGCAAAATGTTCATATTTACTATCACTACTTTGAGCTTTAGTTTCATGTCCAATCACTGTTGCATATTCAGAACATTTATCATCCTTCTTTTACTTTATGTTTTTTGACTGCCGGCAACTCCAGAAACTTTTAACCCTAGACAGAAATCAAGTTATTCTTTTAAAAAGACAACTTTAAATTCCTTCTTCAGGAAACTTAAGATTTCAACTCATTCCTTTATCATCTCTATTTCATAGAATACCAGGTTGGAAGGGACCTCAAGGGTCATCTGGTCCAACCTTTCTTGGCAAAACCACAGTCTAGACAAGACGGCCCAGCACCCTGTCCAGCTGAATCTTAAAAGTGTCCAATGTTGGGGAACCCACCACTTCCCTGGGGAGATTTTCCCAATGGCTCATTGTTCTCATTGTGAAAAATTCTCCTCTTGTGTCCGATCGGAATATCCCCAGGAGTAACTTGTACCCATTACCCCTCACTGGATAGCTCTGTCTCTTCTAAGAAATATCTAGGAGAGTATTTCATTGCTTGTTATTCAGTAGCTCTGTCTACTCCCCTTCAGATTAGCAAAAGGCATAACAAACCTAAGCAAAATACAGCCTGTTAGGCTGCGAATCTGTCCCAGCCAACAATGACGCAGCCTGATTTACTCACATGAGAAAAGAAAGACCTTGTAGGCATATGGGGGAGGGTGGAAGGCAGAGTAATGTTAATGTCAAGATTCCGCTCCCCGCCTCCCCCAGTGCCTGTAATACTATCTGTTTACCACAGCCTCTCAGTACATTTACAGCAAAATAAAGAGTAATCAAACATATGCCTTAAATTCAAAGTGACTGTATTTTTCCTCACTGATATTAAGTTACTCCCAGTCAAAGTGACTGAAATGCAAAGCCACCAAAATATAAAAACGCAATTCTTACCAACATTTCTTTGTGAGGAGACATCAGAGTGCAAAACAAGTAGTGCTACGGTATTGTGAAGATACCCAAACTCACGTGCTTGCGCTGAACTCCACCTGCGATTCTGTTTGAATCAAAAGAGAGATTTAATTAACTTTTGATTGGTAGATTTAGTCAACTTCTGCTAAGTCAAAACAAAGCAATGTCTGTAACAATCCACCACCACGTTCTAATAATTTGAAGTCAGTGAAAATTTTATTATCAAAAGCATGATGTTCACTTTGGCCAACACAGCTATTTTCATGTTAACTACACGTAGGTAGACTAAGACTTGCATGAAGTTTACAGAACCATCCAAGGAGTAGTCCATTCTACCACATGAGAAGTATTTATCTGTAATTTAAATGTTGTAAAAACACGGGGATGGACAAACTACAGCACAAAAACACATGCTGTGTAAACTTTACCTGATTACTCTGCCGGTTGGGGCCAAGGAGAAAGTTGATCATGTGCCTCAAAGCAGAGTGTCTGAGAAGAAGACTGCTAGCCCTTATACCCTGCTGTTTAGACAACAATAAAAAGTTACATTCTTGTGCAGGTAAAGAATTCATGTCTAGGGAACAAAATTAAAATGTATAGGCTAAACACTGCATTTCCTACTCTAAAAGAAAAAGTCACACAGATCAATAAGCTACACCTCTAAAACCTGTCTCATTATCTAGAGCACATTATATAAATCAGACCAGAATAAGCATATGCAAAATAAGTGTCATATAAAAAAACAAAACCAAAAAAAGAATAGAGAGAAACCATACTGGGGTGAACAGCACAGTCCAGTCAGTTATTCTGTTTCCTATAGGACAAAAATCCTGAACACTGATTTTTTTTTTTTTTTTATTTCAAATAAGAACAGCCAAAAACACCCTCCCAAAACAGAAACCCAACATTTAGACTTTGAAAATGACATCTTCAATAGGTATACTTTACTTGTGTATTTTTGTGTGATTTTATCCTAATCCAGTGTTCAAGGCCATTTACTTTTCAAAAACAGAAAAAAAAAAGAATACTTTAATAAAAGCTCTGGAAGAGTTTCACTGGGCTGCTTAAGCCTCCTATGAATACGGATGGCTAGCTGTTTTACCACTGTCCTTTAAAATTAAAATAACGTGAAAAAAATAATGGTTTCTTACCTTCTGTACAAAGTTGTTGAATAGCAAAAAGTACTGAGCACAGTTTTTACAGTTTTCAGGTACATCTTTATCCAGCAGAGCAAGTAGCACCTCCAATAATTGATGTAGACTTTTTAACTGTGAAAACAATTATTAATTTGAATTTAAACAGTCATCTACTGCTTAAAAAAAAATCAAAAGAGCTTCACATATCACAGTTAAGGTATGGTTAACAAAATCGTATGTATGGTCAGATACACTTGCTGTGATGAATATAAATAGGTAAACAAAGGATTGCAGCCTTCCCATTTTTAACTCTTCTGAATGACTGCTGCATACATTAAACAGGAGAGTAATGAAAGCATTGGCATGTAGGTAACTTGCTTAAACAGGTGGAACTCAGCTGTTACGTAAATTTGCAGTATTTTAAAGCAATTCAAATTACTCCTCAGAGTGAACGGATATTCAAACATTCCAGTCATCACAGTAATGCAAAACAAACCAGATTAGAAGAAAACTGTCACTCGAGGTCTCATCTTAGCATACTATCACACTCAACTATGCCAAAAGCAGTGTTAGCGTTTAGTTTGCAAAGCACACGAAGGGTATACACACCGGAATATAATTTATTACATCTCAGTTAACAGATAGCAACTAACAGCCAACAGGAAGTAACCAAAACCTATCAAGCTATATTGTAAATGTTCATCTCCCTGTTACTGTACTCAGCTTGTAGGACCTCATAGCAATCTTTCCTAAAAGCTCTAAATGAGACAAGCTTTCTTAACAGAAGCCTATACAACTGTAGTGCCTTCCCTCCATGATGCTGGATGAAAAAGAATATAGACCCCAGAAACTGGATAGAAAAAATAGTCTATTTCATCAAATATTAAAATTTGATGTAAAAAAAAAATTATTTCAGACTAAACAAGACTTGGACATTTAAAAGTGTCCAAGTCCCCACTGACAACTTAGAGGAATACGCCAGAACACAGATAACACTTCTGTCTGAGGTCTCTTAATACAAATGATTTGGTTCAGGTATCCCAAGGGAAATAAGTGAATGTCAGATATTTTACAAATGACTCCTTTTCACAAATATCCTGCTGGGTTTTCCTACAATATTAAGATCAGTCAAATGTAACAGAGCTGCACTTCCTAAACTTACCTGCCAAGATTTTCTAATAAAAAATGAAACCTTTGAACAATAACCACAGCTATGGTCTCTCTCCAGAACAAGATAGCTCAGTTACTACAGCTACAGTCGTCTTAGTGAAGAAGGATAATCAGTTAAAAATTAAGCTGATTTCTGGAATGTCTCAGTTACAGAAAAAGAGAATAGATCTTAAGAAAACACTGTTTCCAAACTATTAAAAGAATGTGATGTCAGTTTATAAGACAAGCTGAAATCAGGCTGAATGGTTTCTAAATAATACTTTGAACTTAGAACTACAGAGCATGTTATCTCCTAGGGTAGGAGCAGACAAGAATTAACCTATTTAAGAAATGAAGAGCTACAAGCACGATCAAGACAAGAGCCTTTCACCTTGTCATTTACAAATCACACAGCATTGTCAGCAAGAGCCATTAAATAGAGACAACCAACAGGGTCATTGGTGATGAGGTGACACTAACCTTCTCCTGATAAAGCAAGGCACTGTCGAGGGTTTTTTCAAGAATAGTGGCTACCGCAACTCGCACCTCTCTTACACTGCATTCCAGGAGGAAAGTCCTGGAAGATAAAAGGCGAAGCTGCAAAGAGAACTGGAATCAACGTGTACACACGGTTACTATGATTAAGTGTGGTGGTTATTATTTTAAGAAGGATAACAGTTTGGATACTTCTTGTATTGTACTGCTGTGGATAAGCTTTAACTTATTTTCCTGCACTCCTGCTTGTCACTAGTAAGGCCTATAATATTATTTTATGTTTATTCATTCAAATAACAAAAGAGCTATCATAGGATCCTGTCTTTCAATGCAACTTCGAAGATAAAATTTTCTTTACATTGACGCATCTCTCTAAGTGTGTCAGTTCTCCAAGAATTCGCCTTAGGTGTTTTCAAAACACCTAGTACCTGATCTTGAGCTCGCTGAGAAAAATTCCTTCCAGTTTATCTGTGATCTTTGTCAAGTAAGTATTTGTCTTACCCCAAACACTTCCACCACATTCTCCTTTCCCACCACTTGCAGGAGTGACTAGACATAAACTTGAGTACATTCCAAGGCACTCTACTGAATTAAACACCTGCATCCTCCTCCACATATGCTGCACTATTTTATTAGATTTTCTGAATTACTCAGAAAGCTGCACAATCAGAGAAAATATTAGAAATAAAACCCTAAGTGATTATCTAGACTGTCTGTTTAAAGAATGTGCACAGTCAGGTCTTCGGGAATACATCAGTATAGGCCAGATCATGTTATTAGGAAGCTTTATCCATACATGAGACAAAAAACCTAAGACAAAATTATCAGTACTTACTTTACAAGCTCCCGGCCCTCTGGCCCAACGAAATATTCAACTAACCACTGACAAGCATCAATGCTTTTGGAGAGCAGTGCATCTATGGTGGCAATCCATTCTTCTGTATCAGCCCTTTAACAAAACAGGGACAACTGTCAGTAATGAAAGAGAAAGAACACCTCCAAAACCTAAGGCATGCTTCTTGTTTGTCAAATAGAAAGAATTTTGACTTTAACTGAACATACATTAGATAACTTAAGACAAAAAAACACTTAGATATCTACCTTGGAACAATCTGCTGTCTTTAAATCCATTAAAGCCTTTCCATGGCCAAACCACTACCACCAAAACGATGGACAGCTGGGAGAGGCAGTAAACTGACAAGTTTTACATGACTCTCCTTCCTCCCTCAGATTTCTTTGCAATGGGATTCCAATGCAAAGCAAAAATGTATTGCTACTCCTGTGAATGTCTATGCTACCCGCAGTATTTCAGGTGCTGTAGGAATGACAAGCATGAAAAACCTCAGAATATGTTGTTACAGCACCCAGAGCAAGGCCTTACCTGAGTTTCTTCTTGGTTCGGAGATAGGTTTGGAAGAGGAATTGGACTGCCAGCTGTAAGCTCACCTTTGCCATGCATGGATAATAAGGATGCTTTACCTTAGTCTGAAAGAAATGTCACATTTACTTCAGAGCAGAAGTATGCCTGCAGCACACGCTGTCTCTTAAATACATCAACATGTTTTATTCAAGTAATAAACTTCATTTGGAAAAAATAAAACAAAGCATTTTTCTGTGCGAAAAACAGTCTCCAGTGCTGACAATGCTAGTTAACAAATATGCTAAAACAGGAACAAACTTGCTGTAAGGCCTACTAGATCTGTGGATTTAATAAAATTAATAAATGCTGGTTTGTTTATTACTCCGTTTAGAAAAACTTGATTAGTAAACTATTTCCAACGAAAGTCTATCAACTTTGACGTGACTAACACCAACTTTTGGATCTTCCATAGAGAGGAATTTCTGTCCCTCTAGAGCTCAGTTTGCATCATTAAAAAAAGGGCGTGTTATTTCAGAAATTTTATTATGGCATAATGATGTTTCTCCTACTACTTGAACAGGAGGCTGGAGTCAGCTTTGAGACAGATGTTATCAGCGTGAAAAATTATTGGAGACAATGAATTGCTCAGCTGGAAAAGCAAAATCACATCAACTTTTCCCTTCCAGTTTTCCTGGTTGTGACCCAAATAGCTTCTGTGGCTCTTTCTACCCAATATATTCCGAATACTCTAAGATTAAAATCTAGTTACTTACAGCATTCAGCGAAGCTAACGACAGAACAAAACTGAAGTAGTCACTACTGTATACATCTCTGTTCTTCATAAATTTCAAGTTTTCATCTCTCACCATCTGTAAAAGAAGGCCAAAAAAATTTAAAGTGTTGTCAAAGTACATTTCTCTAACTAAAATTGCATCTTTTATGTAAATAGTGTGGTGTTCAAAAACCAGTGTCAGACCTATTCTGCTCATGCTCTGAATCACTGCTTCAGCGGAGAGAAAAATACATACAGGAGACTTAGATGATTTGTATAAACCAGTGACTTTCTTCCAAGGATATTACAAAACACAAGACAACAGACGACAGACTTAATCACTTGTCCTTTAAGGGAAAAGAAAAAGGAAGAAGTTGCTGGTAAGTTCTATTTTTTGCTTGCTTTTAATAAAAGAGCCAAGAGAACATCCGTCAAACCTGAAAGGCTTGCTTAGCAAATTTACATGTACAGAGCAAGGAGGCACCGTATAATTACAAGCTGCAGCCACAATAATGTACTTAAATGCCAAGCCTCTCTTTTCAAATGAGATTTTGCTGAAAGACTCCCAGTAAATTTGAGCCAAGTTCTGCTTATTGTAATAATCCAACCCTGGATACAAGAAGGCCTAAAGTGACTATTAATGCCCTGATACAGCCCATGTGGAGGGCCATACATAGCTTACACAGTTTATTCTGACTGTGTATGTGATATAGGCTCTCTTGCACATGTGCAGATCAGCAGGAAGATGTGTGTTCAGAAGACCACTATATGCAAGATTGCATCCTCTCCTGTATGGACCAGAGCTGCAGGTCTGCAGACTGAGACTTTCCTCTTATGACAGCTAACTGATACCCAGGTTCCACCACGCTCTCACTGCTCTGGCAATGCCATCACACCTCCATTTTTACTCCTGACTTGCAAAGTTGCCTTCAACATCCTTGTTTTCCCCTTTGAGAACATATTCAGTATTACATAAGCTAAGAGACACGAACAGAAGTGAAGCTGGTTTTGGTTTCTCTTCTCCCCTTTTAACATTCTTGTTAATTTGAGAACTAGAGGATGACTGTAATTTGTCATCTTCTCCATTCTTCCTCAAGTATTCTTCAAACAAAGCATCTTCTCTGCTCTCATCTCTCCCTGCTTACATGCTGACTGCTGCCATTATCTCATGTTTGACTAATTTGCCTGCAGTTTCTTCAAAGAAAAGAATGATGGGTCAGTTTTGTGAGAAGGGACAGCAAAACTTACAATAATGTACCACTGGGCAGCTTGTTAATAACTTTCTGTCAGAATCCAGAATTATTTTCTAGCTTTGCATTCAAGAAGGGAATTGCTTTACGGCCACCTTCAAAGGTACTGTGTGCTTAAATTTCCTGTGAGTAGGATTTAGTTGCCACTTTCGGGAATGCTCTACCTGATATATCCGCACAGGCATTTTCTCCACAAAAAGTCCCTTTTTTTCTCCTTTTCGAACCAGCTTGGTCAAGATGGAGAGGCGGTCACTGTTGGGCCTGTGGGGTCGAGGTGATGACTGGGGTGAAATTTCTGGTGAAGATGGAGCAGACCTAAAATATATATAAGCTCAAGGTGAATAATGAAATCCTACGACAAATCTACAGTTCAAGTTTAAAATATCAGTACAGCCAGTATAATCTTAAGACAAATTTAGATGACAGTCTAAATACTTCTTGAGGCTGCCAGTCAGCTTGAACTTCTTACTGCAATAGTGACAGTAGGATGGAAGAGGAAATTATAAAAGACTATTCATTAAGCAGCTTAAAAAACAAAACAACAGAAGGGTCAGTATACTGCTTCATCAAATGGATTATTAATTTCTTAGTTCTGGAGATCGGGTCTAGATATCAACATAAGAGAAAGCTTTACAAATACAAGAGGAACTTACAATGAGAGGTCCTCAGCTTCTTGACGCACAACACTCACTCGACTTTTCTTTGGTAAGACTGGAGAGTTCTGATCAGACACTCTCTGGTAAAACAGCATATAGGCATTCCAGTAGCGCCGACGCACATCAGGGTAAGGGTTAGCTGATGGCAGAAAAGACATTCAGTGAAGGTCTTCGAAGGTTTAGTACCTTTTTCATTCCTATAGGGAAGTGAGACTGGATGTGCAAGTAATACACACCGTGGCAGTATAAAGTTATTTGTCAGATCAAAACTTCAGTCTATATTAGCGAATAACGAAAACCTGAATTAGAAAATATTTTTCCAAAAAGCGTATGTATTTTCAAAAGATAGTTATCAGAATTATGAAACAACTGCATATTGGTGGAAATGTATTTGGAATTCATTCCCTGAAGCATTGAAAAGTTTAACTATATAATGCCACACCATGTTCTATGCACAGTCATTTTCACTAGCCTAAAATAAGGCCTGGTTTGTGTTTTTTTGTGGTGTTTTTTGTCTTTTTTTTTTTTTTTTTTTTTTTTTTTAATTTTTTTAAAAAG
>VFFE01009212.1:4434599-4483505 GCA_008921705.1 Burhinus oedicnemus | reverse complement strand
TTTTTTTTTTTTTTTTTTTTTTTTTTTTTTTTTTTTTTTTTTTTTTTTTTTTTTTTTTTTAAACTATTTTAACAAGGTGCCATTTTACTTTTGAATCTCCTCTGCCGCTAAGTCTACAGAGTGCTGAACAAGAGTGAATATGGTTCAATCAATATTAGGCCATATACAAGCTGTTATGTCCTTCAGTAAACAGAAGACTTCAGGAAAAAACTGCTTCTGAAGGATTATTAGAGAAAGGCACTCAAAGTAGATATGATGGCCTGAGCTTTACCTCTGCTGAGAACCACTACAAAATATACAGCTAACGTAAATCAATCTGTACTTCTGCTTACATTGATCATAGACTTTAGGTCTATACTCTCCACCGAAACATTCATATTCCAAGGTTTCATCAGTCAAATCAAATTCTTCAACGACCGTGTCATTAAATTTATACCACTTGCCTTTCCCACATCCCCTGTGATCAAAACAGAACAGAATCACGACAGAATCAGTTACTTGATTGTCTAGCAAAAAAACAAACCACACTGAATACCTCAGAAATCACAATCCTGAATTCACATTTGTTTTGACAGTAAATAGAAAGCTTAGTTCAATTAATGTCAAAGTTACATTTTAAAAAAATATGCTTGATTAAAAATATGAGAAGCACATCACCTGCAACTAAGCATCACAGGAAGCCCTCAAACTGCAATACAAGGTACGTAAGAATTCCTGAGACTTCTATAATATGGTGTCCCATATTATTGTGTTATTGTCTTAACACCCACAATGGTAGGTTGTTAAGAAAGGCAAGAGTGCTTCCAATAGAGCTCTGAATGGCTCACTATACCTTCCCAAAACAAGTAGTCTTTAGACTGCTCTCAACCCACCACGCAAATCTTCTCGGCCATTACCTCCTGTCCTTTATAAAGGAGTAGTAGTGCCCTGCATGTGCCTGGCCACTGTGAACAATCACACCAACAAGCTCATAGTTTTCTGTAGGGGCAACTTTCTTCCTTGGGGAGCCTCCGCCTCCTTGATCCGTGTTTCTACCATTGTCCCCCACTTCCGAGGACGAGTCCTGGCGAGCCATGCCTGACACAGTGTAAGGTTCCATGTTGAGCATCCAGGGAAACTGTTTGAAGAGACATTTCAGATTAACGGAGAGATTATACTGTGTATATGCTTAGTGTAATTTTATAAGACTTATACTAATACTTCCCACATTGGGAACATCAAAGGAAAACATGGTACTTCAACTTTTTATTCTTATGAGATAGAACTTAAATAAAATGTCTTTATGAAGGTTTTCGCTCTTGCTTTCTGAAAGGACCCTGAGAGTGTTGCAGGCAAGGAAAGCTCTAAGGAAAAATACTTATTTTCTGTGGCATGATCATGTTGTAAGTGTACCATGTACTCAAAATCCTTGTATCAAAACGTGGGGAAAAGAAGGAAGAATGAATAGAAGAGTGAGAGTCCACTCCACGAAGCACTGGGGTGAGGGGGTGTGTGTGTGTCATACAGAAAAGTTTTCTTACCCTTATTTGTTCATCATATTTAATAGAACGTCCGCTCTCCCAGTCAAAGCCAAATCTCATCAGGTGAATCACCAAAAGGCTAGGTAAGACCTTAATGCATGTGCGCTTCACTGTAGTTCTCTTAAAAAGAAAAAAGAGTATCACCTCTATCTATATACCTCAAGCATTCTGTAGAATTATTCTACAGATGTACAATTCCAGCCATCTCGAACTGATGTACAAGACAGCCACAGGAAGCAGGATGACCAGAGGATGCCTATAATACGTATAGATAGGGTACTATTACAGGTATTACAGAGTCTGTGCAGTGGGCTGCTATGTTACAGAACGTTTTACCATCCTGTCATCCCTCTAAATGTTCAGCCTACAATATGAGTTACAGGGAATGAAGAATGCTATCTGCATGGATTTAACCCTTTGATTATGTCTTCAACGTAGAAAGTGTTAAGCAGTATCTAAGCATGGCTCTTATGACCATGTAATGCTAAAGAAAAAATCAAGGTACAGCTGAATCTTCTTTCACATACAGTAAGAACCAATACCTTTTCTTTGCACTTTTCACAGTAGTATGCATTGCTTCCTTCCAGAACTTCTCCTCTGACAAACTGATCCAATGATATTTCCAGACTTTGACATGAAGTCACACCTAGGTTGAGAGCCATGAAGGCTTCCTCACGTTCATACCTAAATTCAAGAAGAAAAATAGTCAAGGCATTGACAGAGCAGAACCTACCCAACTGGCATTAACAAGACATATGCTTAGGAAAGAATATTGCATTTGCCCCATGGCTATCATAGCTGTGATGCTCACAAAAGCATACGTCTCTACCTTCTTGTGCTATTTTGACCTACATACTTTAATGCTTTAATAGTTATGGGAGCACATAACGTGGTAACTAATGCACTAAATGTAACATCACCTGTGAGGACAGTCCTTGCAGATCTTCTGATCAGAGAAGATTCCTTGAAAAGTATTCTTAAATATTTGGTCTCTTCCTATTTTCTGTTGGAGATGTAAAGTTAGACATCAGTTGGATATATTGCAGAGTGAAAGACCATGAAAGCAACAGGAACTTTAAACTTCTGAATACTACGTAGATTATAAAATAAGCCGAATGGCTCTCTGCCTTCTTTTCTGAAGAACAAAGGAGAAAGAAAAAGTACCAAGGAGATGCATATAAACAAGGAAAGAAACCCCTGATGTTTTTACCTTCAGGTACTCATCCATTTGATCTATAAGACTGGTGAAGAACTCGTAAGCATCCTGTTGCTCTCTAACATAAAGTTCCTTGTTCCACATCTTGAAAATCTATATAAAGTAAATACATATAAAAAGGTGGTTGTTCCATATACGTATCACTAAAGAAAGAGATTTTTTTTTAAAAGAAATTTGTTATTTTTACATGTTTTGACTTTTTGAAGCAGAATTTTGTTTCTAGAAATTCTGCAATGAGAAAAGGCTGAATAAATGATTACTTGTTAAGTAGGAAAGCTATATATTCTAAAAAAACCAAACCAAACCAAAAAAACCCACCAAACCAAAAAACAACAACAAAAAATGTAATACCTTCCAAAAGTTCTCAGGTACATAATACTGTAGCTTGCTTTCCATCAAATGACCAAAAAGAGATTGAACTTGATAGAACACATTGTCATCTGGATTGTCTGTATCATCATCAATGGAAAGCAAGGCCTAGAAGGAAATAAATAACCTTATAAAACTGGTTCTTGGCAAAATCATTACTGTAAGTTGTCACAACATGCAGCACAACAACTTATAATTTAGATATTCAGTGTGTGTATGTATTTATGCACACACATGTACATACATAGCTTTATTTTTAGTTAAACAATTCATTTACAAATGATGCTAAGGTGAACTTGCAGTTCAGGTGGCAGTAATTCCAAAAAGAGGACTTTACTGGATGTTGAACCAATTACCTCTGGGAGACCTGGCTGCATATATAGCTGCTGGAAGACGGCATTCATGTAACAAGTAGCACCACCATTCTTCAGTCCCACAAATCCTGAAATGGAGCGACTATCCACTGGTGGAAGATACTAGAATGACAAACACATTTTTTGTCCCTGTAAGTTATAAAAAGCATAAAACTCCAATAACATACTATAGCTTTTATAATCACCTTTATATGAGCTGTTAAGAGCAATTTAATCGAAAAGCAGGAATATAAATTCGGAAAGATTGCAAAAGAGCTGTATTTGGTCATTTATATATCTAACACTTTGCACAAAACTGTTAAAATGGCCTTAAATATACCTAAATAAAACCGGTGATATTTAGGAAATACTTCTTTCTTATCCAGATAATAACTGAGAAAGACTCACTGGAGTATTTGCTTCTGAGGAAGATCAAATGGGTCTGCACTTACTCTTATCTGCTTTTTGTCATTTTAAATTGAAGACCATGGAAGTTTCATGAACGGAGCAGTTAAGTAGATCATACACAGTACTCCAAACCACACCAATACAAATCAAAAAAGGCTTCTTGCTTACATCAAACTCCTTGGTAAGCGCAGGGTCACACTGGTGATGCATAGAAAGCAGCTCTTTTGTAATAAGCTGGAGATTGGAAGGTGAGCTATCAGCCAGCATTACTAACACTTCATAAGCAGCTAATCGGCTATCTGCTGTACTGCACCTAAAAAGAAAACCACATTTGAGATCTATTTTGTAGATGACTCAATTATTTCTAATTCCAGAAAGCCATATTACTCGGAACAAGTGACAATTAATGTTCAAAAGGAACACTTTAAATGATAAAACACTCCTGAGAGACTGCAGAGTGCTATTTTTTCTTTCTTGGGAAGGGGAACAGGGAAGAAAAGAATCAGAAGAGCAGCACCAGAAACACTCCTTTAAATAAGCCTCCCTTACTGACATGGAGACACCTGTTGTTAACATTCAGTAGCAAGGAAAAGCAGGTGCCCTAAAAAGAAGACACAGAATTGATTGAATGTCTGAGGACAAACAGACAGATACTGTCTATCAATGTAACACTGATGGAGACATGACAACTTAGGTAGGGGGAGACAAGCTTTGAAAGAGCTAGACCAGATAACTCACTTGCTACAAGAGATGACCTTAGACCTAAGCTGCGCTCGACCAGTACAAAACACTTAGCTCTTTTCAGTGGATCAAACACACTAGCTCTTTCTTCTAAAGGCCAAAGAAAAGGCTTTATTTACTTTAAGCAAACAAAAGAACATGCTTGAGCTGAACTACAATGGAGCAAACCTGGAGCAAAACACTAAGGTGTAGCAAGTCCCATTCAGTTCAGGGGTTGCTAAACGCTCCACTGGAACCTTCTTTAGGGTTTGCGGAAAGGCAGTGTAGATATGCCTGATCCAACTCTTTACACAAACTAGTCAGTATAACATAAGCAATCCAGCTGCAGCAGCACAAAACTCCACATGAGCTAATCTACCCATCCCTTCAGATACTGTATGGCAATAACAGAAGGCAGGGTGTGACAGGAAAGAGAAAGCTCTTTTTTCACCATTTGATATATTCTGGGCTACTATCAGATATCTCAGGTGCAAGAAGACTTGCTCGGGATTAGCTTTTTACAGGAGGCAGTTCTTGTAAGGGAAAAAGAAAACTGAAGTACTTTTGAGATTCTTATTTACAAGGGCTTGGAAAGTTAATTTCCTGCACGTGCTCAATTTAGCCAACTTCCCAAGCGATGATGAGCTAAGGGAATACTCTTTGGACTCATGAAATCAGCACTTAGTTGTACTTGCAGTTCATCATTGATCTAAAACAAAGCACAGACTTCAGAAGTACAGAAAAGCAAAGATTTTGGGTCACACGAACTCAAAAACATGCTATTTGGACACTTATGTAGGAAATGTATAAATTAGAAAGGTATGCTCTGGAGAAGTGGCCCAACATGGGTATTAACTCCTAATATCTGCGGCCCCAGTATGACATTTGCATTCACAAGAACTAGGACAAAACCCGACACGAACAAAAAAGCAATTTTTACTTTGGATGAAAATCTTGCTGACTGATTGCAGCACTGCCTGCTGGAGAATGGCTGTTCAGAATAATCCTGGATGCTCGGAAGAGGAAATCATCCAGCAATGGCTTAATCAAAGATGAACCTGTAACGCAGTAACCACATCTACTGTTAAATGCTTACATTATCACTGCAAATGTCAAAAGGTGCTCCATAACAGCAAAATCACTTAATAGCACCATATCAACAAAAAACATATCCAACTATTTTATCAAATGTCAAAGGTACAAAGGTACTGCTAAAAATTACTCCTTATCGCTCTGTATCACTTCTACTGATGTATTATACTGTCTTCACACGTACTGTCTACTCATCGAGTCACCTCTCAGTGCTATGAAGAATTCCTGCTAGTCCAGTCACTTTAGAGTAAAAAGGAATACTTACCAACCATTTCCTTCTCTGCCCCACAAAGCGAAAGGAGAGTCTTGATAAGCCTCAAGTGTCCCGCTAACAGGATGTTATCAGCTTCACTGGTCTCACACTCGGCTGTGCGGTTGGGTTCAAAATTGTCTAGCCAGGTGATCTCATCTTCTAACATGGCAGCTGGGCTTATTTTCAGCTGTTCCATTTCTGATGCTGAACAGAAAAAGAAAACCCTGAAAAATCAACAGCTCTACAAATCTAGAATATAAATACAAAGAATTTCAAACAGTTTGGTAATGGTCTAGTTTCGTCTCACAATGTGTACAAAGTATACCATCCACAAAGGAACTCATCTCACTTTCCAAAAGGAGTGAGCTGCCTTGCTGTCACTGAATGCCAAGAACAGTTCGTGCCAGGCATTAACGCAGGACAGCCAGCACACTGGCAGGTCACATTGAGTTCATGGTGTAGTGTCCTACACTACTTCACAGAGTAACCACTCTGTGAAGGCAGTTCTACATCTTGTCTACAGAAGGAAGACATGCTTGGAAGCTGCAATCAGAATGACATGTGTGCCTGTATATACTTACATGTGAGGTCATCCAGTAACTGACATCTCAGGTCAAAATATTCTGTACACTGGGACAAAAGTCTGAAACAAGTACAAATAGAAGAAAGGTTTAATTTAAAATTAGAAGCTTTTTTCTAAGCAGTTGCCTTTAAGGTCTGTGTGCTCTGTCCATCTAATCCAAAATAGTATAGCTATCTACGTACGCTTCTGCATGCGCATGCTGCAGCTTTAAGACAAATATTCCTTCCCAACAGCTACTGCTGAAAGCTATGAATAACATCTAATCCTGTTTTCTTCCTTCACCTCATAACAATTTTATTTTATCAGATGACGATGAAACAACAACATGCTTTAACTTTTCAGATTCCTCTAGAAGCTGCTGCTTAAAGTTACTGTTAAATTCAACAATCTTTTGGCCAGGGACAAGTTGACAGTCTTTACAGGTGTAATGGGTAACATAAGCAACAGGAAATCAGGTGAAGTCATGGGTCCACACATCACTGAAAAGGCTGGAGCCTTTCGGATTGGTTTCTGATCTGGATCTACGCATTACTATCAAATAAATTCAGTGTTACTGTCATATAGCCCATGCCCTCTATGCCTCATGGAGGATTCCAGCCAGGTTCCGACTGCCATGACCACAGCCTAGAAAGAGCAGGCCTATTTAGGAATTACCACCTCCTGATTGGGAAGTCAAATAAGCTGAACTATAAGAGTTCACAGAGGAAGAGTTGTACCTTGAGAATTCAGCTTTATTTCCCTTCAATTCACATACTTCCAAAACTACCTGGGGCACGACAGGGATGTCTACTTTTGACAGACTTGCAAAGTCCTAATCCCTTGTGCCTCAGAGCTTTCACAGCGCTACTCATTTAAAAATGTGAGATTCGCTTCCTCAGTAAACACACATCTGACTTACCTCTGATTGATTCCTCTCATGATGCTGGTTGGTGACCAAAGAGGCAGTTGGGCACCAAGAACAACACTCAGGAGAAACTGGTTTGGCTTTTGAACATCTGGGTGAGCTGATGTGTCTGTCTGACTAAGGGTGTACAACTGGTCACAGGCAACACGACGAATCTGAAACAGTGTCATCGTCAAACACTAGCAATTGCTTAACAGTTGCAAAAAATACACTTCTGTTTTGTTAGAAATCTAACAGAAAAACCAGACATTGAAAAGCTTCTGTAAACCAGACTATGAGCTCTGCTCCCGCCAGCCAGGGTTTCTCTATTTGTAGGGATTTAGCCATCCGCTTTCATCCCTGAGCTAAAATCTCTGATGCTTTATCAAACACAGATTATAAATTCAGATAAGGGAAGGAAAAGATGCAATGACTTAATGCAAAATCTATGAGATGCAATGAAATGAAGTAAGCGTGACTTGAAAATACCAAGGTTTCAGAATATCCAAAATAAACTTAAATCAGAAAGAATGATTTTTAGGAGGGTTCTGACATTTGGAAGAACTTTTCAAAAGTTCAGAAGAGTCCATTAAATCTTACCCAAATCTTTTGAGATGAAAGTTACTTGGAACTTTCCCTAAAGTACTAGTTTTACAGAATTTGTCTCACCGAAATGAGAGCATTTTCTTTAGACTAGCCACAGCACAGTCCTGTGTGCCTCATGGATTAAACAAGCCTAAAGAATGTAACACTTCAGCATTTTCTATCAACACATCGCTAGATACTGGAATTACTAACAATTATACAAAGGTTATTCATTCAAATACAAAAAACTGTGGGAATACCTGTAATGAACAATTTTATCTTCAGACCATATTAAATGATCAAAGTGTACACACTTCAGAAGTATAACATTTAAGAAGTTTTCAGAGAAAGACCCTCACCTCAGCACTTGGTGATCCAAGCAGTATGTCAATGATGAAATCGGCAACACAAGGCAAATTGTAAAAAGATCCTAGAACAGAAGAGTACCAGGCTTTTTAAAAATAGTAATAGTTTAAAATAAGTCAGTTACAGTCTTGCATTAAAATACCATAGGAGCTAGAGGACATCCACCCCGTCAACACTGAAAAGCAGTTACAGCTATTTGCATATTTCCCCATCTCCTTCCCTCCGCAGAGGCTGGCACCATGTTATCATAGCATTTTCCTTCACCTTCCACCACCACCACCGTTTACATTTCCTGTACACAAAGGTTCAAGTACTAAACACAAGCTATGCAAGCAGCAGCACTTACAGAATTACATACTTCAAAGCCAGCACAAATATTTATATACTGGCAGTAAGTCAGCTTTCCCAAAACATTTCACTAAGGCACAGCACTACACGCCTTGTTTCATGCCACCTGTTCTTCAGTCCCGGAAAAAAACCCCTGTATTTTTTAATGAAATTCTGTGGTTTTAACTTGAGCTGTCTCAGCTTACAAAGCTAGAAGTTTCTCATGATTTTTTTGTGCTTGTCTGTCTCCAAAAGCCTTCCCCCGCCTCCCTTCTATTCCAAATAGTGAGTAATCCAATTCTGCTTCATACCTAGTTGCTGACTGCGTAGCTGAAGGCAGGTTACTAAGAGAGACAAGGCCTCTCCAGCAATCAGAGCGTCTTTGGTGGATACAGACTGCTGTCTCACACAGATACCAGCGTGCAGCGCAGTTGGCTCTCCTTCGCTTCCTGAACTGCAATTACTTCCTGCATTAAGAAATTAACAAGTGCCTTAATCCATTAAATTTTTCAGATGTTTTCAGCTCCTAGTCAGTTCTCCACAATTTAAAAAACTTCTCCAAATGCCACATCTCCAAATGCCGCATGAATGTACAGCATTTTGCTCAAATTTGTGTAATTCAATCATATAACATCCTGAATTGGAAGGGACCCAAGAGGATCATCATGTCCAACTCCAATGAATTCAGCTTCAGGCTTCCAAAGTGTTCAGTTAAGAATAAACCAAATACTTTCTTTAGATTGGGTTAGAGACACGGTTAACCTACCTGAGCTACTAAGTCTGTTTCGAATCCCAGCAGGAAATAAAGTGTTGCTCTCTTTTATTGGCTGACTACTTCCCACAAGGTCCAGTCGTCCTGCAGCAGCAGCCCAAGAGAGTCGCATGAAGCAAGCCACTGTGGAAGTGAAATCATTCACCTCCATAGTCTGAAGGAACAAGAAACAGCAGTTACTTCTGCGATATTCAGCAGCCTTTGTTAATCATAGGGATAAGAGGTATGCATCTTCTGGATCATGTCAAATTGACATTTGGATTTGTATTCCTCTCTTCTCTAAGCAAGCTCAAGGATACAAGAGTCTCTTTGCTCCCAAGGAGAGATTAGGAAGTAGTTAGTTTTTAAATTTGCCACTAGGGTAGATACCCTTTTCACCTATCTGGAGTTAGGCATGCTGATTTCAATCATATCGATCCATTTGGGAAGCACTGCCCAAGAACCTAACAGCATACTCATTACATTAGCTGTGAAGTTTCTTTAAACTGGGCTCAAATTTCAAATGGGTTGAGTTCTTGTCAGAATAGATTATTTTATTAAATAGCCAGTCCCAGGTTAATTACACTGACAGGCCTCTAAAGGGCAAAACAGCATTTTCTTAAAGTATGGAAAATAAAAATTTCCTTTTTCCCCAGGATACCATCAAGCGATTTTAATTTTTAATGAGCTATTTGAAACAAAAAAACTTGCCCAAAATTTCTAATCCAAAGAAACATGGACTATAAGCCACAAGTTCAAGCAGGAACCTTCTCCCTTCTATTCACAGAAAATTAATAAGATGTTAGAGTTAAACATGGCTGAAAATAAATCACAAGTAGGATTTCTGCGTAGATCTAAGCAGTAAGCACTTCAGGGGTACTGCTTGCCTTTGTACTGTCAAAATAATTTCTGAGACTATGTTAAAATTCAGATCAAGATTGGGAAGAGAAACTGATAGGTCAGGATTTTCAGAGGCTTTTAAGTGAAGCCTGGGCAAGAACCTTTATAAAAGGCAGACTTTTGGTTAAAAATCCAGGAGTTACACAGCTGTCACTGGAGATGACACTGCTACATCACCATAAATCATCAAACACTTCCTTACTTGTATGGCAACTCTTGCTGCTGGTATGATTTCTTCTACCCTAATGGAGGATCTATCAGACACAGAGAGCTGTCGGTAGGATGACTTCTCAGGTGTTCCACAAATGGACATCTGCCTACTTGCTTGTCGGCTGACATTACGGAAGGGGCGTGAGGACAATGCTTCTACCCCATCTTTAATGAAATCCTCATCCAGTAAGGTAGGCATTGTCTGGCCAACAAGCAAGAACCTACATTCACAGAGCAAAAACGTCAGGCTTATTTTTGAATGTTCACAGCAAGTGAATGAAACAGAACTCAAAGTACCAATTAATCAAAAGCCGCACTGTAAAAGCCAAGAAAGCAGCACTTTCTCTAATGAAAGGCAATTACATACCTTGCAAGTTGCAGGCAGATGGAATAGACTCCCTGTCTTGTTTCATAGTCTACTTCTGATGGGATGGAATCTCTCTGCATTACATTCACCACCAAACTTAAAAACAAATCAAAAGACAGAAAATATTTTACATTAGGAGAGAGCTGCAATTAATTTACCTCTGTCCTTCCCTCCTCCTATTCAGTCAGCTGAGTGCCAGTTAAAACTGACAAACTGGTGTCTTAGGAGACTAACATCCCCATTTTCCCCTCCTGCTGGAAGGGAAAGATGGAAGCTTTCTGTTCCTGCTGGAATATGCGTCAGGATCTAGAGGGGTGTGTGTGTGGATAGAATTACTAAGAGCAACATATACTTGCTAAACCTGACCCAAGCACAAGCAGTATTGCCAGGTCTTCTGAAACACTCACGCTGTGCCTTACCTCTTATCTGAAGGGTCTGAATTTTGGAGACTGTAAAATTTAATTTGGTTCCCACTGCATGATCTATCCTTTGACTACTTTGACTGGTATCTATGCAGGACAGTGTAATGTATACACTTGCAAATTTGAACTGAAACACTTAAATACTAACTATGCAAATATCAACTACCTCAGTAAAAGCTACACTGCACAAGCTTATCTGTGCCTAACTTTATTTTGGGATTTAACAACATGTACTGTTACGTTACTTTAGCAGCTGCAGTAGCTTTTCAGACACTGGATAATGAAAAAACAGCTTTGGGTGGATTTTTTTTTTTTCTCCTGAAAAAGAAGCTGACAGGTGTACTAGTGTGCTACAGTGTGGAAATCAGAAACCACGCAAAACTGCTAACTAAATGAAGTGTTAATATAAATTGAGTCAAGATTTTGAAATCTAACCTCAAACCTCCTGCTCTGAGGAAGTTTTCGCAGAAAGACTTGGCACAGTTTCTTGCCATTTCATCATCGGCAGTTGGCATCAGCTTGGAGCTCAGTACCTATAATAAACGAATAAATAAGCATGCATACACACACCCTCCTTAGTATTTTTATCTGCTGAAGGTTAAAAGTATAACAGAAAAAAATTAATTACAAATGAAGCAATTTACACTTCTGTGAAGCCTTAGTCAGTAAAGAGAAATCATATTCAAGACAAGCATGGCTATTACAGATATTTACTCTGTATCACAGGACATTTTTTTCTCATTGCAGTTTACCTGTTAAGCAAAAGAACAAAGCACATGAAATGTTGTCTTCAGGCTCAGTTGGTGCTCTGTAAGAGCCCAAATCCTTCTCCTTTACAGATTTTTTCAGTTGACGGTATCCTATAAAACACCCTACAGATGGATTCATGCTGTCCAAAACATAACCCTTTTGCTATTACTGGTTTTTTTTGTTTTGGTTTGGTTGTTTGGTGTTTTTGTTTTTTTTTGAAAAAGATGGTCCAAGTAATTCTACAGGCCTTATGAACACCATCACTGTATCATCCCTCCTGTTTTAAGTCAGCACTAAACTTCACAGAATGCAATTACACTGAGAAACACAGCCATAAGGAAGTCTGTGGTCTCTGTGGGTCAGATCTCATATACTTTTATAATCAATTTCACTTTACGTAAAGAAAAAAACAAAACAACACCCAAACAAACAAAAGAACCCCAGCCCCTCCCAAAACCACAGTAACCCCCAGAAGTTATTTATGTTCTTGAAAAGTCTCTTTGGCATTTACAGCCAACAATGCTGCATGTGGGAAAACAAAATATATCTTTTCCAGGTTCACAGGTCTCCTGGCATGAAATCTTATCACAACACTGCATGATATAACCCTGAACATCTGCAACATTTAATTTTCGTCTCTTTCATATGCTCTGCAAATTTGCTGTGCACATTTTTTCAGAAAGCAGTTCAGACTGGTTCCCGTATTTTCAACAGATCACCAGTTGAGGGGATAAAACAAAGCACATCATCCTTTTCTTAACAGAAACCATCTTCCAATTGGCTTGACTGGATTTGAGGAGCAAGTCCACTCATGTAATCTACACATCTAATCCAATTTACTACTTCTCATCCCTTGCCAGAAAAGCAAGCAATTTATTACTTGCTTTTATTATTATTTTCTCTGGCATAGCAGCAGCAGATAACTGTCTCCTCATACTGTAATATAACCTGCCAGTTCAACAAGATACCCTTGCTGCGCTATGCTAAACCATTTGATTTCAGTTGTAGAACTTGTCAACATATTTCAAAGACATCATCAAATAACTTTCATTCCAGCTGTACAGAAAAGGGGGGAATCCTAATGCTGCAGTGTGATGACAGTGTAGGAAGATGAAGAGCTAACATTAGACTGCAGAAACCCAAAGGAAAGCAACTACAAGAAAATTCCTACAGTAATCTTGACGTGCACCGGGAACAAAAGAGAATAACTTTGCCCACTGTTTTTGAAGCTGCTGGCAACCGGTCCTCCAACTTCAAGTTGTTCAAATCATATTTGTAACAAGTCCTTATAAACAGTGTGACCTGCGAGTAGAACTAGAAACCGTCCAGCTTCCTAGAATGCGCAGATTACAGCGTCCTAACAACGATACCAGCTGAAACTCAAACTCTTTAAAATCCATGCACTGAACACTTGGAAAAAACCTTTTTACAGAGGCCAATCCAGTGTTTTGGCTAAAGAACTTACTCAAGAGAATATTTAGGGGTAAAAAAACTGTATGTATTCCACTTATTTTGCATGCACTGCTAAAACAGGCCAGAAGCTTCTGGGTAAAAGCTGGGCACATTTGGGTAGTGAAAATTCTTCACAGTTAAATGCTTCTCAAAAATATTCTTCCTTAGCCTCTACAGACAGAATATGGTAGACTTATACAGAAGGGAAATCAGCATTCTTTTTCTTTCAAATTCAATTGAGCAAACCCAATCAAACTAAACAGCTCCCATTAACTTTTAAAAGAGCCAACTTTTTTTTTTTTTTAATATATACTAAAAATCACATACTCAGAGTTTCTGGAAATTCAAGCAAGAATTTTATCTAAATAGTAAGGACTTGATTTTCTTTGCTCCTCTGCATTTACTTCAGAATACTCCTTCCACCTTGCAATCACAAAAAGAGGGGCCTGGCTTCACAGTAAAGTCTCTAAAAGGGAACTTTTTACCCCTATAGTTCTGTGTAGAATGTCTCACGTACATAAAAGCAGACTGTGACGTGACATTTGCATATTGCATAATGACCCTGTCACAGTGGACTCCTGCCCAAGAAATGCAGAACTACTTAAATCTTAGTGCTCAGAAACACAAGTAGAAAGCAGTAAATTTGTTGTCTTACCTCTAAATTGTAGAGCACTCTGAACGTGGACATGCCTGGAGCAAAAGATCTGAAAAGACTTTCTAGTATTGAACTAGCACTGGGCTGATGTTGGTGTTTTGAAGATAAGGATGGTGATTTTGAAGACTGAGAACTTGATTCTGATAGCAGTGTTTTCTAGGAGGAGTAAACCACAGAAGAAATATTTTGAGAATACTGCATTTTGTTGGAATTGTCAATATGTTTCATATAATCCCTGTATTAACCCTCTCACCTCCAGCTGCTTAGAAATAACTCAATAATCCTTAACAAGAGCATTATTTCACAGTAGAGTTTCAAACCCTTCAGAGATTATAATCTGACAGGGAATTTAAGAAACGTGGTAATAAAATCCTTTCTGCTAAGATCACTAAGATTAGTTATTGTTTAATCTGTACCTTCCTTCCCAGGGAATCAAGCTGATCAAGAGCCTCCTGAATAGCTGGGTCAGTGGGAATCAAGAGCAGAAGTTTCCTCACTCGCAGTGTTATCCTGAAAAGTTATCAGAAGTTACTTGCGCGAAACAGGGCTCAGCCACTCTGTGGCCTGGTGGATGCCTACACTCTACGAAATAAGCAGCTATTCAAACTTTGCAGCGTGAGCATTTCTTCAATATTTAATAACCATTTAGTTTGCTTACCTTGGCTCCTCTAGATTGGCAAGCTGGTAAAGCATATCAAACACATTACACACGAGAGCCATGACTACACCAGGGAGGGATTTCTCCTGAGAATTAAGAAGAAATACAAAGGTCTTTTTCTCCCCTCTCTGTTGCAAGTAATTTAAGAGAGCTCTTCGCTGAAGCAACTGACCCAGACGCCAACCTGGCCCATAGAAATCTCAGCTACATTATTCCACCTCCCTTTTAACAATCAATTTTTGAAGTCAACTGTTAGTTAGGGTTGACATAGAAAGCAGATCAGGAGCGTTCTGAACATGCTAGTTGATGCTTCTTAGTTTATTGTCATACTGCAGCTTTATTAATAGTGGAAATCTGGAAATCTCTCCCCCTGACAAATATATCATCTCAAAATTAAGTTATGTGGGTGTTGTTTGTTTAAATGACCCTGTTAATAAACACCAAGCAGGCTATAATAGGTGACACAATACAGATTATAAAGTCCAATTTGCATGCATAAGGTAATTGTGTATTTAAATGCTTTGTTTCAATTGCAGTTTGGAAGCAAAACCAGACTACTAAAGACTGGATACTCAAGCTGATGTGAACAGCTTCTGTCTCATCTTACTGCACCCTCTACCACCCCAGCTGTGTCTCCCCCACCTATCCGAGGGGAAGGTTTCAGACTATTATGCTGTACCTGTTCCATTGCATAGGATGAACTAAATACACTGCCACTGTTGCTGGAACTGGTTGAGGAATCTGCAGAGCTCCCTGATGGAGTCCCACTTCCTGATGTTTTTACTGTAAGAACTTGTTCATCAGAAAAGCCCAATTGGTGGAGTAGTTTCTGATCTTTGTTTACAGTAAGCTGCAAGAAAATATTTGTCATTTAGTTCTGGAACAGAGACTCAATTTCATAAAGAATTAGAATTATTTGTAGCTAACATACCAGGCTGTCATTGGCAAATATCTGTATATTATCCACAGGTGAATTCAACATCTTTGCTATCTTCCACCTGACGCTCCCTACAGTTTCATTGCTATGAGCCTGTAAAATTAAACGACACTGATTCAGTAAGTCTGCTCAAGCAGTAAATTCCAAGAGAAAAAAATCTTCCATTAAAGTCTTCCTGCTCCTCTGCATAGGCTGGTAAAGGTATTGTCCACAAAAGAGACTCACAGGGTAGAACACCAGTAGAAATGCTCCATCACTGACAGTAAGCAAACAACTTCTTTTTCCCCACCCCAGAATGATGAAAATATATTTAGTCTACAGGCACTTCCATTACAGTAGCCTTATACACACTTTTAACGCTTTCAAATAGAGTTTTCAAGTTGACTGGAGTCCCTAAAACCAGCTTACTGTGTTCAGTCCAGGCATCAAAAAACCTAAGAGTAGCTATGTGATCAACACCACGTGACACACATAACCTGTGCACACATACCTCTATGGTGAAGGTATCTTTGGTAGACTCGTATGTAACATTAAGCGTTAAAAGATGTCCATGGAAAGAGGCACCATGAGGTAGAATAGTTCGGGGAACAGAGTAAAGGTCCTACAGGAAGAGAATGATGACAGTAAATACCACCCTTGAAAACAAAGACATTTCTATGATGGTATGTAACAAAGTTACGAGAATTGCATAGGTTTAAGTAACTATCACTAAATTTAATAATATTGGAAGTTTTGTTCTTAACCTGGCCTAGTAAGAAATTACATATCTTACCTCTATTGTTATCACATAACGCTCTGCCAGCAGAAGCAGTCTCTCAATTATTACAAGTTTAGTTGACCTAGAGAAAAACATTGAAAACAAGAGTAACTTGTCTCAGAGATTAATTTTCAGTGCCCACAGGTAACTACCATGAGTTAGCTGTCTTCAAATATAAGTCCTTAAACTTGGGAGTTAATTCAGTTGAAATCACCTAGGAAAACGGGCCAAGAAGCTTGCGTTATACTGCTTGAGATGTAGCCAGCTTCAGAAGAAGCTTCATGTTTCTAGAGGTCCCACCCTGCGCACATATCTTTAAGCTACACGCATTTAGGTAAATGTAAGTTAAGCTAGAGGATGAAAAATCATCCTTTTCTCTCCCAATTAAAAAAACCCAAACAAACAAACCAAAACCAAACCCTGCTGCCCCAGAAATATTACATGACTAATAGGCTGGTAATAGTCTGTGGGGTTTTTGTGGGTTTTTTTGGGGGGTTGGTTTTTTTTGTTTTGTTTTGTTTTGTTTGTTTGTTTGCTTGGTTTTGGTTTTTGGGAGGTTGGAGGGAGGGTGTTGGGGTTTTTTTTGTTTTTGTTTTTGTTTTTGTTTTTGTTTTTTTTTAAATACAGGTTTTTCAGTCTCTTTGGAACTCAAATTGCATTGTAATTGGAATATTCAACTGAGAAACCACCAGAATATACAACTACCGATACTGAGAATTTAATTAGCACCCAAGATCATGTGGGAAGCAGCTGGGAGCAAACGTCTACTGCCATATTTATTCTTTTAAAGGCAGGCCCACCTGTAAGGAGACTGAACTGATGTTGCTACTGTAGGCATAGCAGTTGCTGTAAGCATTTTTGTAGCTCTTGTAACAGCATGCGTTAACGTTGGACCACCGAGTGCAGAGCTGGCTGCCTAGAATACAAAGCAGAGTATAAGTGCTGGTTTACATGGACTACTAGTATGTCCTGGAGAGCTAAGAGGACAAGAAATACTTGTGAAAAGAAATTTTTTCTTTAAATAGAATTATCATAGTAATTATTCTAGTTCTAAGATGACAAACTGAAAAAGGATGTAGGTACAAGAACTATTAAGATTTGTCCTTTACCTCTAATCGCGTGTAGCAATCAGCAATGAATTTCTTGTGCAGTGATACAGAATCCTAAAGATAAAATGCACAAATGAATTAGAACTTAAACCAAAATAATGGGTATTATTCATAAAGTGAAAGAACCCAACAAATTACATATTTTAACATGCAGAGTGTCAAGGCTTTATGAATGTCAAAGCACTTTCACATACAAATATAGACCTACCTTTTTCAATCTAGGAGTTAAATTAATATAGCTGTAATTTATTATCAATTGAATAGCTTCATTGGCAATTTCTTCATCTGGTGACTCCATTGCAATCTTCCAAATGAAATCCATTCCTATTAATTCCAGTTTTTCTACACTCTACGCAAGAAAGAACAACAGTAAAACATGACTGCGTTTCATACACAATAGTGAGTTGAACCACAGGAACAAAACAGTCTTTCCAACTGCTGGAAAAGTGTCTTTTGACTGAATCTTAAAAATTTTCTTTTCCAACACGCTGCCAAGTTTGGCACAGTGCCAAGTGCAATCAGTAGCTGTGGATTTGTATATTTATACTAGAAAAAGATAATTTGTTTACAGGTGGGTAAATAAGTTCCAAAGAACACTCTCAGACAAGCCAACTGAAAAATTAAAAACTTCAAAAGCACTAAGAAATTTAATTGGGAATGGTATTTGTTTCACAAAGGTCAACATGGTAACTAACCACATAATAAACCATCACAAAACCTACTATGATACTTGGCAAAAAATTATGCATTTGAAGTAAATTAACTCTCTGTGATAAAAATCTAAAATGCCTATGGAAAACTACTTAACATATAACCATTCATTTAACAAAAACATTGAAGGATCATAGAGTTAAAAATTATTGTAGGTTAGAATTTGAATAGGATAAGCCTAAATGTCTTGTAAAGAAGACATCTCTCCTGCTAGGGAGAAGCAAAAAAACACACACTAGAAGTCATGCTTATTAATACAACAAGTGGTCCACTCATTCCTCCTGCAAAGTTTTAGAAGCTATATACACCAGCTTCCAGCTACCAGTTGCTGAATTTTAACTGTTGTAATTCTGGAGTCTGAGCTTCAGAATTTAACAATGGTAATGCTAGAAGGATGATCTGCATATTAATACAAACACGACCATGTCAAACAGCTGCAAAAGAATCCTCGTCTCACCTCCTCCCACCTTCAAGATGCCACAGGTAGCATACAAGAACGAACTTGCCAGAACACTCACCAACTGAGTTCCTTGCCTCTTTAGCCGGTGGTCACACAGGTTCACATTTTCAAAGAAAGTCTTAAATAAACTAAAACCTGAAAGCGAAAAAAGCGGCAAGCTTTTTATTCGGGTCAGGCTAAGTTTCTATGCTTTTTTAAAAAAAATAAAGATATCAAATACAGGAGATGACCTTTTCCCTCTACAACTATTAAAACTCAAAATGATAGAAAAAGATCCCTTTATTATATTGATTTATGGAACTGTCTGGATAGTAAATTTGAAGGCTTAGGAAGCAAATTTCTGGTATATATTTCAAAACCAAATCTGTTGACCCAAGCCATTTTCTTACCATTCATAGTAATTTCATATGACTCTAGTTTAAGAATTTTCTCTTTGAAGAGCTGTTGCTGTACATCACTCTCTAGATCATGCTGTCCTTTTGTGAACCACTCAAAGCACATCTGTGAATGAAACGCAGACATATTTTCACTCTATTGTCATTGCAAATATTTTAGTTTTATACAGCATTGGCAAACTATGTCAGATACTACAGTAACTCACCTTACAGAAGTTTTGTCTACAGTAAGAGGTTCAAAATCTAATCTCCCAGTAACCTCACATATTATACAGGCTGTATTGCAGCATTAGGGTACTTCATCTTCAGAGTCATCTTTCACCCAAATAATGCTCAATGTGTCTTTTATGACTCTGCGAACCTGCACATATCCCTTTTCAAACCAGCATCCATAAACTTGCAACTAATCTCCTGGCCAACATTCCTCCTTCAGTCAACTTTAACATTAAAAGAGCATTATTAGTTTGTGTTTGCTACGTATGTTTCACATGTCTCAACAAATACACATGCTATTCGTGACCCATTAAGATTCATTCTGCAACCACAGACACCAACTTTTCAAGTTTTTCTTACCTCTCGATCTAACTCGCAAACATCCTGGCCAGTTACAAGGCATTCCCAGATCTCCCTGGCACGATTCCAGCCCAAATAAAGGGTGGCTTCTTGCAGAAAAAACGCCAAAAATTTTAGATGTGCCTCCAAATACTAGAAAGAGGAAACGAAAACTCAAGCTTAAGACTTTTCTTTCTGAAACAAGAACTCTGAGCATTCTTTTTATTTTTTGTAAACTTAGTTGTCAAATAACAGTATACTTTGCAAAGCCTGGAAAACAGAAATTGTCTCTGCAGTGAGATTTCTTTCTGTTTTACACAATTTTTAACATTACTTCTTTTTGGTGATTTTTCTAAAAAGGAACACTGAAGTCCCCTTAGATTTGCTCTTACTTTGCTGATATTGATATTGACACTAGTTACTAACTCACAACTAGTGTGGAAAAAATAATTATCAAAACCTTCACACCAAACTCAAAGGTATAGTCTCTACAAGCGTAGTTGAACTGAAGCTGGTGGAGAAGCTGGAAGCTGCACAAACTTGGAGACAGGAGGTCCCGGGGTGGGGAGATCTAGCTCTCGACCAGTTAAAGACTTTGCTAAGAAACTTGTAGACTGTGATGTTTGCCCACCATTGCTCTATAATGTAATAACAAGGCTAGAACAACCCCTAATAGATAAGTGTCAGAACTATAACTAAAAACTAGTGTAATTAGTCACCAGAGTGAACACACATACCAGTGAATTCCAAAAATGAAACATCACCTAATCTTATGCAGCTTGGTCAGTGATACACTACACCATGTTTTCAAAAACCTGAAGTAGTAAGAAATTCAGATTTCAGTACCTCCCGGTAAGTGTATCGGCCATCCACTAATGTTGCTCCAACAAGCCCTCCTGGACCTGCCACAGATGCAGCCAAACGGTGGCATGATATTAAGCTTCCTGTTACCAACTTCACTATTTCAAAGTTTTTCTTTAAATCTTGAATAATGCTCTTGGCAAAAAAAACAACAAAAACAAAAACCAACCAAACAAAAAAAACAATATAAAGAGGTTTTTAAAAAAATACATAAACAGGCATGTGCACACAGCAGTCTGCTCTTCAACAAACACTTGTCTCTTATTGGAAGGAGTAACTTTCCCCCCTCACAAGAGTCAGCTGTATCCCTTCCAAGCATCCAAAGCCCCCTGACACTAGTGTTTTCAGCACACGCTGTAGATTACAAAGTCCCACACCTCCACTCAGCCACTGTATAACACAGGTGACTTGCTGGTATTTTAGTCTGTTTTCCAAGAGTCAATGTCAATTCAACTACAAAGCAGCTGGTTTAAACATTAGCCATTGCTCACTTCTTAACAGAGGCATGCCTGTTAATTAGTCTACAAAAAGCTCAGAATAAAACAAATTAATCCTGACACAGCAAACAGATTTTTTTATATATATATATATATACACACACACGCACACAGAAATGGACAGCACACAACACAGCATCTCTACTTGATTTGTTTATGCTACATCACTAAACCGTACTTGTTGAAGTGTTTTTTAGTTTGTTTTCAGCTAGTTTTTGTTTTCACTTCTAAATGCAAACTTCCACGTTGTACAGAAGCAGAGCCACACAGACATAACAAGGGCTTCAAAAACAAATCTCAGCATATATTCTTACCTTGTCTTGTTTTTGGTAAGTTTGCTTAATAAATGAACGTGTGATTTCATGGAGCTGACGTAATGCTGGCACCACCCACACAAATTGAGGATTATTGTGCTGGGATGACTAGTAGTAGAAAAGGTAAAAACAATTACACATGTGTACATGCTCAACAACAGATTAACTTTCCTCTTAGACTCCTAGAAGCCTAATGATTTCTATTAATGCCACTGTTTCAAAACAACAGCTACTAGCTCTGAAGGCTTCAGTTACTTGTTCCTGGTCCCTTTCCAAACACACTCAAGGTGCCGTTCTTCACTTTCTGCAAGAAGTCTTTTGACACACACATATGCCATTTTGCTATCATTATTAAGCCCAAAGTACCACCTCCTTGCTAGAGGACATGCAAATTAAGTAGACAAAAAGAACCCAGTTGCACCAGGGAGAGATGATAACCACCACCGTCCTCAATTATGGGAGATAAGCAGGCCTGTTAGGGCATAAGAGGGCAAATCCCATCAAATGATGTTACTTATTGCTAAAACAAGAATAATAGAGGAAAAAACCTGAAATACTACTGAGGGTTAAGAGATGAGAAGAAATTTCTGATTGGTGCTGCAAGTAGCCCTCTGATAGGAAGCAAAGGATACTTAAGCTGCATTTTGAAAGCGAACCTACAAAGAATAACCCTCCTACCTCATTGTTAGAACTGCTCATCACTTTTCTGGGAGGCTTCATTTTCTGTAAAGTTTGACCACACAAACCAGCACTGAGGTTGCTTGTTCAGAGAAGTAATGCCTGGTTTAAATACTGACAACAACCAATACCACCTACATGCTTAGGTAGATTAAAGTAACCTGCCCGTAACAGAGCTCCCTACTGAAGACTCCCTCGTGTATTTGAGAATGCTGCCTTAATGTTACATTCCCTCCCAATTTACGTCTTCATCTCCCCTAATGAAGGGAAATAAGAACATGATGTATTTTTAAAACATCTGCTGTATGGTTACCCCAATCCCTTGTGACCTACAATGACAGCTTTCCTTTAGCGTTCCCCACTGCAGCACCTCTGTTAAGGCCCTTGCCAGAATGTAATTAAAAAGAATGCAAGAACAGGAAAGGACAAGAGAAGATCCAAAAGAAAAGACTGCAAGTTTTACAGAGATTGAGAACTCAAAGTTTGAAATCCATACTCAAACATACACAATAGAAGTGTGATCAATATCAAGAAGCAACATACTATGCCTCCTAAACAACTAAAATCCTCAACAGATGCTGCAAAACAGACAAAACTTAATTTACCATGAAATAAATGAATGAAAAATGTACAAGCCTTTTTCTTTATTTACGGGTATAATTCAGACTGAAAAAAAAGAAGACAGAAGCATTCCTGCAGACCTCAAGAAAAACTGCTGGCTATGTTAACAGTGCAGCGTAGACTATATGCAGTCTTTTAAGCCATGCACATCTGGGCTGCTGCCAGGAAACATCTTAGCACAGACAGCTGTGGGAATGGCTTCTTTATGTTAGATGAAAAGAGTTCAAGTATTTTATTAAAATACAAAACTACTATGATTTAAATATTGATTTGCATTTTGAGACTTAATGGCCATGCCAGAACACATGCTTAACTCAAAAGAAAACTAATCTAGGCTTTCACATGAAAGGGACAGTTAAAATACTGACATACCTTTATAGTGGTTCCATTTGCAAATTCTAACCTTGGGCCCATCCTGGTAGTTTCCCATAAATTGATCACTCCTTGTGCTGAAAATTTGCTTAAAACAAAGGCAAGAGACTTACTATGAGTCTCATGATCAACAAACTGGCTCACACAAAGCCTACCCCTCTTGTGGACTCCCCAAGGTAAGAACTTACAGATGGGACACACAATTTGTGCATCTTGAAAGAAAGGGCAACATCAAGGCTAGATAATATTTCATTTTGGAAAAGATAAAATAATAAACCAACCCTCTTAATATCCTCTATGCATTTGATGATGTAGCTTCTTTTGATTGCCTCTTTCACTGCATAGGCATCACTGAGGATTGTCAGATGTTCCTCCAAGGCCTGCTGAATAAGACTACATGGTAACGTTGGAAGATGAGCCAGCTCCCAAAGTACCTCCAGAACCTAGAGGAAGATGTTCAAGATTAGTTAGGACCTAGGAAGTACAGAGACTAGCAACCCTACATTTAATAAAGAAAAAAAAAAAAAAAAAAAAAAAAAAAAAGAAAGATTTTATTTCACATTCACATGCCTTTCCAGTGGTTGTCTCCACCCGTGCTTCTCTACCAATGCGCCCTATCAGGCTCAGCAGCTTCTGTCGCACTCTATCACTCTCTGTCTCCCAGCTCTGTGTGGCAAAGAAATAACATTCACTATAACAACAGCAAGCACTGACAGTCTGTTAAGTCTCAAGTGTACACAAAAATACAATTTACAATTGTTTTACTGCAAGAAAATCAAAATAAAACCAAGTATGTTTCCACAATGCATATTTCCTTATTTTTGTTACTGGGAGTTACAGTACTAATTTGCCCAACTCTTTTTCAAATATAAACTAGAAAAGATTAAATATAATAATAAAATTCTCACGTTTTAAGTACCTTAGCACTGCCTATACAATGTACTTAAAATCTAAGTCAATTAAGAGTACAAGGAGCAGATCAGGCTTTTGGGTTAACACAAAAAAATCAGTATTAAAAGTGTTATTTTATAGCCAATTTATATTTATGTTTTTATAGAGAAAATATAAATGTATTCAAGACATTTGCCTTTTGGTAGGCTGGATGCACAAGTACATCTCACCAATTCTCTTCCTAAGGAATGTAAACTCATGTGAAAACTTACCTTTTGGATGAGGACAAATAAATGATTGAGCTGATCAGAGCTAAACTTCACAGCAGCCGCAGCAATAATGGTATGTATGTTTTCAATCACAGTGGAGGATTGTCCTGACTGAAAAGAAGGAAAACACATGAAGGTAGGTCTTTATCCCAAATAAGATAGAGAAAAACCTTCATGCAAGCATTATCCTACTATTCATACTACGGAGAAAGAATATCAGCTTTTGACGTGTTAGAAACACAATAACTGTCTCTGCTCCTCATTTTACTGGCAGAGAGGTCTTTGGAAGTAATTCTAAAGCAGAAAGAACAAGTTAGTCTGCCATTATTACAGCAGCTTCAAGATGCTGCAATGGCACATACGACTGTAAGGTACGGTGCCAGCAATACAAACATCAACGTTTTTATTGCTTGGTTAAGTTCACGTGTGTGGTGTTCCATCTCTGACACTCTTTAAGGCTTTACTCAAAAGTGAGCAACACAAAATCTGCTCCCACACTGATGGGAGCACCATGGTAACAACAGCCAGAAGAGGGGAGGAAGTATTGCATTTTATTAAAGAATAAAAAGTGAGCAAGCTAGAATCATACTTCAGCTCTACTAAGCATGCAAGACTTGCTACCATGCCCGCACATACTGCAGATCTGACAGCGTTCAATGAGTTTAGTCTAAAACTTCAACATTTGGACACAGAAGAAAATGATTTCCTGCAGCGGAAGATTGCATTTCTGGTCAAAATTTCCACATGACATTTGCATTAAACAGTCAAATCACCTTTCCTACACAGCAATAAGTTGAATATACATAAAGTGAATGTGAAAAGATGACTTGTCATTCAATTACATGTATACACAGGAAGTTAAATGGGAATTCCTACAATCTGAGCCCACTCTCTTTAAAGTCATGCTGTGAGCTGCATTCAAATTTATACCACCAGCCACGAAAATTTATATCCTTAGGCATGGTCTCTGGTCTAGCCAAACATTCTATCACCTATTTCAGGCTGACAACTTCTTATTCCAAGTCAAATATTTTTGCAGCCCCTTAACACTTGTTGCAAAGAACTGAACTTCATCATAAAATTTAACAGTCATGTTACAAGAAATTACCAGAACACCTGATTTTAAATGGTAAAGGAAGAATTAGAAAAAAGCCTTTGCATTAATTATACTGTTAAAATCTCAACGCCTCCACTTTGCAATAAAGAGATGCCTATATTATAAACCAATAAATCCCACCACTAGAATGTCTGCTTTTGTAAGACAGTCTAAAAGCACCTGCTTAGTCCTGGTTGCTTACCTGAATTCTCCAAATTTTAGTGAGCTCATCTAAAGATAATTTACTGCCCAGCAGTTCAATAATTCCCTTTATACGGTCACAGTATTGTGCTTGGTCTATATTACCTATTAAACAAAGAAAAGCAACTAAATTAACATATTTAAAACTGTATTAGATATATTAAATGCCTAAGAATAAACAAGCTCTCTTAAAAGGGAGAACAACAGTTATCTTAATTTGAAAATTCTTTCTTTACTGTTATAGACAAATCTATCAGTTCAAAGAAAAAGAAAAGGCTCCTTCCATTTTTATTCTGTTTCACTTCATACACCTGATAGCAGTTCACACCTATAGAGCCTTACTACTTGGAAAAAAACCAAAACCTCTTTTCTAGGGGCTAACAATATACAAAGATAAACTGAGAGTAAAAACGCCAGGTACAGCAGAAGACCTCTGCATAGATGTCAAGTACAGGACTAGATGATAGCTGCAGAATTTGCACGGTATTCCTCACTCTGTTTTCAAGACGACAAAAAGCTTGCACTCCTTTGTTAATAACGTTCCCTTAAAACGTATTGAAAAGGACAGATGAAATTTTTAAATTTAAGACATTCAAAGCACACGCCAAAAATCTTTGTGAAAGTGCTTACCTTCTAGAGCAATTGATAGGACAGAATTTTCTACTAGCCAATTTAGTAATCTGTCTGTATCTATTGCATTCTTCACTGACTTGGATACGGTGCTGTCTTCTATTAATTTTGTTACCTAGAAATTGCAAAACATGAGATTCTAGCAATGATTCCCACATACATTACACATGCACACAATGAAATTTATTCAAAAGGCTTACTGTGAAGCATAAGTGTGAATTCTGAAGTATTTAACTATTTTGAGCACAGGAGGCGCTTGGGGTGGGTTTTTTTTTGCCTTTTTTTTGGTTGTGGGTTTTTTTTTTGGTTGTGGGTTTTTTTGTTTATTTTACGTACTTTTTGCTTTTGTTTTTTAATAAGCTGTTTAAAGGCAAATTTTTAACCAGAAACACTTCCTTGTCATTAGTCTCTGATACAGTAGGTTCTTATTCCCAGTGTGACACAGAAAAGCTGGCTTGTGCTGCCAGGTATACTTCTACAGATACACCAGAAGTAGGTTATCTCAGGCTTCTGCTTGTTACACTTAAATCACTGTCCCACTTTTTATCCAATACAGAACCAATACAAGCTTCTCACTCTAGGGAGAAAGAGTACATTTCTGCTAAAGCCTTCAAAAGTTGCACTTTCATAACTTCACCAAGGATACATGGCATTTATGATTAAGAACCAAACAGCAATGAGGTTTAACATCTCAATTTTCCCACAAATAAAAGAAGCAGAAAGCACAAAAGAGGGACTCTAAAACACCTTACAATGTCTGCATGCTAAAAAAACGCCTTTTTTGGGGACACTGAAATTGTACAAGTTCTGGAAGGAAGAGATGAATGAACAACTCTATACTTAAACCACAACTCCCATGAAAAATAAACCGTTTTATTCTACTTAGATACAAGATTCTAGCATAAAGAGCCCTGGTCCATAAACTCCAGCTCCTGGGTGCTACTACAGTGTCTATGTACAACCATAATAAGAAAAATACATAGTGTAATGATCTAACGGGACCGAGACACCAATCTAGGATTAAGTTCCATTTGGGTTTTTTTCCCCTTTTCTCTCAATGAGGGGAGGAGAGAAAAGGGATATTGCATAGGATGGTCTGAATTATCAAGGTTATCTCAGAGTGAATATTCAATGAATAGGATAGATCACTGCTTATAAATCAATATGAAATTGAAGTTCTTGGAAAAGGTTCAAACTACATCTAGTTGGTTTCTAATTATGAGGCCACGGTCCTTGCAGTGGCTACTAATGTTACAAACAACTCTTGTTATATTAACTTGTTTTGGTATTTATTACAAACTAAAGTTTTGGTATTTATTACAAACTAAGCTAACATAATTTTTCAGGAAGTACCGCGCTACCTCTATTTTAAGGTTGTGGTTTCAATGACTTACTAACAACCCATCCCACCTACACACACGCACATGTACACACACGCACACACACAAAAAGCAAACCTACTTCTTTAAGGGAATTCATTTTTGCACTGAAGTGAGGAGATTTTAACATGCGCAACAGAATGTCCAGCCGTAAGTCATCTACCGCAGTTACCAAATCAGGTTGGAAGCGCATACAGAGCAGTTTGATACCAGACAAGAGTTCAGGGATACTGACTAGTCTCTGTTTAAAACAAAACAAAACAAAACAAAAAAAAAAAAAAAAAAAAAAGAAAGGACAAATAGAAGCATTGCTATTTTTGCTATTCTGTTTCAGACTTCAATGATTCACAAAGAGTAGGTTTAGTGACCCAATACAGAGTGTTTAATCTATGAAATGCAGTACCATGTACATCTGAAAGTATTACTTGTACACTAGAAATTCTAAGACAATAAAACCTTTGGTTAAAGTGGACTCTCCTGCTACAGATTTGGTACACTAAATTGCTCCTCTGTAGTTACACAACCTATGCATACTTTCCAGTCTCAATTAACAATTTAAGTCTAAGTAAAAAGTCAATGCTCAAAAACGAACTGAATGCCAAATTCAGGGTAATACAGGAAGTAGTCACAAGTTACGCGGACGTTTTGTCAACAACTACTAAATTCTCAGAAGCAAGCAGCTAATGCAACAGTTGTATGCACAAGTTACAAGAATTTAACAAACTGCAAGATAGTAAGCATCTTCAGGTCAGTTAGAGAAGTGAGCATTCTGTACACTTCAGAAGGGGACCAACAAAACCATATTTGATAGCAACAGTAGCAAAATATTTTAAAAATGGTCATGACATCAGATATCTACGGAAAAGGGTATTGAATGGAATTGAGTAAATGTATTTTGTTCTATGTCATTCAGTCAGAATTCAGAACAGGCTGTGTTTTTGCCAGTGAAAATAAAGCTATTGTTCTAGTCTTCGTTGCCAGTATTTCCAAGACACATAGTAAGTTCTTCCTAAATATTTAAAATATAAAACATTACCTTGTCTTTCAAGTCCTTCTCTTCTACGTTCTGTACATATTTAATCATTTTATGAATGATTGGATCCAGCATGGGCTAAAGAACATGAGAAAAGGCATGACAATAATTTTGTTTCCCAAAATCAATTATATTAATCAGAAGATCTGGCTGCAGCAAAGTGAAATACATAGCTGAAAGCTCACAATTATCTCAGACATAAAGCAACACCTACAACATACATAAAACTATCCTGCTAGGTACATACAGAAAAAGAAGCAAGTCGAGCAAGAAGCCATTTCAGACCACCGTAATACAGGTTTAAAAAAAGAAAAAAAAGAAACAGATCTTTCAAAAAACATCAGTTATTAGATGCATATGCCTCTCTTACTCCAAGTGGCTTCTAAGCTACCTCCTCTTCAAATAAAGACTTTCAGTCACTTATTAAATGAATAGTTTTTGTTAGTGAGTGTAGGTGTGAAGCCTGGGGTATATTTGCATGTACAAATATGTCATTGTGAATTTTATTTCTGTACCACAGTTTTTTTCCAGTGTAAACTCTCATATCTATGTGCTTGACCCCAGTCAGAAAGCTAAACTTAAAACAAAATCCATCCATCAAGCTAGATTCTTTTCCCACACGCTTTACACTGATGAAGCTTACTAATGACAGTGGCAAAGCTTCTCACTGTTGCAGATGTAGGTAAGTGACTACAGATCACCGTGCTTAGAAAATGAATCTGAACATTGTCTGTGCCCTCTATCCATCACCCTCAGGATGCTCAAAATGATTCTTGCGCTTTATGCAAAGCGCCTTTTGAAGGTTTTTTGAATTAGTCACCAGTTTCACACCAACACAGTTGTAAACTAATATTCAGTCCTCTGTTTTTTCAAATTCCTACAGTAAAAAGAGCAGGTTCTTATGTAGCTGTCTTTCTGATACCATACTGCCCAAGATCTACTTTAACACAGAGGGTTCCATCTAAATTTCAGCAACTACAATCGCGTTTCAAGG
Organism: Burhinus oedicnemus; assembly: GCA_008921705.1. Lineage (NCBI taxonomy): Eukaryota > Metazoa > Chordata > Aves > Charadriiformes > Burhinidae > Burhinus > Burhinus oedicnemus. The sequence continues at coordinate 4,453,908 of VFFE01009212.1, read as the reverse complement.
CTCTTCCATTTGCTGTAGAGAACTCATACCAAAGGCGTTTTACCTGTACTACAGAAGAGTTAAGATATTCTGCACAAACTCCAAATGGTTGAACTAATGCAGAGATTGCCTGAAAGAAACACAGCAAGTATTTAAGTGCACATATAAGAGATCTTTTCACAGCTAGTTGTCTATACCTTAAAAGGCAAACGAAGGTAAGCAAGTATTATTTATCTCGTATGATAATATCCAGTTATTTGCTACAAATTGATTTTGGTGTGCAACTCCTTTACAACAACACATGGTTCAGGAAAGAGATTTACTCTATGCCATACACTATCCATTATATATTTTTGCCTGAAATAAAAAATGCCTTCCCAGTTATCACGAATCTTGGTCCTCTCATCATTCTGCTCAGTCTTCTCTGCCTAATCCTGTCTCAGTCACAGAAATAAACAGACAGAAAGGGACACATCATGTTTTGGTTGCTCTCTACAGAAATGAGAAGTTGAATGCAAGACTTCAGGTTAAAGCCATATGGCAAATTTATTCCCCAAAGCATTAAGTGGGAGAAGGCTTTTGTAAATGTGTCATATACATGTCACGACCTCTTCAATGCATGATTTTATTCTTATTTGCTTTATGCTCAAACTATACATGTATACTACCCAAACTATGTTATTATTCTATGATTTTCAAGTGATATCTATCATCAAGAAATTAAACACAAACACATTTGTTTGCCAATAAGTAATATCAATATTGGTTACTTCTCACACTGGATCAAGAATTGTGAAATTGAGTGTGTACCACTGCAATCAAAGGCCTAAATTAAGTGATGCTGAACCAGACCTCCTTTCTAAGCAAGCAGTTATTAGTCATTAAACAAAGTCAAAAAGTTTCTATTACCGTATCAGGATTTAAATTGAGTTTCCTTATTCTTCTGTTATGCTCATATATGAACCTGTCCCTTTATAAAGTAGCAAATATCAATACCCCAAGAAAAGAAGTTGAATCGTCTCCAAATGACATTTCACTGAAAGCAGACTGATTTTATACTGAGGGACGAGATTCTAAATGACATGGTTTTCCCTTAGCCTCTCCTTGAAAGACTAAAAGGTCTCCTGGATATAGGTTAGGAAGCTAAAACTAAACAAGTTAGGCTTTGTCAGCAAAAATAGTTTAGAACTGTTGAACCAATCAGTTTTTAAACACGGCTCTTCAAAAGTTGCTTAGGATTAGACAGTGTCTGTCTTTCTAAAGATTTTTTTTCCTTAAACAATGATTTCTATAATAAATTCACTTGCAGATAAATGCAGCTACAGCTGAAGTAAACAGAAAACCAGGGACGTACTTGTGAATTTACAGTGAAACTAGACTGATTGACGCCTAACCGGAAGGCTGAACGTTAGCCAGAAAGGCACACTAACCCTTCCTCTTTTCTGTGATGTCTCCAAAGCTCTTCAGTCAGGATTCTAGTGCACAACCTCATTTGACCTCCAGTCTGACTGCACTTCTCCAGAGCTCTGTGGGAATATTGCTCTGGTACCAAAGCAAAGGTAAGAGCACTGCCAAAAGGGACATTACTGGTTCTACACAAAGTGTGTAATGAAAGGAGAGAAGTCTCGTGACAGAGGATGAGCTTACCCCAAGTTCAATATCTTCTGAATTGAGTTTGGACTGAATTGCTGAAAATCCACCCAACTCTGCAAACTGAAATAAAATAATCAGTATTATGTTAGTGAACTACAGTATTTTATCCTTTAAATAATCTATTACAAAAAATACTCTGTTGAGAGTTGGTGGGATGCCAACAAGTATCCTTTACCGTGGACCATCACATTCAACATAAGCTTTATGTTTTCGTTGGACTTCAGGGACACACTGGGGAATGCAATTACACCTGGTACCAGTTTAAACATCAAGCTAGAAACTCTGTCTTAGGTAAAAATGGATATAGGGGAGAAAGCCAGATCACATATAGCAAGAGCTGACTGGCCTAGCACGTTTGACTGGGAAACAGCACTGCAGCTTAAGCTGAGCTCTCGACTTCCTCTAGTCATAGCTATCATGTTAGGGTAAAGGTGCTTAAGGGAGAAGGCAGCTACTCAACAAGATTTATTTAACAAGGCCCCTTCCCTACACGTACGCAGGATTAAAATCTGAAACAATTTTTTGCTGTTGTTGTTACAAAAGTGAAGAGTGGAAAAAACAAGTTGGGGGGGGAGAGGAGGGGGAAGAAGAAATTATCTCTGAAGCCCAATGAATTCAAACAACAAAACAATTCTGCTTGGTTTACATTTACCTACCCTGTTTACCAGATCCACCAGCCACCCATGAGGTTCCTTGAACAATTAAAATATTAACAAATTAGTAGCTGCAACAATCAATGCTAAACATTTGTCTTCTGAAATAGAGATTTGGACAGACACATTCAGGCCATTAACCCACACCCCAAATGCACGCACTATTATTTCAAAGAAAACAGCACTATGTTTGTAACAGCTCCTTTACTAGGCATGTAGCTGGAGCTCTGGGAGGTTCTCATTAGCATCATCCTTTTTTGGACTTTGCTTGACATCACTGACCACGTGCTGTGGCAACAGTACGCACTGTGGCTGCTGACTCACAAGCAACTATATTTATAGCACATTAGCAGTGTGGAACATTACTAAAGAACATTTCCCAAAGCAGCAGACGTAGAATTTTCTTTCTGCTGCCACAAACTTGTTTCCTGAAGGGGAGATCAACACCAACGAGGCTCCTTTTTTAGACCCACCCATCTGGAACAATTGCGACAAGAAAGTGCAAACCTCAAAAACTGCCTCCTTGCCAGCGTGTCTGACTTGAAGATATCCTGTCCTTGGCTGTCAGAAAAGCATGAATTCTCTGCTAGAACTGTACACTTTGAGTTATCCTGATCATTTCACACGCAACAGCCAAACAAATCTACTTGTCTAATTGTTGTGCTATGTTGGACCTCAAAGTACAGTAACTTCTAAATCCAGTCTCTAATAGAGAACTGGGACATTCTGAGAGGACAAATTAATTTCTATAGACCAACATATACTGAAGATCTATTTGCTGTAATTCTTGGTGACACATTTAAGCTTCCTTGTGTTACAAATACCGACAAACAATCTTTTCTGAAACAAACACATCTACCCTAAAAATAGGTTTTAGGGCATGGCCTGCTCACCTTCTGAAAAGTGGATATGGGCGAGACAGCATGCATGTTCCCCTCCCCGAAGACTTCTGCCCAGTTTCTCTGGCATACCTTCATTCGATTCTTGAAATGATACTCATTGTCGGGGTTAAATGCCTTGAAAGAAAAGCCCGTGGCAATGAACAGTATGGCTTATGCTAGTCTCAAAACTCATCTTGATAATGTCTGACTTTTTCAGTTGAGCATTCTCCTGGTTGATAGTTAAAGATCTAGCAAAAAATAAAGTTTAACAGAAGACCCCTGCTCCTGCTTCTCAGTTCTCACCATATAAAGTATTCCGAAGCTTCCATTCTGTATAGACAATATCCAATACCCATGCAAGCCAGATATCCATATAAAGGGGAAGAGGAACTCAAAGTACCAGTTTTAAAAGATAAATGGTGAAGTGACTGCAGGTGCGATTTTTTTTTTTTTTTTGAGAGAGCGCTAGTTTTCAGAAGTTTTGAACAGCACTCACTCTTTTATGAATCGCATATGGGATGTTAATCTGCGAGCAATGGCTGCAGATTGTAAGACAATATATTACAACTTAAATAGCTAGAAAAAGCAGCAGCAGCATAAATAGGAAATGCCAAATACCCAAATATTAGAAACTGCATCAAAGAGTCAAATACCATTGTAAGTACACCAAGCAGGCCCACAGGAATAGGATCTTGTTTTACTCTTTCTGCAACCAGGTCCACTAGCAGCATAAGCATGTTGTATATGCCTTCATGGATTTCAGTTCCCCATTTGTGAACAGCACTGGATGTCAACAGCTATAAAAAAAGATAGTGGTTTTTTTTGAGTTTGAGCATAATAAAAAAACAAGCGAAACTTATCAACCCCTGAGACTGTTTTCAGAGCAAATGTTTCCTTAGAGCGTACTAAGACTGTCTGGCATGTTTTCCTGATGCTCTTCCTGCACTAATGGCTTAAGAGTTAATTAAATTTGTAATTTCACTGAAGAACACCTTAAATCACAGTTTATGACAGAAAATAAAATGTAGCAAACTGTTTTCCATTTCCACGCACTAGTGAAGACTGTAACCTTTGCAAAGAGCAACTAATATGAAACTAATTTGTTTGCAGATTGAGCTCACAACTATTAAATCTTCAAGTAGGCGTGCCGCAAAGCTGCACTGATTCAGCTGTAATAACCATTTACCAATTCACACTTTTTGAGCACTTTCTATTGGAAAACAAAGAAAATGTACCAGCAGAAGAGAGGTATTTAATGCTGCTTTCCCACCTACTGAAACATGTTTTTTAAATCTGGTCTAATGTAATTGTTTATAAAGGGCATGAAGCTTCCATCTGCAAACTTCATTTAATTTCTGCTAGCTCTGTCTGAACATAAGCAGTTAAAATCTTAATACTTTAAATACAATTCCTTTTTGTACCATTTTAAGGAATAATAGAGTTTCTTGCAAATATCTCGGCATATTGTAATTCAGCACATTCTGAACTTAGATTCCTACAGATTATCCTTCTGGAGGAGGAGTCTACACTGTTTATTTAATATGCAAAAAATACCAAGTGATTTAAAAGCATTATATGTCAGGTTATTACTCTTAATACCCAAATGGAAAAATAATTTTTTCCCTTAAATTTCTATCTTCCTTAAATATACTTATATTCTCAGTATTTTAAGATTAGGACTGACTAACTTTTTAAAATGTGTGTTTTTATTTTATACGTATAAGTCTAAAAACTGGGCAAGAAATTAGGCAGTATCCAAAATGGACAGAACAGCGGGAAATAAATTGGTTTCCGGAGCTCGGTGGAGAAAATTCATAATAACCCGGAGAAGAACAGCTTAATGTCTCACATTAAGCACTGAGGGGAAAGACAAATTCTGAACAGACCGTGCAAAGAGGTAAGAAAGAATTTAGCAACCCTCCAAAGACGGAGCAGAAAGAAGAGAGCTAAAGGAAATCCGATTCTGAGCTTGTCATTAATGGCTGCATCAAAGGGTCTTTAAACCTGTCTTTAGGTTCCACTAATTACTATAGTGCTCTTCATTTAAGAAGGAAAAACAAACAAACAAACGCTATGTGCTAGAGTTGGCCAGAGTTGCAGAACTGGGACTTTGAATGATTTTAATCTAAGGCTATGTATCATTTTAATCTAAGAACACACTCAGTTACCACAGTTTCTGAAGTCTGGATTACAAAACACTATTTCCACCATGAACACCACAGAGAAACATTGAATTGGTCTACTGTACCTACTTACCTTTTTAAATGCTTCAGGCATGCATCTGTCCATAAATCTCTTGCAATTCTCATCAGAATCAGAAAGACCTTTACAGAAAGGAGAGTGCTTTTAAAGTATTTAAAAATAAATATTTAAGATTACCTCAGGGAGCTCATTGCAAGTTGTTGGGAACACCAACCAAAACCAGCAGTAATAAATGTGCCGCTGTTCATTCATAACTAGCATGCTTTTTCAGCCACAATAAAAATATGAGTCAAGAGAACTTGCCTTTTAGAAACAAGAATTTTCCCAATGTTCCACCTTTTACAAGTTCTTCAAGCATTATTAGCACCAGAAGTATTTCTCCCTTCAAAGTTGGTAACTTACACTAACTTCAGATCATTTTTCATGCTTCACAGCCTCCACCCAAACCCAAATCTAAAAACATACTTTTAACACAGGTTAGAAACAATGAAGCAAACCAGAACCACTTAACAACTTGTGTTCTTCCAACAGATTATAACATCTGTTTAGTCTGCCATCAGGCATGATGGAAAAACTATCTTGCACTCTTATTATATACCAGTTGTTGGGTACGATGCCTCCATAGCACTCTTAACCCCAAAGTACTGAATACAGAAAAGTCAAATGCAGGTCTAATGCAGTATAAGCATTTCACTGGGGAAAAACAACCAGTTATACAAGCGTGGTACAGCATGGATTTAGATGACAGCTTGTTTTTACGAATGGAAAATAACCAGCACAATTAAAAAAAAGAGTCAGTAATTCAGCTCTGAAAAACAGTAATTCCTACAATCATCAGAACATAAAGAAACATGTGCTCCATTTTTAAAAAAAGCTTAAGTAAACAAATAACTTCAGAGAAAAAAAAAATAAAAAGAGACCGACATTCTTTTTACAGCATTGGATAGAATAGTTCACTGTTAATCGCTTTCACAGAGATGTGATCATTCTGCAGGGTGCTAAGTAAACAACTGCAAGATTAATATGAAAGACATAGCTGCCCACCATACTGTCTATGAAATCCTTTGAACAGATAATCTTTATACGCGTAGAAATAGAACTTACCTAGTCTTGCTAGGTAGGTGGATGCAATGAGGCACTTGCCTAGAGACTCCTCCCGCTTATAGGGTATGGACCAGTGATCTGTTAAAACTCTGCTCTCCAGTTCATACAAGTTAGTTGTTGGAAACTCAATACCTTCACCGGAGCAATTCCCATTTTCGTCATTTTTCTGTGAATAAAAAGGAAGTTCAAAAGTGAAACAATTTTTATCTCTCTCTCCTAGACACTTTAAAGGACTTAGTAGCTTCAGAAAAAGTGGCTACGCTTGTAACAAGCATGTCAAATTCTCAGCAACCCTGAGGCTGCTTGTGTTTTTCAAAGCAGAACTTAGTATTTCAATTTGAATTGAAGGAATTATCTACCTTTATGTATTTCGTGTAGCTGATGATTACTATGTTTACATAACTAATTGCTAACTAATTGCCTATTTAAGTGGCAAATCTTGTTCCTTAACATATCAGATCCTAGAGCCAAGTGATAAGTACTTCCAGTCCCTGTAAGACTGTAGAGTACAAACCTTGATCTTTATAGATCTGCATATTAATCCTCTGTTCAACAACTGGTGTAGAATATGGAATATGTTATTCTAAGGGAGGCCAATTTCATCACCCTCTCACCCCATCACATTAAGAAACACAAGGCACTAGTCCAGCACACCAGGATTTTTTTTTTTTTTTAACTGGTTAATTATCTGAAGAAAAATTTACATCTCAAATACAGTTGTCCAACAAGGAAACTACAATTGTCCTTCTCCCAAAGTCAAAATGAGTTACTGGAAAATGTTCTGGAAGGCAAACAGGGAAAAAGCAAGCACACGTCTGCAGCTAAGCTTTACAGGTTTTCTTGCTAGCACCACTAAACAGCAGCTATTTCTGCATACAGGCAGAACACAGCATTAGCCCCGTGTTCTTTGCTAAGTGCCATATGAGGTAACTGCCTCAGTAGCACCAAATGAAAGAGTAGACAAGTTATCCATTTATTTTCTTTTGTTTACTTTTTAACCTCACATAGATGCTAAGCTACCCAATGTGTCAAAGAGTTCACGTGGACTAAGCCTCCCTGCCTTCACAAGAGCGGACAACCCAAGCAGGAGAAAGGACAGAAAGTCTGGATCAGGCCTGGCAGCAACCAGGAGCAACTGTCAGAGACAGAGGAAAACACAAGTGCAGTGATGGTAACAAGATCCCCGAGAGAGAAGCCAGAGACGCATAGGGAGGAAGGACAAGCAGGAAACATATTCAAGAGTAAAAAAAAAAAAAAAAAAAAAAAAAAAAAAAAAAAAAAAAAAATAAAAAAAAAAAAAAAAAAAAAAAAAAAAAAAAAAAGACAGTGTCAAGAAAGTGAACGGAACAAAGCGACAGGAATAAACCAAAAGAAAGAACAACTCAGGAGGACATGGTATACAAAGAATGAAATCAATGTACGCAGACAAGTCTGCTTCCAGCTCTCTCACTGCACTTGCTATTTGCAAGAAGAGACCTGTTTATTTAGAAGTGTGTCATACTCACTTTCATAATGATTCAAAAATATTAAGCCAAGGAAACAGCAATTGTATAGAGCTTGCCCGTTAAAGTTCACTGGTGCAGGTGATGACAGCACACAGTGGCTGGACTTACTCATGTTCTAGACAGCAGCAACAAAATTTATAGAAATGGAACACAAAATAGTGTTCAGAAGAAAAAAACACACATGCCAGTGTTTGGGAAATAAGGTGCCACATTTCCCCCACCCTCTACTAAACATTTAGTCCTAAGTTTGTCATTATGGGAAGTTTAACAGACCTGAATATCAACTTCCGAAACTGTAGTCATCTGATCCACTATTGTGCATGGAAGTCTAATGTAATTCACAAATTCATCTAGCAAATCATGCCCTGTTTAAATACTTCAAGTTTTGGAGAAGAGATGTTTGAAGGTCTAAATGAAAAGACACTGAAAACATTTAAAAGCAGAAGTTTTCTAGGAAATATCCTGTTGTATTAAACAAACAATGGCTAAGTTTACAGCTTTTGTAAAGGACACCCATCCAGAACACAAAACCATTTCCTGTAGAAAATAAATGTGCAGTTATAAAGTAACACTATGGGATACAATGATTAGTCTAATAAAGGTAGATTGAGTATAATATAAACACCTAATTTGCTAGGTGTCCATCAATTTCAGTTCAGCTTAGACTTGTAGCAAAGGAAAGCAACATTTCAACAAATGACTACAGTAACTGAGCTATGGTTGCTCCATTTCCTGGAGGAAAGTGTCCACATTAAATAAAACTAGCGCTAGCAATGGTTAGTTTAAGAGGTGCAGTCTAAGAGCAGTGCAGACCTTCAACTGTTGCTGAATAACTCCACTTGTTCTGCTCCCCCATCTGCATCTAAGCAATGCTGCTCTTTATTTACCTCTTTCCACACAACTGATTGCCAGTGTCTGTAATACGGAAATTCGTAAGGAAACAGTAAAATAACACGTTCTTCACTGTACATTCAGCTCCCACAAATAAGGGCGTTACCATAAATTGCACTAAGGACATGTCTGGCCTATTGCCGGATTGAGTTTACCAACAACGCAGTGAAATGATATTTTTTTTTTTTTTTCCCCCCACAGAAAATAACAACAAGTGCGGTACTGGGAATATTGCCCTAATAACAATGGGAACTATTTGCATTGAAGGAGCACATCTTTGGCACATTCCACTAATTAGAAACAACAAGTCTTCTTGCTTGTCTGTCATCTTCTACTAAAACCCTGCCCCATAAAGCATCAAGTTTAGTTATTTATTAATTTTAGAACATATCACATACAAGTAGCTTCACAGCTACCATGAAATCTGCAACAATCTCAAATAAATGCCCAGGTAGTTTAAAACTCAAATTCCCCTTCAAAGCATTAATAAATTTAATACCCTGCATTTCTTGGGAGTTTACTGCTATGTTCAGTTTATATTACCGCAGACTGAGTCTTGTTTCTTACAACATACCTAGTATGAGAAAAAGTCTCTTTTTTAAAGACTTATTGCTGCTGTTTCATAATTGGTGTCCTTGTGGACTAGAAAACCCACCATCCAACTTCTAAATCGATTGTGTCCTGTTCTTTAAAGTGCGGGGTTTATTAAGAGCAGCTAGCAGCTGCTGTAGCAAGGTGCAACGTCTGCTCAGCTCTTGTGTAACGTTATGTTGGCTCACTAATCAATGCGGGCTGAAGCCCTTACCTGCTCTGCTGACACAAACACAACACAGCTCTGAACAGGTAGCCACAATTAACTCGTAACTGAGGCACTAGGAATTGTCACTACAGACTCTACTGACATGGGCCCACAGGAGAAAGAAAAGCTTTTAAAGAAAAAGTACGCTATACATGAAAGTAAATAGTACACAAGGCTATGTCAGCCTCCCAAAAAGTGGTTTTCCAGGTCTCCTCTTTGGGGAATTACATGTCTGGGTTTTTTAAAAATATATATAGAAATTACTTCCCTCCCCTCAGATACATGACTTACGAACAGTGTCTGCTAGTTGATGATGACTATCAGGACTATGCAATTCTGACTGAACAGACTTAATACTGGACTGGCACCTGACACGTTAAGCATTTGTAGGGATATTCTCCAACAATAGAATAGTAAAAAGCAAAAAAAACCCGAACAAACAACAAACAACCCTACTCCTAGCAGTCAATGGGTCATCCAAAGATAAACTATCTGAAAGTCTGCAAGAATCAACTGTTTTCTGAAACAGAAAATCATGGTGCACATCACACATCCTGTAATTATTCTCCCTTCTGCAGCTTAAGTCTTGAGACCAAAGAACATTTGTTGGCAAACCTTTAACACCATTTTCCATGCCTTCCGATATATCTCTTATTACACAAAAGCCCTGAAGATCCCCCCATCCTAAGAGTCTTGACTCTTTTGGCTTATTTCAAGGTGTGAAAATGCAGTTATGACCAAACATACACACACAGGCTCCCACGAGAAACATCCTCAACATGAACAGTCACAAGCACCGATTCCAGATTCTCACTGTGGGGACCTGGCACCTCCCAGAGCTGTTTGCAAGGCTGAATAAACAAAAATTGTTAAATATCTGATCAATAAAGCATTGCGTAAGTCTGTAGTATAAAACTTTCCACGGAAGACTAAGACAGAACAAAGATTAGCCCTCACACAACAAGTGAAATATAAATTAACTGTAATTGCCAAAAGGTCACAGTTCAAAGCTTCAAAATGTATTCTTGCAGTATTCAGCTAATTAACTCATCAAACACTGTTTAATTAAAGCCACTGACGTTTACCATACCAGTCACTTTACATAAAATAACAAGGAGTTTAAGAAAGTGTTTTGATGCTAATTGGCAGTCTTAGTAACGAAATTACAGTCAAATAATAATTTAAATTTGTTAATTTGATTGTGATAGAAGGCTACCAACAGAATTTATTATCACCAGAGCTAAGTCACGTACTCTTGAATCTAGTATAACTTACGAAACAGAACACCAAAGTAATTTTTCTTTCAACAAGCAACAGAATCAGACTTTCTAAGATACCAGCAGATGAAGCAGTTCACTCTCATGCCTCTCTAATAAATGATTTTCACAAAATCACCACCACTTTATAGCCAAGAAAGCATATTTTTGATGCTTCACTGTTTTGTTAAAAAAAAAAAAAAGAAACCATACTTTGTTATTATGTACCTACAAACAAGACCAAATTTAACTGCTCTGAAAAGTAGTAATGACCAAAATGCTTAAAGCTAGAATTAGAAGCCAAAAATTCTAGGTCCACCTTTCAGTTTTTATCACAGACATATTAAGCAATAATGAGGAAATGTATGTTTCAGTGCTTCAGCTTCCCCAGCTGTAAAGTATCTACAGTGATACTTCCCTCTGCCACAGCATGCTGATGCACTATTCACTAGTGTTTGCAAAGTACTGCAAGATGCTCAGGTGGAGGCAATGTAAGAGAAAAACATCAAATACCCATAAAAATAGACAGAGCATTTCTCTGATCTATTATGTCCATCACTTTGTGGGAGAAGCTATGACTCCTGAAGTCATGACTTGACAGTCCCTCTATCTGCCAGACTACTGATTAAAGCAGCTTTTACTTTCACGCCTGGATGTCAACTCTTTTCCTTTTTAATTAACTCCTAAAAGGAGGATATTCTGTTACCTAGAACTGAACCACAGGAGTAAAAATTTAAAGGCTTTCAAATAAATCAAAGCTACCACCTCGCACTTACACTTGAACACACTGAGCATGAGGTACTGAATGTTTAAAAAAATTGTTACATTTTCATACTGTAACCTACCTGCTTTTTATAAACTGGTAGCCCAGGAATTTAAAGAGCTTCTTTAAACTCATGTTAAGTGGCAGATGAGGGAACAAAATTGAAGAGTATTTCCCAGTTGCCTGTTCTTGCCATCAGATCAAACTCATTCAACCCACATTGCTAAGAGCAAGCTTGGTATCCTTTTATGAATATGACAATATCAGTAAGCCTCAGAAAATGGTGTCATGAATGGAATTGCCACATTATGCTTCTTATTTGGCAATAAGAAAAACCACTGTGATTTCCTAAATGTTTTACTGGTGAACAGACATTTATTTGGGAAGTACACTACTATTTAACTGTTCTAAGTCCTAAACAGATACAGGACCTTGCCCTTGCCTTTTCATCCACAGGAAAATATCCATATGCAAAATTTCTGAGTACAGTAATAGATAGGAATGCTTTTTTGTTATTTACGTTCTGCTAAGACAAAGTAAGATAGCTGGGGAGATATATGGATGCTTTATTCTTTTTACATAGAAATTAAGCTCTTTAGTTCAAATTTTTACCATGCGCTACTTTACACAAGCAAATGTAGTCTTGTCATAAGAAAAAAAATTAGTATTTCATCATGTTAGTATAAAGGAATGATACCACTCTGTCACTAAAGGAAAATACATCCTATGTGACAGACCGCACCTAACTCAAGCCGATTTAGACTCTCACCTCACCATAAAGACAGCCTAAGAAAATTCTCATTTATTTAGTGAAAGTGCTCACAGAAAATTTTGGACACTGACCTTAACTAAGTAGTACAAGTGCTCTATCAAAAATGCATGGTTAAACTAAACCCTTCTTAGTAATTGTAAGGGATTATAACAAATCAACCACAAAAATCCCAGGACTCCTTCCCCTTCTCCCCCATCTCTCACAACCAAGAACTGTATAAGACTGGGAATAAGAACACAATATGAATGTAAAAATAAAAATAAATTCAGCAAAGCTAGACATTAACTAGGATTGTCTAAACATATTGCTTGTACCAGTCTCCCTGATTTCCAGGGTGACGGTGTGATGTTACTAAGCAATATTCCCCAATGCACTTGCCTAGTTGTTCAGAGATAAACACAGGACTAAGCATTACAGCAAAACAAAATAATTGAGGCTCTGTAAAAATCACATTTGAACTAAAAAGATTCATTTAACTTAACAAAAGAGGAATATCTTTGCCCTTTTATACTACTGTAACAGTAGTTTCCACTACAGTGGAATCTGAGACATACAGACTTGTTACAACCACTTTTGGCAATGTATTTTAAAGTTTGATAACTACTTGTAGGCCAGGGAGAGGTCATGGAAAGCACTGTTAGGAGTGCCAATTGTAAGGAACCAAGGAAAACACGCTTATCTTGCACGTGTTTTCAGTATTGTCTGTGGTTATATTTAAAAAACTTATTCCATAGCATAACTACAAACAGCCAGACTCTGAGTTGATACCATTATTCCTCCCAACCCTTGAGTTTTCATAAGCACAACCCCCCATGCTTATTTCCAAATAACTCAAAATAACTTTGTGTGGTATCAGATAAACACTGTGCTTTAATACAATAAAACAATGAATCACAAATGCTTAGCATTTCAGTACCTAAAACTAAGTCAATACTTCTATCTCCCTTCGCCAAAACACCAGGCATTAATAGAGAAGTGCTGCAAAAACATTAGATAAAGTATTTATTATAACATTTTAGTGACCAAAGGTCAGGCTCTGGAAGGGAGAATTAATTCAGTAACACTGCTAAACACTCATCTATACTTCTGTTCTATGGGTGCATACTGATGTATACTGAGACAGAAACTAGAACTGACAAAGGGGATGACGATGAGTTGGAATTCAGGTTTTACAATGTACCATTACAAAATTGTGATTAACTAATAGGAAAAAAAAATCTTTAAACGCCTCTTGAGATCACTCTGCTGGGCATCGGAACAAGAGAAGTCAGAACTGCTGTAAAGTAGTGAGCAGGAAGATCAAGTGGCAAGAAACATTGTGTGCATTAGCTTTTTTTAATTTATTTTAATTTGGCCTATGAAGCATGACTGAAACATACATACCAAAAGCTATTTCTATGGCAGCACAAATACGTGTTTTTTTCAAAATACGAGCTTACAAAAGAAACGGGGACTTCCTTTCCATCTTTGCCTTCCTCATACAAAGAACTACTGTTCCTTAATCCAAAAGCAATCCAAATGATTTGCTGGAATTAACTTCTAACACTGGCTAATTTGTTTTTATTCTCATTCTTCCTCATTATTTCACTTCCTTATTAAACAGCTGCCACAGAATAACACTGTAAACTGGGAAGATGACCAGAAAATGCCTCCAGAGAACATTGTATCAAAGACACTTCCTGCCCAGCTGAGAAGCTGGCTATACAGAGTTGTCTCCTACCTCCACTGACCCCACAGGCATCACCTTCACTGATGAACCGGAACTTATAAACTGCTAGTCTCAATCTGAAAATTACTCTGACAATCACATTACATGATGATGGGTTTATAAATTATTCAAAACAAAGCTTATATTTAAAATTAACCAATTGCACCTCCCAGTATTACCCCTATTTTCCCTAACTTCATGGACCTTCTCTATTAGTCTGTGTTACATTGAGAATGAAAAACAGGGTATTTTCTCTCAAAATCCAAGAAAGCATTAATGTAACCAGAATCTAAACAGAGGTTCTACACCAGGGCCGCTAATTTTTGAAAAGAGTGATGCCGAAAACCAGGAGTGCTAAAATACTAATGCCACTTGACATTCTGATGGCATCCAGCCAGGGACTCAATGCCAGAATCCACCACAGAGCTTTATTTGATTGCTTAATTGTTTTACGAGGCCAATTCCTAGACAAGCCACACTGTAAAACTTCCACATGAGAACGCCAGAAACACTCACTTTTGCAAAGCTCAACACTACTTACAAAACAGGAGACTGACTTTAAATTTATAAAATTGTAGTGTGAAATCCATCTAATTTGCTTGAAGGCTAAATACGTTTTTTTGTCTTTAAATACAGCTCCTTCCATTCAAGGATCAAAGAACTTCCCAAGCCTGATGTCCGTGGTACTCCTAATAAAGCACACACCATTATCCTCATTTTACACGCTAGAAGCTAAAATAGAGGTTATGTTACACACCCACCGTGATGCAGCACATCTGTGGCAGAACTGCTTTCAGTACCGAGCTCTAATAATGAGGAGAGAGAGGGTTTTGAACACAACAGTTCTGCAGCATGACTAGTGAGAATGTTCCTGGCACTGTTACTCACTACAGTCGCTGGCCTGTTTCTTCTATAAAATCCCCTTCTCTTGAAATCAAACAGCACCTCTAAAAGCTATCTTGGACAAGTTTTATTAAAAACCTTATCTAGTAAAATCTGGCATATATGAGCTTTTGATCCAGTTCAACTGAAAAAAAAAAATAAAAGAGCACATGCTAAAGGAGACAGGAATAGCTAGAAGGTAATATAATCCGTTAATCACAATTTACCCAAAAGGTCATAGTAATGACTCTCAGAAGCTGTTTAAAAACAAATTAAGATAATTTTAGTAAAGGTTACCCAAACCGTTGCTGTATGTTCAATGCTTTTAGTCTAAGTGGGTTCCTATCCCTTACTGCAATTTTAGGTTCTCTGGTCACAATCCCCACATTCATTTGGCCTGCTCTTCTCCATCCCATTCCCCCCTAACTCATGCAAGTCAGCACTTGTGGCACTCATGGTAATTCACGGACACGCTGACAGACATTGTCATCACATTCATTTATAGTCTTATCTTAAATTATAAGGATTTAGCAGCAGTTCATAAAACAGCTTATCTGTCAGTCAGACGAAAAGATGAGTATACCATCCTTCCACACCCCCCACTCGGCAAAGAATCACACCATAAAAATCTGTATGTTGCCTAAGGAATAAACACAAAAATCCTAGATTCTTGCCAAAATCCACTTAGGAGGTTTATTTCAGCCGACAGACATAAACATATTAGTTATGTCAAAGAGGCAAAGATACCTCTTGCAAAAGTAGGTGATCTCAGCCTATCAAGGTGGTTTGGCACTACATGGGGCAAAACTTCAAACCAACTGTAAACCTAAAGCTGAACTTCCTGATTTTTCAGGAAGACAATCGAATGCGAAAGCCACTTTCGTATTTCCACATTTGTCTGGCCCTTATTCTTTTAATGAATTAAGCATGGTCATCCTAATGGCGTCAACTCCAGAGGCACACCACAGCTATTAACGTAAAACCGAATCAACTGTATGCTCTTTGGAAGACATTAACCTGCTGAAACTAAAGTTTCAGCCCTCATGAAAATGAATTTATGTATGTCTTCATCTCAAGTCTCACAAATAAAGCATAGAGTGCATGCGGAGCCAGCTCATAGCAGCTGTCTTGCTTCTGGGCCAGTTATTCCAAATTCAGGCTTCCATAATGCTTCCAGACACCCCTGAAGACCAGCAGTCTGGACCACTGAGAGAGGATTCACACTGGTTTTACTGTCTTATCTAAAGAAAACATATTTTTACTAGTGTATGTATCTGGTTGCTGTGCTATTCTCAAAGAAAACCAACAGAAAAGCCTTGCTTTGATCAACATGCTTACTGAGCAGAACAGATTGTAACATTATGTAATAGAAACCAAATAAGCATATGCAAACAATAGATTCATTACTGATTAGGGAAAATGTAAAGTGTTTAATCATTCATAAATCTATTCTTACGTGCATGGTAAACTGTACTCAGCCCAAAAAAGAATGTAAATACAAAGTACAGACCTGTTACACACACGTCTTCGAAAAACGACTAAAGCTTTCTTATTCTTAAATTAAAAACAAATCTAATCCTAACTTTTGTTCATGAAGAAGATTACTAGACCAAAAAATTTTATTTAGGGGAACATTTATAATAACTGTGCTCTTTTGAGTTATATGTTCATGTTCATTGCTGATACACAAAATCCAGAAATGAAACCAAAAATCTAACACACCACTACCTCCCCACTAAATAAAAGTTAAAACTGGTATTATGATGAGAAGGAGGAATACACACTCAAAGAGCTGTTAGAAAGAGAGATGACACTGAGGAGGAAGATAAGCAGAAATAACATCTGAATTATCACAAGATAGGATGGGGTACAATATGTTTCAACATAACGTATGTGACTACAATGAATAATATAGCTATTTGTGTAATGGCTTTCTGTACAGCTTCATATGCCACAAGCTTGTGCTGAATGGAAAACTACTTACTGATTAACCACCTAAATAATAGCTGTAGTTTATTAAATGTAGTTCCAGATTACATTTGAAAAATAAAAAAAACAAGAACCGATCATATATTTTATAAAAGGGGGAAAAATTATATACGTCAAAAGCTCTTAAGTCATACTGTGATATTAGACAAATAAGCACAGGCAACAATTCCAAGTCTTAAGATTTTTACAGGTATAACTCTTGTATTACAAAAATATTGTTTTGCATACACATGCAGGAGTTGACTGATGCTCATATGCAAACGAATCCAATTACTAAATTGAGGTCTGAATTTATAGTTTAATGTAGCAAGATACTTCAGCCCTTCTGAAATGCCTGCTTTGTGGGTTCACAGTCATTTGCCTATATTGAAATGTTTTGGTTTCCCGCCTGTGGGTTAACAAGAACACAAGTCAAAGCAAACAAGAACATGAGTGGCAAAGGAAACCATAATGCGTAAGTAAGTTTGATCAGACATACAAGCTGAAATAACAGGGGAAAAAAATCCTCTTAGTCAGAGTTGTCAGCATGTCATTTGTAATAGGAACAGGAGGGGAAAAGAAAGTGCTTCTCTGAAGTTTACACTGACAGCTTCTCTTGAAATCTCACACTGACAACCCAGATTGTCCCAACCATAACTACATCTGATAGGAAAATCCACTCTCTTGATGGCTACAGAGATCTGAATACAAACAGGCAGAACTCTCACTCACTCCCAACCCTTCAAAGCAAAGGTTAGAAACCAGTTCCCTATTGCTTCAAACAATGAAATTAAACAGCGACTCCTCTTCTGCACAGCACACATGCTGTCTCACAGATCACCTTACTCCACAAGCATACAGCATCAGTTTATATGAGCTAAGGATCTAACCCAGTTAATTCAGTAAACAGGATCCCGCATCTTTGTTCTGCAAGATTGGACTTCAATATACTTGACAGTATGGATATGGATGATCTGTGCAAGTGTAGCTATGTGCAAGAAGACACGTGCATGTATTGTCCATGTACATTTTTATAGATACATACACACATGCGCGGTTTTATTCACGTGCTTAGGCATCTGCTATTGGCCACTTCTTGAGACAGAGACTACGCAAGGTGGCCATTTGGTACCGCACAGCAGGGCTGTTCTTCTGTCCTCATCCCCGTAGGTTCCATAGTCTGGACACTATTAATTAGCTCTTGTCATATGAGCACTCTGAGAAGTTTTGGAAAAAAGACCTGGAGGAGGAGAAGGCTTTACAGGTCAGCGCTAAACGACTGCTCCAGGCAGCAGGAAAAGTGCCATGAGCGCATCTGCTGGCTGAGCAGTTCAGAGTTCTGGAAGAGGATGGAAGAGAGAAGAGAAAAAGGCAGACCAGGAGGAAGGAGAGAAACTGGGAAGGGCTGGTGTTCTCCAGCACTTCTATCTACTTCAGGTCCGTTTTAGAACACAGCTATAACTTATGAGTTAAAGCCTTGGTTTTGAAAATACTTGAGCTCACTGTATTTCTATGGCTGAACTTATGCTTAGCTTACCCAAATAAAGCTGTACACAAAGTAATACCCAGACTGCACTTTCCTTCACATTGTGCAAACAGTTAAAAAAAATTAGACAGTCATTAATCACTCGGATTATGCAAGAAGGCATGAGGGGGGGAGAGGGGGGGAAAAAAAAAAAAAAAAAGTCCTACAGTAGCCGCACATTCCTCGAATGCCAAGGAGAAGCCTGGGTGCTCCTCACCTTGCAGCGATCGCAACGAAAGGGGAGCGCGGTGGAAGAGAAGCCCCCGGCCCCGCTGAGGGGCTTCCACTCGCCCCGCGGCTGACAGGAGGCCGGCCCCGGGGCAAACCCGCCCGGGGCAGGCCGCGGCTCACCTCGGTCTCCACCACTTCGTGGTAGGCGGGCGGCGGGTCGAAGCCGCCTCCTCCTCCTCCGCCGCCGCCACCGTCCCCGTCGCCACCGCGGGGGCCCTGCCCGCCGGCGGGGGAGCCGTGCCCGCCCGGCGGGCCCTGCCCGCTCTCCATGGGCTCATAGCCGCCGTAGTGGAGGCCGGGTCGCTCGTTGGTGAGCAGGGCCACGGCCTCGTTGATGTCGTTCTTGGCCAAGCGCAGGGCCTTGCGGATGGCGGCCGCGTCCGAGAAGCCCATGCAGAGCAGCGTGGTCATGTGCTGCTCCTCCTCGCTCTCCATGGCCGGGCCGGGGGAGAGGAGGGCACCGCGAACCGAGGGGGCGCCGGGGCTCAGGCGCTGCCCGCCCCGCCCGCCGCCATGTTGACGGGAGCGCCTCTCCCC
>VFFE01009212.1:4355625-4434579 GCA_008921705.1 Burhinus oedicnemus | reverse complement strand
TTCCTTCCTTCCTTCCTTCCTTCCTTCCTTCCCCTACCCAGTCTCTTCCAGTTTCCTGCTTCTGCTTTATTTATAGCTAATGTAATAGGTGGGTTTTAAGAAAGTGCCTCAGAGACGAGATAGTGCAAATCCCCCTGAATTGCTGAAAATCACATTTCTTATATGTAGATATTGATGAATGGTGTTTGGTTACCTCTTGCAGAAGGGTTAAAAGCATTTTTGTAGTGAAGAACGATTAACTCCCCTGAAAAGTACAGTTGCAATGGACAGGTAACAAGATGCATTTGACTCCTCAGGTAGCTGTGCAGCTTCACACAAACCAAAGATTTTAGTGGATACAAGAAGTGCGTGAGCCTATTCACGAGCACCAGCTGACAGATTCATGCAATATACTTTGAGACTTTGTCTACGCTAAGAGTTTTTGCTGCCTTCTTGGCCAGCTAGAAAGGAGATTTATGCTGGGGTAACTGCCAAGGCAAAGCCTGCTGTCAGCAGTGATTTGCAAAGAGGCAGTTTACCTTGGTTTCAAGCTGGGACTCATGTACACTAGTAATCATTATTACAATATTTAGCTCTAATACAGTGCTTTTAAGATGGGTATCTAACAAGCCTTATAGTGGGATGGACGGGTATCATTAGCTCCTCAACATGTGTTGATTTTTACAACTGCTGCAAACTATAGTGAGGCTGAAAGGGAAAGAAGAAAGGTGAACAGATCTTGTGGTGTTGATGTGCCTCCTCCAGCAAGTCTGTCCCCGTTGTTATTCTAATGTCCAAAGGGAACAGGAGCTGAACCATGACCGTTTTTTCTGCAGCAGAAGCTGAGTGCCTGCTGGCCTCCTGAATACAAAAATGAAGTTTCATACTGTTTCCCTTGAATGGAAGCAGCATGAAGTGAGCGTGAAAAGAGTGGAACAGTATGTTAGGGGAAATACGACTGAAAGGAGAGGACAGCTGACTCCAGGGGCTGAGCAGATCTGCCCCCTCTGCTTCACTGTGTGGGTTTGTTTTCAGCTCTTCAGCTCAGAACATCTCGTGGGTCTCACAACATATCTCCACAGCTCTGGGCTGGAAAATGAAACAATTGCAAGGTGTTGTACATTCTACCTTCACAAGCTGTGGAAAATGAAAGCTAAAGCTGAACTTTAAAACAAGCTGAAAGCACTAAGATGCAGAAATGCAGAGTGAAGCCATTCAGCAGAATCAGATTTGGAACAGAGCCCTGAAAAAAACTGCAGTTATGACTAATCCATTTTTAATGTGTGTGGTTGTAGGTCAAATCACTTCTTTTAAAGATCATTTCTCTCTCTATGTTGGTTACAGTTCTTTACTCTCATTTTAGATAAATGACGTGTTGACATGGGAGTTCAGTATCAGATGAACTGCAATGACAGAATTATTTCTGATGCTGGAGTGGCCCTGGCTGAGCTGCTGGCGAAGGGGAGAAACAATACAAACAGGATATTCAGCATCAAGCTGCAGCGGCACCCAGAGAGACCCACCCAGAGGCAGGCACTTGAATGCTCACTCTATCCTTCAGCCAAGTTAGCTGAGGAAACTTGACCTGAGCAGACTGTAGAGCTCAGTTTATGCAGGGACAAACCCATGCGGTGACATTTTAGAAGTGAAACAATCTGAGATGGAAACTTTGGGTGTTCTTGCTACACTGAACAAGTCTGTAAGGCACCACACGTCTTTACAGGGTATCCTTTGGGTGCTTTTATTTTGTTCACGAATTGTCCTAACCTTGCTTGCTGATCCCTTCTCAGGGATCCTTCCAATCCTGTGATACAGAGCCACTGGAGTTAACACATTGCTGTAGGGAGGGGAGATGTGGTATGACGCTCTGTGTTTGGATGTCATGGCTGTTGTGATATCAATCCAATGTTTACAGACTTTGCAGTCTTATTATAATCAGTACAGCTGTGAATAGGAGTATGAATTCAATGCAAAGAAGCAAGAGAGTGTGAGGGGAACAGCATGGAGACTCTGCTTAGGCAGGTAGGAAACACTACAGTGAATCCAATGGTGACGGGTATGCTCAACTTACGGACTACATCAGTCTAGCTAAGGACAGTGCAGTGTGGTGACAGTGCTTGTAGTAACATGCAGTACTCTGAGGGTGAAGGCTTTTTTCTGTAGTGCGTGTGTATCTGATATCCAGGAACAAAAGCAGTTGTTTTGCTGGTGTAGGCTGAAAGGTGGTGCGATGTGATAGAGCAACAGGGAACTCCTTGCTGGCTTTTTGCCCTGTGTAGATTCCTTTTGAATTAGGTTTTGACCTTTAAAGCAAGACCTGTTTCTTCAGTTTCTCATTGTCTAAATTCTGCATTGAAGCTTGAGAAACAAGTCTGTAAAGCTGGAGGATTTTTTTAAGCTGTAAGTAGTGAAACACAGAATAGGTAGGAAGGAGTCTGCTGAGGGAGAGAACCACCAAATGGAAACCGTGTTACAGATCTGGTGTCTTCTTTTTTTTCTTTTACTCTGTTCCATAGCAATACAAAGCCTGTGTGGTGCTGGGCTTAAATCAGAACAAAAAACTGATTTATATTAAAGACTGTTCCACAGCTCCTCTCCTGCTCTTAAGAGTCATCTCTACCTCCTGATCAAAACACCACCTTGTTTGCCCTCAGTGATGTGGAAACCTGAAGTCACGTTCCTGCTGCCAGGGTTTTACACTAGACCACTGCAGCTGCTTGGCACCAGCAGCCCCATGCAGGAGTTTGGAGGTGGGAGAGGTGAAAACCACTATCCTGACTAAAAATCTGGGTGTATTTAGGCAGAGTGGCTGTGATGGAAGAACCTCTTTCCCTTTTCGAATTTCTTTTAACATTGCCATTGCTTCAGTTGTATTTGCACAGGATTTCTCAATTTCTTATTCGGGCGGATTCTGTCATTTCATGTGGATTATTAAGTGCAGACCGAAGGGCAACTGAAACTGAAACTCAGCTCTGGGGTGAGGGAGCAGCCGTTGGGTGCCAGAGGAGGGCCTGGGTGCTGTGTTTAGGGATCTGCAGGTGGGACTACAGGGGAGGCGGAACCACGTTTGGTTCAAACACAAGGTTTAAGTTTTCAGAAATACTGAGAGGTTCTTCAAGGCTGTGAGAGCCTAAAGCCTTGGATTTCTCCTGCTTCATCTGCCTGCTGGCACGCACAGCCATGTTGTCACTTTCACAATGCATTTGATCTGTCAGTGACTCATTTGAAGGTTCTTTATCTTCACCAGCAAGGTGCTTCAGGGCTGAGTCACACCCATGTATCACTTCTGTTACTGTACCCTGTTATCAGCTACTCCTTTCACTCCTAGGGTGCTCCCAGCCTTTGATCTTTTACCATACTGCAGCAACAACTTCCCTTGTTTTTTAATGCTGCGGTACATTGTGCAAGGCCATCATCAGTCCACAAACGCTGCAGTCTCTGCTGCCTGTGTGCTGCTTTCACAGGTACATCTGTACTTTTTCTGTAAAGCATGAAATAAACTCTTGTTCCCCTCAATCCTCAAATAATCACTCTACTACAAGATGGCAATGTTTACTCCATCCGTACAGCCCCTGTTGCTGTGGGCTCTGACTGGTCTGTAAATCCTGATGTTACTGAGCAGTGATAAATCCTGTCCTGCAGCAGGAAGTCCCCTTTTGCTGGCCAGGCTGGACCTTGTTTAATTTGAGGTTGATTCTGTCAAAGCTAGAGACCTCAGTGGAAAAAAAGGTGCTCTGTGTGCAGCAGGACTGAAAACACTTTCTGTGTTTTACACTTTTTTTTACAGTGACAAATGGGCAAAAGCAGGGACAACAGAATAATTTAACACTTATTTGCTTAAAATCAGCTAAATTCCTAGTAGTGTTGGAAGCAAGACCAGTAGCAGCATCTGAGCTGGTTCTGCTGGAGATGGTGCTTATCAGATGACCTAGCAAAGCCTTTCTGACTTGTAGTATTTGGGGCAGAAACTCTGGTGTAAGAAACACATGCCATTTCATAGCCTACAGAGCAGTCAGTTCCTGCTGTTGTGGTGCGGATCAGTGATCCAACTCGTTTCATCTGTACACTCAAGGGTGGGCCTTGGCTGGGCTATGGGATGGAGGACGTGTTTGCTGTGCTTGGGCGTGCAATACAGGGAAGGTGGTGGCTATGGTGTTTGTCTCCTAATGGGGTCCAGCCAAGTGGCACGGCCCGTATCAGCACCACATCCCTGACACCGGGAGTCCTGACCGCAGTATGTGTGATTTAATAGTGATGAATCACTTTCCTTCCACTGGCCAGGTTGGGCTTGTTTTATTTATGCCTTAAAACCTCTCCTCTTCTCCCACACTGCGATCTGTGCAAAACTGTTTGGCAAGTTAAAAGCTCTGCCTGCTGTGTGGGCAGGAGAAGGGCCACAGCCTGGTGTGGAAAACGTGTGAGATGTGATCCAGGCTTGCGGGCAGGATGAGGTGGGGACCAGAGGTGCCAGTTGTGTGCTCAGTTCATATGACTTGCCCAGCCTGTTTCACAGACTTGTTACTACTGATCCTTGACTATGTTTCAGGCCTGGCCTGCAGTCACTAATTGTCAGTGTCCTGGGGCTTCTTCCAGGTTTTAATTGTCCTTGTTAGTATGACGGATGCTGGAAATAAGGACTCATTGGGGAAAGGTGGTAGTGTTTTCGCTGCTGCCATTGTTGTTGCTGGCGCTGCCGTTAAAGCTGCTTACTGCCATTTGCCCTCCTGTGAAATGTGTAGGTGAGCTATTTATAAATGTGCAGAGAGATCCCACATCTCTAGCTGGTGCTCTGATTTAAGGGTAATCCCCACCAGGAGGGGAGAATCTGTCCAGGAGTGCAAAGGAGGTTAGTGGCAGAGTTGAAAATAATCTACCACTTCTGAGCCTCAGCGTTGTCTTTATGATGGAGTGGATTTATGGGGGCGAGAGTGGGAGTGGAGAAGCAGCATACTGTTTCCCTATTAGCTCTGCCTGTTACAGCATAATCTCCCTTCTTCAGGGTGAAGAGAGGCACTTTTCCTGCTGCACAGCCCCCTCTCCTGTCTTCCCCTCCCTCTACACAGCAGATGCACGCAGCTCTGTCCTGGGCTGCATTCAACCTCAGTCTTCACTTGCTTTAACTCGTCCTGTCTGGAGCGGATTCAGCCTGGTGTGCAGGGGGGAATGGCTCTTTTCCTGGAGCAGTCCAGTCCCAGGCATACGGGAGTTAGCCTCTGTGCTTCTCAAATACTCTTCTGAAAGTAGATACAGCAACTTGCTTTCCTTATTCCTCTCCTGTAAGGTGCAAATTACCTCACTCTTAAAGCACGCAGTTTCTTGAACAGTGAGATTAATATAGCTGGATTTCTAGTGCATCTGATTGTCTTTTACCTTTCCACATGTGGATTTGCTGATGACTAATAACAGGCAAGCTTCTCAGCCTGTCCTTGGTGGGAACATGATTTTTCTGCCTGACTCCCAGTTTTTATGAAGCTGAGGGAAATTACCTACCTTTGAGGCCAGCACCTGAGTGTCCAGCTTGGTTAGTGCTGACCAGAGGACTCAATTAGGATTAGACAGGCACAGATGCACCCCAAATGGATAGCATGAGTCCTAATTGCCATAAGAAACAAGGCTAATGCGATGTGGTTGGAGTGAGGAAATGAGACTCTTGCTTCTTTCCCTGAGAGCTCCTGGCACGCTGGCTGTATCTGCAGGACAGGCTGCCCTCTCTTGGTCCTAGGTGGGCTCTGGAGCTAGGCTGAAGAACCTGCCCATCCTGAGTGTCCAGGTGGCCAAGGGACGATTGCTGGAGCCTTGTGGGGGAATCTGATATGTGCTGTGATTTATAAACTCAGTCAGAGCTACGACTGTAGGTGATTCCATCATCCCAGCCCCGGACCTCATGAGAGGATTTATGCGGAGCTTCAGCACCACATGAAATCAATTGTGGGAAAAATAACTTATGAGTGATTTTATCATTGTATGCAAGAAAGTGATGTAACAAACTGCAGAAATCTGCTAGCTGGATTCTTGAACATGTGGTGGAAGACTTTCATCTGTTTTTTCATGTAAATGAGAGTTGTATGTAAATGTTGGAAAAGTGTAATTATGACATAAACATTTCAGAGAATTTACACTCCCAAATGTAATGGAATTGTGGGAGCAATCTGGGAACAGAGACTTGTTTGAAAGAGAGATCTCTGACTTGATCTCAGCGGTGCCCTTTGGGGTTATGCTAGCTCAGAGCCTGTCCCTGGCTGCTGCCTGAGTGATTTAGTGTGAAGCTTGAGCGCTGGGCTGCTCAATACAGGTATTTTAACAAGTGGGATGTAATGGTTTCACATCTGCATGTTTCTGCTGCACGTTGTGCTTGTTCCTGCCCTTGCATGGGTTATTTTGTACTGGCAGTGTCTGACATTGTGTTCAACCTTTTTTATGTCCTGGTGAACCTCATTAATCTGCACTATCTCCTTTTTGGATTACTGAAATTTCATGTTACAGCAAGACAGGGGGGTGGGGCGGGGTGAGGAAAAGTTAGCTGTCTTTCAGAGTGATTGTGTTCTTTTGTTTTGTCTTTTATCAAAATAATTGTTGTCAGCAAGGAAACCCAACGTGACTTGGAAGTGTATGTACTCTCTGCGTGTACTCTTGAAGGAGCAGCAGATGGGAATAGGCAGTGTTTGGGTCCGAGCACCCCAGAACAGTGAGTGTCCTGGGGCTGCACAAGTTGATGGATATCTCCCCTTTTATCTAAATGCACATGGGGCCACAGAGTTGGTTCTAAAAAAAAAAAAAAAAAGAAAAAGATACTGTGATCCCAAATATCTCACCTCTTTTACCTGTCTTACTTGAGGGGTCAACTCCCCTCGCTGTGCACCTCCTGTGTGGATTGCAAATGGCCCCGTGTGCCTCTAGCTCCGTTGCCATACCATCCCAGTACTGCCTGCTCTGCGCTGTCTCTGTCTGGCTCCCCACAGCTGGAAAGTCCCCGGGGGCTATGCCCACATCATGAGTCAAACCCTAGGCAAAGTCAAAGTCTAAACACCTACACAGGGAGTGGGAGAGCTGGGTTTTCCACGTTGTAGGGGAGTTGGTACACCCCTCCCAGAGACTGCCTGAAACCACGAGCTGCTGGGGAAGGCCTGGGCAGGCTGAGGGAGGGCTTGGGGCACTCTTGCTGGGAAGCAGAGGGGTAGAGCGGGGCAGAGTTACCCACATGAGAAAGCTTCATGTGCTCGGACAGGAGGAGCAGGCTCTGGGCTCTGCTCTCAGTACACTTCTGCTAAAATCCTGAGGAGGCATCTTTGTTTTAAGAACCCACTGTTCCGGGGCACAGGGCACCTGCTGAGCACTCTGCCAGGCTGATACACTTTCTTATGCTTTTAAAAGGAAAAAATCACTTCTGATCCACAGTATCCCACAGCAGGGAGTGCCTGCCCTTGAAGAGCATTCCCAGCTCCAGATGTAAAGAAGCCTGACAGCACAGTGTTCAGAGGAAAAGACACCCAAAGTGATGTCGTTGCTTGCTTGCCTTTGCCAATTCCCACTCCAAGGCCTATATTTTTTGTGCCTAATGCTTACTAGGGGGGCTGAGGCACCTCATTTGGGTTTCTAAATCCTGGGGCGGGGTGGAAGTGGGGACTGTAGGTGCAGAGATACATTGGGTTAACATGGAGCTGGTTACCTGATCAGCTTTTCTTGTCCTGTGACAGCTAAAACACAGCATTAGGTGGGAAAGCATGTGCTGGCTAACAGGGCTCGGCTGACATCTGCCCCCATAATGCTGGGGAGCATGGGTCAGCCACAGCCCCAAAGCACTGGGGGCTCTGCACTGCTCAGACCGACAACCATCTGGCATGCGGGTTTGGTGAGCAAAGGAGAAGCCCCATGCCCACTTGAGCTTGCCTTTTCCTTTGGCAGCCCATGGGTTTCCTCAGGCCATGGGCTACACCTGGCAGTCTTGGCCTGTGGACCACCAGAAGTCAGATTATGGTAGGAGGAGTTGGGGTGCCAGGAAGGGGAACCTTTCCATGAAAAAAATTCAGCACAGGGTTGCCATCAGGGGAAGAAATGGCTTTTATCTTGCTGGATCTCCCGTGCCTCTGCTTCTCAATCCCTCCTTTCGGCAGGGTGTATGTGTGACCTCTGCGATTTGAGGTTTATGACATCTTTTTTGGGAGTCTGCCATGCAGTGACTGCTCACGTGTATCAGTGGTCTACTGTCTGTGTTGTGATTTCCTTACTCCTGTGCCGGTGAGAAAGCAGCCATCTGAAAGTGGAAAGTTCTGCCTTAGTGCCCAGGCTCACTTCTTTCCGTGGCCTTGCAAGCTCACAGCTAGCTCTTGTGTCTGGCTGGGCTAGCTCGAGGGAAAGGCACTCTCCAAGCCTAGCTGAGTTCACTCCAAATATCCACTTGGTATTTTTATAGTGATTTACACCTTTTTGAGGTCGGGCCTTTGAACCAGAATTTTCTTTAAAACCGAAATGAGAAGGGAAAGCTGGAAAAACAGCCAAAGGATTTTTTTTTTTTCCAATGAAACAAGCCAGGTTTTGAAGACAGTCTCAGATTCCTGCTGGCCAGCTGCACGAAAGAAATTGTACATGTGGCAGCCTCCTTGCTGAGTGATTAGCTTGTGCAGGTCCGGCTCTCGGTGGCCAGCCTGGGCAAGTCTGCAGGTAGCCATGGGCAAGTCCAAAGCAGGAGCGTGTGCATTCACGTAGACAATTTGTTTTGCAGTTCTCACGCTTCAGCTTGACCAAAAGCATACCCTGACCTTATAGCTACAGGCAAGATCAAAATAACTTAGCGACTGTTATTTATCCACTTATATTAGTCACTCATGTAATTAGAAGATAAAGAGACATGCATTTTACGCCGGCCGTGGGTGACGGGCGGGCGTCCTGCCACCGCGGCAAGCTGTAGCTGCTGCCACCAGGGGACACTGTTGGACAGTCTATGGACCCCTCCCGCCGGGCAGGTCGCCTGTCATAGACTCGTAGAATGCTTTGGGTTAGAAGGGACCTTAAGGTCATCTAGTTCCAACGTCCCTCCCATGGGCAGGGACCTTCCACTAGACAAGGTTGCTCAAAGCCCCTTCCAGCCTGGCCTTGAACACCTCCAGGGATGGGGCATCCACAACTTCTCTGGGCAACCTGTTCCAGTGCCTCACCACCCTCTCACAGTAAAGAATTTCTTCCCTCTCTGGTTTGTTTCAGCTTGATCATCCCGCACTCCCAGCCTCATCCTCCCTCCCTCCACCACCCTCTGCTAAGCTCGTTGTCTTTGGCACTCCTTGCTCTGACACCGGTTTCTTTAGAACTCTTCCCGGCTATTCGTTTTCATCAGGCAGTTTTATCGCACAAGGTCACTGTGTTGCAGTATCTTGCGTTTTGTTCTGTCCCTCCTCCCCAGAGGCAGGTAGCCAACACACTAGTTTGCTGGGAGCGTGTCAAGGACCTGCGTGGAGCTGCAGGACTTGGCATGCTCGGGACCAAGAGACATAAGCCAGACGCAACCTGCCCTGAAGTTTAGAAGCACTCAGAGTAGAGATTTGGGTTTGGGCCTGTTTAGGAGATTAAGTTCAGTCTGGGTTCAGACCACTCCAGTTCCCCATGTTAAAAAGTGTCCTATAATTCTATTCCCTGTAAAAAGAGTGAAGTGTAAGATTCATTGCTTTTGAAGTTAGTGCCTTGATGGTTTGTGCAATAAAACAGACATGTCATTACTTGCTTGAAATAAAAAAAAAAAGTTGTCAGGTTGCTTTTACAGATGGAAAGAGGCATTCCTTAAGGAGCCTGAACAGGTGGGCGTGTGGGTTCCTGCAAGTTTCCTTCCGAGAGGGGCAAGCTGAATTACTTGTGTGTAAAAAGGGCCTCCTCTCAGGGCTGATCGCTGATCCTGGACTTGAGGCAAGGCAGGGAGAGGCACTGTCCATCACTGCCTGTGACAAGTTCCTCTTGGTATCCTATCCCCAGGGAGAGCAGTTTGGCTGTGCTGGCTCTCATATAGGCAGCCTTGGGGATGGGGGAGTGGAGGAGAGACCGTGAGCCTTGTCTGGTGACTGTTCACTCACGGTGGCAAAAATGGATTTTGCTTTTTACAAAGAGAGGGCTTCTTTAGGTCCAAACTCAAAGGGACAAAATCACTCTTGACTAATTCTCTGTGGTTGAACCCATGGTTTGTGCTTTCCCTGGGGTCTGCTTCAGTACTGGCTGCCCCGGCTGCAACTTCTTGAGACTTTTGGAGTCACTTAGCAAAGAGATGGTGAATTGGATCCTGCCCCCGGCAGCACAGAGACATTTTGCAGGGCCTTGTGCTGAATGTGAGACTGCTTCATCTGTGAGCAGCTTTGGGATGATTACCATTTTGGAGGGGGAGCTCCTCTGTTTTAGGATCCTCCATGGCATGAAGTATGTTCTGATTTGCAGCGTTGCCTGAAGGACAGGGTTGTTACCATCTACTGTTAGGTCTTTTGCTGCTAACACACAGATTTAGAGGAAACATGGATCTGTATCTCTGCTCATGTCATTTGGCATAGCTGCCTTGAATTCAAATAGTTTATTCCAGCTGAGAATCTGGTCCATCTTGTACACACAGGACTTTGTTTTATGTAATGGTATTTCTGCAAACATCTTTGCCAAGTGCTAATAGTGCACCAGAAAGAAAGTTCACTCTTGTGCTTTGGTGAGAACTAGTGTGCCGAAGAGCTCCATGCGTTGTGCTTAGACCAGCAAACAGGACTTAAAACACCTCTTTTAGGTGGCAGTTTCCTTTCTGTTAAGGAGATGAAGTGCCCACAATAGTTGCTGTAGGAGAATTTAGCTGGTCAGCTCATGAGCACTTTTATATTTGAAGTGTTTAAAAAAAAGGATTTTTAGAATCTGATCTCCTTTTATGACCACGTGACCCGCCTGGTGGATGAAGGAAAGGCTGTGGATGTTGTCTACTTGGACTTTAGTAAGGCCTTCGACACAGTCTCCCACAGCATTCTGCTAGAGAAGCTGGCAGCCCATGGCTTAGACAGGTGTACTCTTCGCTGGATTAAAAAATGGCTGGATGGCCAAGCCCAGAGAGTTGTGGTGAATGGCGTTAAATCCAGCTGGCGGCAGGTCTCAAGCGGTGTTCCTCAGGGCTCAGTTTTGGGGCCAGCCTTGTTTAATATCTTTATTGATGATCTGGATGAGGGGATTGAGTGCACCCTCAGTAAATTTGCAGATGACACCATATTAAGCTGGAGTGTTGATCTGCTTGAAGATAGGAAGGCTCTGCAGAGAGCTCTGGACAGACTGGATCGATGAGCTGAAGACAGTTGTATGAGGTTTAACAAGGCCAAGTGCCAGGTCCTGCACTTTGGTCACAACAACCCCAGGCAACGCTACAGGCTTGGGGAGGAGTGGCTGGAAAACTGCTGGGCAGAAAAGGATCTGGGGGTCCTGGTGGACAGCCAGCTGAACATGAGCCAGCAGTGTGCCCAGGTAGCCAAGAAGGCCAATGGCATCTTGGCCTGTATCAAGAATAGTGTGGCCAGCAGGAGTAGGAAAGTGATGGTGCCCCTGTACTCAGCGCTGGTGAGGCCGCAGCTGGAGTCCTGTGTTCAGTTTTGGGCGCCACAGTATAGGAGGGACATTGAGGTGCTGGAGCCTGTCCAGAGAAGGGCAACAAAGCTGGTGAGGGGTCTGGAGAACATGCCTTATGAGGAGCAGCTGAAGGAATTAGGATTGTTTAGTGTGGAGAAGAGAAGGTTGAGGGGAGACCTTATTGCTCTCTACAACTCCCTGAAAGGAGGTTGTAGTGAGATGGAACCTGGTCTCTTCTCCCAAGTAACTAGCGATAGGACAAGAGGAAACGGGTTCAAGCTGCGCCAGGGGAGGTTTAGGCTAGACATTAGGAAAAAATTTTTCAGTGAAAGAGTTATCAAACATTGGAACAGGCTGCCCAGGGAGGTGGTTGAGTCACCATCCCTAGATGTGTTTAAAAGTCGTGTAGATGTGGTGCTTAGAGACATGGTTTAGTGGCAGACCTGGTAGACTAGTGTCAGTGGTTGGACTAGATGATCTTAAAGGTGGTTTCCAACCTAAACGATTCTATGATTCTGTGATTCTATAAGTGAAGCATGAAAATGGTCTGGCAGTCAAGTGATGTTTAAGGATGAATGTAGCGTAGGCAGTGTTCCCTTGTAATATGTCAGGAGGCGGGAGGCAGCAGTCTGTGTCAATTATGCTTACGGTTAGCAACCAATGCCTGCGCTTCAGCTGGGACTAACTGTGCTGATTATGATTGATTGGAATTCCAGAGAAGACTCAAACTCAGTGTGTCTTCTCAAAGGGGTAGATAAGTATGCCGAGATGATAATAATAATTCATTAAAGTTTTATATTCTTTATGGTGCTTTGTCCCCTGTGATGGTAGAAGCATTCTGTAATGCAGAGCATATTGATATATTCCTGGAACATTTCTTTCCTAAAGAGTATTCTCATTCAGAAGACTGCTTCAACACACTGGGAATGAAAACTTCCTGCAGAGCCCCAGATTTCATGTGCATGTGGAGTCCTGGGAATTGATGGACAGAAAAGGAAGGTGCTGAAACTCATAAGAAGAAAACTCCCTGCACCTCTCCATCCCACATTGCTTCCGGAAGCGGCAGAAGAGTTTGGCAGCGCCTCCTGGTTCTCATAGAGACACTGAAGGGTCTTCATGTCACCGAGGTTTAGGTCATGTGTTGGAAAGGTAGTTTCCTCCTGTAGATGGAGAAGAAAGAGATATTATGACATGAGAATGGCGGGGGTCGACATTTCACTGCCATGTCATACCCAGAGACTGGGTGGATGTGCTTGTATTTTTGATGAATTGTCCAGAGCAGATGACATAGCTGTATCCTCTTACTTTTGCTGTAGAGAGACAGCAAAGTCCTGACCTAACATAGAGTGTGCAACAGCAAAAGGTAAACCTTTGAATTTTTGTTGGATCATCACTTTTGCATCACGTAGCTCTGGCTTTTTTTGACCTAGTGTTAGGAGTCCTAGAGTTGGGTTTAATACTTCAGGGTAAGATGGCTTGGACTGCTCCAGTTTTGAATCCTTTTCTACCAAGTCTCTTGTTTCCCACTGGCTCTTTGATTGGCTACATTGCTGAGTAGAGTATGAAAACTGGGAATCAGAATTGATCTGAATAGGCACTCCTGAGGTTGCTCCTGCAACCTCTGTGGTGTAGCAGAATAAACCAGGAGCAAGGGTGGGGTTTCACTAGTGGAAAGCTGGGATCTGATTCTAGTTTTTAGATCCATTTCAGTGGATTTCCTTATGGATTGAATCATCCCTTTATCCTGGTTGGATCATATACCTGCTAATAGTTCTGGTCTGGTGATAAGCTTCTCTGGAGGGTCTGCTTGGAGTTAGTAACCATGCTGTGAAGGACAGGCACCCCTACCCCTTTTTTTAAGTAATGCTTTTTGTCTGAATTTACCTCTTGCAAATACCTTTGTAAACATGCACAATATATAGAGGAGGAGAGATCAGAGCCTCATGGCTTGGGTCTGGTGCAGAGGAGCAGGAGGACACCAGTGATATGCTTTCATGGAGTAAGCATGTGGAAGCCGCTTGCTTTTGTGCCTCAGTTTCTCCCTTTGCAAACAGGGGGACTTGGTAACAACTGCCTTGCAAGATGACTCCCACAGTGCGGCATTGGCGTCTCTCTGTAACACGGGGCCCCAGCAGAACGGCTCTTGCAGTAAGATATGATTTAAATTATTTAGGGTGTTGTCATGTGATCACAACTGATTGAGTTCCTGTGGCTTAACAAGTTGCCATCTGTTATCATCCCTATTATGAATTATGCATTAGCTTAAATCAAGGCTTAAACCAAAGGAGTTCAAGCAAAGTCCTCACCCCAATGATACCATAAAACTGTCTTTAGGGCTGTTAGTACTGGATCCAAAACACTGCAGCCACATGAGAGAGCGTGCTGGTCCAGTACAAGCTCTCTCTGCTGGTTGAAACCATCCTGTCAGATTCCCTTGGTAGTGGCAGGCTATATGCTGGGCCAAGTGTCATCTGCCTTCCTGGTGTAGGCTCATAAAACTGATGAAAACTCCATTGCCTGTGTCCTGGCTGAGTGGACAGAAATGAAACCTTAGTCCCACACCAGAATCCCAAAGATCTCAGGATCGTGTGGTCAGGGAGTGTGCTGCTGCGGAAGGCACAGTGACCACATGCTGAATTGCTGGTTAACTTGATGTGAGGCTTTTTGAAGCTGTTAGCTCTGGAAGTGCCATGAGCCCTACTGCAAAACCTGACAGTATACATGTGTGTGGTGGTGTCCAAGTGGCCATTTGCAGTAAAACACTTCAAGCCCAATTCAAACATTCATCTGAGTCCTCTGGCCTGGAAGCGTTATGGCCAAAAAGCAGGCTCTGCCAGAACACTCCCATTTCTCAAGCTGATCCACAGTGTGTCAGCTAGTCAGTGCACTTTCCCTGCTCCAGCTCTGTGTATGGGCTCTTCCCTCTTTGGCCAAAGTGCTGTTGCTCCTTCATAGCTCAGGAAGCTCCTGCTGGCCAGGCTGTGAAGTCTCTCCCTGTTGGTTGTGTAGCTTATATTGGATCTGCAGTGGCAAAAGCAATTAGAGCCTGCTGTCCTTCCAAGGGTGCAATTCGCTGATGTCCCGTCATCTCTCAAGTCACATTTACAGGCCAGGCTTTCTCTTCCTGCGATACACCAACACAAGGCAGCCAGCTTGGCAGCCCAGGGTGATGGGGGCAGACGTGGCTCTTAGTGCAGTTCTGGGGTTGGCTGAATTTATACATGTTTGCTGGGCAGCAGATTGGGTCAGCGACCTTGTTCTGATGCACAGGCAGGCCATTTATTACCATCCGTTTGCGATCAGAGCCTATAAAATAAACATTACTCTTTGTGGGAACAGGCAGCAGAGATTACTGTAGCTAAATCAAGACTTACTTGGTGAGTGTCCGTAGTAGGGAACGCAGAAAATTCATGGCATCCACAGAAGCCAAGTGCTTTCACATAGATTGCGTGGCTGTCCTTAGGAGTACCACTGGGATCTGTGAGCCAGACAGGATGGATAGGCAGGGAATGAATGTCTCCTGGCATCAGCAGTGGTTACAATGATAATTCTTGTTTGAATTTTGGGTCATAAATCTGTTTGCAGCTACAAGGACACTTCCAGTAGCTCCAGCTTTATCCCAGTGTTCAGAGCTATTTTTTTACAGCTGGAGGGTGCTTGTTCCATCAGCTGGCACAAAGGCTGACTCTATGGCTCCCGGTTTCTGCCCTTGGATATCTGAGGGCAAAATCGTTTGACTTCAGAGGGAGTTACTCACACAATGTCCCTGCTAGAAATAGAACTATGTCCCTTCTCTTTAAAGCAGGGCCAGATTTTCTGTCTTCAGCTTGATGTGCAAAACCCTTCCCCTGGGAGACAGCCAGCCTATTTTTTTCTCCCAAATTCACAAGTGTCTGTACCCCTGGCAGTTTTACAGAGGGCTGAACAGTCTCTTCAACCGAGAAAGGAATTCAGAGTCTTTCTTAAACTCCTTTGGAAATAGGGAGGTGGATAGGAAAGCAGTAGTGCCACCATTAAGATTTGTGTGAATCAAGTTGGTCAGACTGGACATCTTCTCTCACATTTTGTCCCAATGACTTTGCAGTCTGAAGGTGAAGAAAAAGAATGGTGAAGCTCTGGGTGCTTGGGCCATAGTGGATCAGGAAGAAAGGAATAACTAAGCAAAGGAGAAAGAGTTAGAATTTAGTGTGGACCACCAGGATGGGAGAAAAGTGAGACAAATTCTTGAACTAAGTCTTAAATTGCTCCAAACCACAGGGTATTGTGCTTGGGGGAGAGGCAGGGAGGGAATAGTTATGCAATTTCATTCTCAGTCATGCAAAGGCAAATTATTGGACAAAGGGATTGTATTAGATATATTGCAGTTGGAGCCTAGTAGAGCATTTGATACAGGGTCTAACAAGATCTTGCCCTCCCTCCAAAATTGTTTGGCTTGTCTTGGATAGGAACTCAGTCATGTGCATTAGTAGGAATCACAAATGATACATGGCTCTGATCATGCAGACTTTGAACCAGTGTGAGCGGTGAAAGTTGTTGGTGGATCCGTTTTAGTGAGAACTCCTCCTGTGCATTAGCAAAGCAGTAAAGAGCATTTTAATGACAGTTTTAAGTGCGATGTTTTGCAAACATTACAGAGTACCTTGCACATGAAGCATGATGGAGACCAGGAAGTTTGGTAATTTTGATGGGATAAAAATAGTGAAAGCTACTGAAAGTCAGAGGAGGAAAAGAAGTTTTTCTATCTGGGAAGAACACCTGAAAGCAAAATTTTTTTATGAAGGAGAAACCCTGAAAGCTTTAATGTGAGAGACAGCAAAGTGAACAGTGTATAGTTTGGCTTGCATACTTGGGTGGATGTGGTAGACTAACAACAAGGTAGCTGAAGTCAGGTTATTGGGCCAGACTGTAAACTGGGGTAAACAGCATAGCTCCATGGAAATCTATAGAAGTCTGGCAGTTTATCCCTGCTGAAGATACAGTTTGGGGTAGAATTTACTGCCAAGCAATTACCAATCAACTGTATTGAAATTAGAGCTGAAAATGGGAGGGATGAGTTAAATGAGTCTACTTCCCCCCACATATTAAAGAATAGAGTCTGCTTACCCCAGGCCAGAAGAGAAGGAGAGAGGCTGTACAGGAGCCTGCCAAAATCGCAGAGGTGTGGGAGTATTGCTGAGCAGTATGGGAGGACTTGGCACACTTGAAAGGAAATGGAGTATGGCACTAAAGCCCGTTCCTTGGGAGCAAGACTGCTGGCTGGGAGGCAGCCTTGATGACCAAATCAGTCTTTCTACCTCTGTATAATTGGACTCTGTGGATTATGGCTAAGATTTCGCTACAGGCAGGTTGTGAGATTTTACCCAATAGTCCCACAGAAGAAGGAATTACTCTGCCCTGTAGTAGATGTGAATATTGTCTAGCCCAACCAATTGTGGCTCAATATGAGAGTATCTTTCAGAAAGCTTCCCACTCACAATCCAAGGAGTCCAATTATGATGACTTTACCATTAATGTGTAGTCCATACTCAGCTGCTCTCGATGGAGAGATGCACGCAGCAGGTCATTTACATACTGTGGCTAGTTCAGGAAGGAATCTGTGTGCCTCAACAGTATATTTCTCCATTCAACTTGCATCCAATGAAGCTCTGACCACCTGGCTGGAGAAGAGGAATACTTCGTTCATCGTCTCCCTGCTCCGGGTGAGTTTCCACTTGCATCATCTGCAACACAGTAAAACACAGTCAGCGTTGTGAGAATGAAAGGGCTAAACCTGAAACAATCCTGCATCAACTACACTTGGCTTGCTGCTTCTGGACTGGAGAAGGGTGAAGGGTTTCCTCATCTGATTTCCACAGTTTCTATCAAATGTTGCCTGGGCCTTCTTGATAGCCACCAGTGAGGAAGGTGCAACTTTGTGCTACTTTCCAGTACATTGCATGAGGTATGGCTTTTTATATCGCTTTATGTGGCATTTGGCAGTTTAGTCTATCTGCTGATAGCAGTACGAAGCAGTGACTTAGGTATTGGAGCATTTAAAATGATGTCTGGTCAAAGGATGTACAAAGCTGGTCAGACTATAACCTTTGCGTTATAGGCAGTAATGCTAATATGAGATGCTTTCAATGTGAAAGCTATTCAGTTGAAATCTTCTGATCCAAGCAATTGGTAGTTCATAGAATGATCTTATACTGCAGCTTCAAACTTCTGTACTCATGGCATTACCTACCATGTGCTGAATTTTAGCTACAGCTAGTCGTCCTCTGGCCCGTCTTGTGTGAACTGCAGGGGCTGAGTTCACATGGTGGAAAGCAGAGTTCTGTTCTTCCTGTCTTCAGCCTCTCCACAGCTCTACTACTTGTAGTGGTATTCTTCCTGGGTTACACCAGATTTGGGCCTGCTATCTTTTGATTTGATAGTAGATCAGGGTGAAGAGGAGTGACTGATGACTCCCCAGTCCATTTCAGGAGAGAACTGGGTCATCAAAAGGTTACTTTTTAAAAAATACTTAGTTTTTTATCTTCATTTGCTCCTGTCTTTGTGATTTCATCCCATAAAAATAGCTTTGTGATTGTTAAAGGCTGTTCTTTTAGATAGTGTCATACAGCAGAAAAGGCAGAATGCCTTAAACAAGAAGTAAGCATCTAGGTTTCAAACACTCACTGAGCTTGGTCCTTCAGGCTACTCTTTAAGAGTTTTGCACCAACAGAAAAGGAGAGAAGAAAGGAGAAAGTGGAAGGGAGTGTTTATATTGAAATCTTTATTTAATTCCAAAAGCCTAGAGCAAAGCATCAAAACAGAAGAGTGGCTCATACAAGCCAAGACAGGGAATAAAATTTCCATTTTACTCCAGATGAGAAGTAGGTCTTGTTATAAAGGGTTTGAGTGACAAAGCTAAACATCCTTTAAATTTCTATTCCAATCTATTTTTAATTATTCATGTGTAGATTCTTTTGTAGGGTTAACAAGGAATTTGCCAGAAGCCAGCCCACAAAGGCTTGAGTTGTAGTTTTCCAGCAGACATGCTGAAAAAAACACTGTCACAGGCAATCAGCATCCTTGGGGAGGTGGCCTGTTAGCAGGGTGTTTACTAATTGGGGTCATTCTGCAGTGGATAATTGTTTGTGACACCCACACTGATTGGACCCACAATATCTTCCCATCCTGCAAATGGTCCGTGACAGTTTTGATGAATTTGAAGTTTGGAGTCTGAATAAATCTATGGAAGGAAAAAAAAATGCTTCCACTGGAAAATATATGTAGAAGAGCAGACCTCTGCCCTGGGTCAGCTTCCAAGAATGGAGCCACATGAGCCCACAGAAAGAGAGGCCACTCGGTGGGTCTTGTCAGATTTTCTATTTTTCCCTCTTGTATTTAGAGACTGGGGGAGGACCAGCCATGCCAAATTAAAAATGGGAGAGTTGGTTTAGCTTGCACAGGACAGGGATGTCCTAACCAAGGACTTTTGGGCTTACTGGGAAACTGCAGATTTATTGAAATATCCCTGGAATGAGTTCAGATGCAGGTCAGGCCTTCTTCCTGGCAGACAATAGCAAAAGTGATGCAGATGTCCCCAGCAAACAGTTCTCTGGGCTTGGGAGCAGTATGTGAGGGTTGCAAGCATCATTTTGCAGAGGAGCTGTAGAGATTGTTTTGTTTCTGGGGTCTGGACCAAAATGTATTTTACATTTTTGCTACATTTGACTGCTACGTTGACATGTGCTTTATGGCCAGGTTGAGGATCACAGAACTGTAAAAGCATTCTTGTCCAGTCCCCTGCTCAAAGCTTATTTGTCCTTCTGGCCCAAGCACAAATTGTATAGCCAGAATAAACACCATATAATGTATTTTCACTCATTTGACAGAAATGTGGTTGTCATGCTTTTATGTGGTTTGCATCTGTACTGCACCAAGGTGAGCTGAAGATGCAGCAGGTTTAGTCTTTGCAGTTAAGAGATCAGAGCTTCAGTTGGATTCTGTAAGCTCCGTGCGAGTGTGCAGCATTTGCCAGATTTCAGACTAAGAATGAAGTTACAAGGCTGATCTCAGGCCATAAATCAATGATACGATATTCTGGGCTTCTCTGCTCCTAAAAGGTCCTAAGCAGTCAATGTTTTTTCTATACATATTTCAGGAAGACTCTAGCAAAGTTAGTACTGGACATATATCAGGTCTAAGAATCACTGCTACAATTCCCATGTCCACTGTCTGGACCTTTTGATTGGGAAGTAACAAATTAAAGAAGCATTACTCTGTAATAAGTTTTGTCAAGCCAAGAAAGTTACTTGTGCTGTTAGGATAAACCTATATTCACGTCCTGAAATCATAGGTCTCGTAATGTCTAAAGCATAGGAGACAAGAATTCAAAGGTGTCCCAAGGCAACAGAGTTCATGTTCCTGTTCAGAACAAAGGTCAATCATCCTCCTGAGCCAGAAACTGTTTCTGGAGACAGAGCTCTCCTTCTGTAGTAGTCTTGCTCCATTCCACAAGCAAATGAACTTCCAGATGCAAATTGGTATGGAAAATTATGAGAACACATCTAGATCTGAACTTTGGAAAAGGGGAACTCTTTATATCATCTCTCATTTCTTGCAGATCCTCCTTGTCCAGCCCAGTGAGAAGAGTGCCATGAAAGGCCAGCTCACTGGACATTTTAATGGTGGTTCCTGTAGAATTAATCATAGCGAGATGAGTGGTGATGTGTGATACAATTGCAAATTCCTCCTCCCAGTGGTCTTATCAAAATGCAAACAGTTCTCTGAAGATTTGACTGGATACTAAAGAATGATCTCAATAAATTCATCACCCAGAGGCCTGTGATTACACTGTATCATGCATTCAGTACTAGTTGACTGAGTTAGATGGTGGGAGAGAAACCAGTGTCTTGTCTTCGAGGCAAAGCTGAAGGTGTTTCTCAGGAGATCAAAATCGTAACATAGAGTAAAAGTGTCAAGGCTCTGAATTGTGTAGCTTCATCATTTATGCAGATGTGCTGTTCAATTCTATACAGAATCACTAATGTAATGAGAACTGCACCTAGTACAGCAGGAGGCTGGGATGAATGAATGAAAATGCACAAGACTTGCAGAAGGAGATCCATTGCCACAGAAAGGCAGGTAGCACATACCAGATACTGGCCATTTGACACTCTATATTTAAGATATCTCCAGGGAAACCCTCTAATTAAAAAAGAACTATATTCCCTAAAATAAAATTTTCAAGTATTTCTCAGCACCTTTGTTAGTCTTGTGTTATGTTGTGGTAAAGTCAGAATACTTGCCCAAAGGCGTACAGAGATTGAAAAAGTCCTGACTGGAAGTGTCCAAGTGCACTTTACAGTTGCCCCTTGTATGTAATGAATGGAGTTAATTAACTGTTTCTAAAAATACGTTAAACCTTTCCCCAGTAGTAAAAGCCAGGATATTCTTCTGGTCATGCAGAATTCCACCAAAGCCAGCAGGATCATACAGGAGTGGTGTGGTCCGGCTTTCTGGCTCCTATCAGAGGATTATGACTTAAATGGGATCAAGGACTCAGCCTTTGAGTCAGAGCACTGGTTATAAGAGGTGATCATTTTTATGACTCTTACCAGGGGCAACCCGTCTCCTCAAACCCAGCATCCTGCACATTAGCTTAACTCTGATAATCTTCTGGAGCTTTAGCAGATTCACAGGAAGGGACGGACCTGGAAGGATTCCTGGAGGCTGTCAAATAAGTATCCAGTGTTTCAATTGCAATGAGCTCCAGTGCATCTTCTCTAAATCTGTTCCAAGTTGTTTTTTCGGGGTCAGTGGAACACAGTATAAATCCCGGCTCGCTCAAGTCCTTCAGGCAGAGAATTTGGGGAATACATATGGAAATACTTTTGCCTGGTGTTCTCTACTCTGCACCCCTCCCAAACAGAACATATATTTGTGTTGCAGTATAAAAGGGAAAAACCTCCGAGCCTGGAGTAATGTATACAATTCAATAATACATGAAATTCAAAGCCACACATTAATCACATTCATGTTTAACTTTCAGATTTAAAACCCTGCAGGTTGGCTGGCCTTTGTTCTGCTAAGTGGAAGGGGGCATTCCAGCCTTTCCGTGCAGAGTTCAAAAGCTGCTTCGGCAACAAGTGCAATTGGCTTTATAGGCCTCATTGTATTCTCCCTTCGGGGCATAGTGAGAAGCTACTGCACAGGTTTGCCCCTTATCAGGCTGTTCAAAGGAAGAAAAGTTTGGATAGCAAAGGTTTGGCAGGTCAGTGAGAGGGGCTGCTTGCAGGTTCAGGAGGCCAAGACTGGAAAAGTGATGATGCTGCAAGTCAGAATCCAGCTGCATTGGCAAGTCTGGGCAGGAGGAGCAAGTTATACAACAAACTCTCCTTTCCTCCTGCTGCCATCCAGTCTCCAAGCCCCTTGTTTTCATTAGTGTTAGCTCATTTGCAGATTTTTGTGAAAAGCATATCATGTTGGAGTGCTTGTCTCTGATGTGCCTTTGTGTGTTGGATTATTATTAACTGTTCTGGGTGGTTACCTTTGTCCAGGATTCACTCATCCGAGTGCTGCAGCTTCCTTGCCTCTGGCTCTTCAGACACCCATTCTCCCCTCCTCTTTCAGTCTACTCAAAATGCTGTTGCAGTATACCTTTATCCTACCCGTTTCCCAGCCAGCCTGGCTTTCCAGGGCTCCGCACAAGCAAATTAAGGCACAGGGAGAA
The DNA here is from genome assembly GCA_008921705.1 of Burhinus oedicnemus. Taxonomy (NCBI): domain Eukaryota; kingdom Metazoa; phylum Chordata; class Aves; order Charadriiformes; family Burhinidae; genus Burhinus; species Burhinus oedicnemus. Next base: position 4,412,339 of record VFFE01009212.1, on the reverse strand, counting down.
AAGACTATTCTGCTGCCCTTTAGCAGCCTGCTGTCGTAGGAACCTGCCTACTTGCTAACATCTACTCTGGCCTTAGTTATAAACACCAGTGGGGTGCTGTGGCTAACCAGAGAATAAATTAATTTGCAGTAGCTGATTTGCATCAGGGTTATAGCAAGATGTGGCAGTAGTGATGGTTGTGCTGTGGCTGCAGATATATTGGAAGTAACTTCAGGTGGACCAACCTGGGGGCTGGTAGTGGTCCAGCTGTGGTAATGTGGAGGTTAAGAAGGTAGCAAAATCCTCAACAGAAGCCTGGTAAATGGCAATTAAGCTACAATATTTTGGCCATTGGGTAGCTTAAAGTGCATCCACAGAGCTGTAATGACATCTCCTCCAGCTTCCAAATCCCAGTGTGTCATCCCAGGTAAGACCTGAACTTAAGATGTTCTGTCTGAATGGGGGAGATGCAACGAGCATCTGAAGAGTGTTTATAAACATCCCAGAAAACAGGATATGGAACAGACTTTTTAGAAGTAAACACGCCAGGCGACTTAGTGAGACTACCCATCACCAGCAAATGAGCTTGAACTTTGAAGTTAAATGGTCTAAATTCCAGAGAGTCCAAAGGTTTTACACAGTGCAGTGAAATGCCAAATTCTGCAGGCATATCAGATGTATAGTGTTGGATTAAGAGCTGTATATATACTGATGACCTCTTGCTGGTGGGTCATCCAAGGACATCTTCTGTGCTAAACTCAGCTTCTGCTGGTGCAGATCATGAATAGCCATCAAAGTGGTGGAAGAGTTTGATCCTGTGAGGTCCTCTCCAAAACCTAAGCAGCAGAATAAAGAGGTCTTTTAACAGGGGGTAGAATTCAAATGCCTGTTAATATCAAGTAGTAAATTCATCACTCTCACTTGCAAAATTGTGGGCTGAAAAACAGAGCAAAGACAGCATGGTCTGAAAGACTTTCATACAGGATACAAATACAGAGGTGCAACAGAGGGCATAATTTTCCTGTGCTGTCAGCTGGAGAGAAAATATTTTACTCAACAACACTGAATTTAACTTGCAGTTATAAAGTATATATTGTTCTTGTAGTGCCACACTGGGGTTTTAATGAAGCAAATGGCAAAGCTCCCACTGACAGGGTTTGGCCCTCAGCAACTTCAGTTCCGGAAGTTATGATGTTATGTATTATATGTAGAAAGAAGAAAGTTTCCAACCTATCAGGCTTTGATGCAAACAACTTTTCCTATCTAGGTCAAAAGGATGAAGTGTGTTCTGTAAGCAGCATGCAAAAATTTCCAAAAAGCTGGATTATTGAATAGTACCTTGGAGTTTTAGTGAGAAATCCCACAAGTGACTTTTCAAACTTACTCCCTATGCTTCTGCACTCTCCAAATATACGGCAAAATGTGGAGCAGGCTTTTCAAAGGCATTAAGCATCCCACTCCTGTTTTAAGGGCTGTGTTAACTTGAAATCAATATAAAACCAGGTGTCTAACTTAGGCAATCCCTGGTGTTTCATAGTTAAAGGTTGCCATAAAGAGCAGTGTTAGTTAGGACATAGTGAAAGATCTCAGAGAAGTTCTGTTGACTTAAAAAGGAACAGGACTCAGCTCAGCTTCTGATCTAAAGGGTTTGACACACAAGCAAGCATCTGTCAGCTGCCCAGTAATAACTTGCTGTTGGTATATTCTGACCCTGTGACAATCCGCAATAAATGGAAAATAATTAGATTTAGTGTTTTTCTCTTTAACTCGTGGGAAAGCTACCCCATATTTGAAAAAAAAAGGTCCCGCAGGGATATGAGCGTGCATGTGGACTGAGAGAAGCTGGTGTGGGGTAGTTTGTTACATTGCAATCACTCATTTCTGCGTCAGAGCTCTGTGATACAGCAATATCCATTTTTTCTAACTTGTCTTTTCTGCTGCTTCTTTTCAATTGCTGTTTTCCCTAACAGAAAAAAGGAAAGATTTCTGTCATGGCATTCGTACGCTAATACTGAAATTGTAAGTTTGGTGCCCATGTACCATTTCTTCTTTCTGTTTTCCTGACTGATGGAGATAAGCTGTATCCTACTGCCCTAAGGGAACAAGACCCAGGGTGGTGGTTCACTGCTGGTTCTCTCAGCTTAGAATAACATGACGCAAACTGCAGCTTTTCTTTCCATCTATAAGGGTTAGATGGCTGCTCACTCAACCACTGGAGGCTCCTGTCCTTTAAGGTGGGCTATAACTGGAAGATGTCTTTATGATCAGGCAAAGTGATCCAAATTCTGAAAACCTGGCAGGCACCCACTGGTTCAGACTGTGGAAAACATTCATGCACAAACGATGGGAACATCCAGTTCTTTCATATCTCTTTTGTTTATCTTATTTATTCATGCAAGGAAGGTGTCAAGTTTGAAGTGACACCTGTGCAAATAAAATCACATTTGTGATGTTGTGGAAGTTGTCGTGGCTCTGGAGCAAGCCCGGAAGGGATAAAGTGTTTCCAGAACCCTGGGAAGAGCAGAGGTGACTGGAATGCCTACGGAGAGAAAGGAGTGGGTCTCCCTGCCTCCACTGCTGGACACTGGAGTGCCTACTAAATCTTCCAGTAGGTGGAGTTGGACCTGCCAATGGTGCTGCATGTCTTTTGTCTCCCACAAAGCCTAGTTAGGTGTCAGAGATTCTCTGTGGAGAACCACCTGCCTGGTGAGATCCGTGGCAAGCTCATACAGCAGTGTGTCCTGAATGGAGGTGTGTTCAAGGTGGCTGAAGACACAGTCCACTGTGAGCATTAGCTCTCCATGCTGGCAGTAGCTAGCTATTGGATAAAAAGGCAGCAGGAGCTGGCACATTTGGTTTAAAGTTTATAATTAGTGGACTGTGAAGAGGAGTACAGTTCCCATCACACAAGGGGAAAACTCAGAAAAGAACATTTTTTTGATCCAAGGTGTGGGAAAATGAAACTCCTATGACATTCTAGAGAGGAGAAACCAGTGGGTCTCTGCTTTACAGCAAGACAGAGGTGACTTATTCCTTCAAGAAACCTTTGTAGGGCCTTGCATGGGTCAGGCTTAGCTCCCTGGCTTCATGACAGTGCTCTGGCAGAGCAGAAGATTGGTTCTAATATCCCAAATTGTTAAAAATATAGTTAGGAATACTCTTTGAGAGAGCCTGAAGTTAATGTGAGGCAACAGGTTATATCTAAAATGACTTTTTCTTAGAAAGCAGTGTCTGATGAAAGACTTGCAGTCTCTCTTCGGTTCATATGGTGGCAAAAAAATAGTTTAGCCGCACTGCAGGCAGCCAGATAGTTCATAAAAAGATTCAGTAACTGAACATGATCTTACTTGTCTAGAACTTGCTGTTCTTTGATCCAACTAACTCAGTCCAGGAGGGCTTTAAAAGGAGAGCAATAAAGTGTTTCTAATTAAAAGTTTAAAAAAGGTTTTCAAGAATAAAACCCCAAAACAACAGAAGATCATCCATTGTAGAATTATTTAATTTAAAGAGTTTCCTAATTCTCCCTATGTTTCGACATGAAAGGTGGATCTATGGCCAGCTTGTTAAGTGGAATCGCTTGGCTACTGGCCCACACACATGGGTAGCAAGCCAATTTCTGCCCTACCTCCTCACTGCACTGCTGATGTGCTGCAGCGTGGCAGGAGGAGACAGATGGACGTGAGCAGGAACCCTGCAAAATTGGCAGAGTCAGCAGTTGATTGGATGCCATTTTTAGAGCTGTTGGATGTTTGAATTTGGGAAAGGAAAGCCATCTCATGATTTTAAGACAAGGATAATTCCAGTCCTTCAGTGCCTCAATAGGCGAGTGACCGGGAGTGACAAAGTCTTTGAGATTTTGCAAATTGTGTGCACGCTTCTCCTTGTCAACTTCTTAAGGAGAAAGGCTTTTTTTGTTGTTGAATCTTTGGGGGGAAAAACATGTATGATATTTCTTAAGTAGGTTTAGGTCAGGGCAAAACTTATTTGATCTCGAGTTTCACTGCAATTTCAATCATTCTCTCTGGCATCTGGTGCCCATTTATAAGGTACAAAATAAGGAATCACTTAAAAGCATGCGCAAGCAAATGTGAAATTTGTGCTAAAACAATGCACTTGGGGATTTTAATACAATAATTGACCCCTTCCTTGTTTGTCTGTCTAATGCTCACTTTGTTCTCTCTAGATCTCACAAGATATTGAATTTACTGGCTAGAGAAGGGCTGCAGACTAGAGAAAACAGAAAAATTTGCTGAGAAAGCAGAAGAAGAGGTTAGTGGAAAAATCTTGTTTTCTCTGGGCAAATTGTACTTATTCTCCTTGTGATCAACACCAGATACTCTCCAGCAATGGTTTCTTGTTTTTCACTCCACCCTGAAAGAGTTCTAAGCAGAACTGTTGTTTTACTGGTTTTACAGATTTGATAAAAAAATTCGGAGCACCGTACCATCCATTTCAGATAACAGCAGATCAGTACTGAAAACCTTCCAGCTCACAAATTCCCAGCTACCAAATAGATTTACAGACAGTGGTGACAGCCCTAAGCTCTCTTGCTCTTGTTCTGCACGTTTGTCATGCTGGAGGCATTTTATATTTTGCAGGTAGGTCTTAAATTTGTAATGTAAAAGAAAGCTGGTGAGTGTTTTGTGGCTGGCAGACTGGGAGGGAGAAAGGATGTGCATCTGACTTCTGGGTGAATCGTTGTGCTCAGTACAAAACAAATGCTCAGTACTGCAAAACCCGTGAAAAAAACTGAAACCTCCATACTGCCACCATGGTTTGAAGTGCTTGTTCTTTGGCCCAGAATATGCAGCCTTTTCTGGAAACTAAGAATTCAGTGCTCTCCACGTGTCTGGTCCCATGCCTAAGCGGTGGGAGAGAGCTGCTAGTGGACTTCACTGAGCTGTTCTGAAAGTGGAAACAGGGGCAAGAGCCGCAGTTTCAGTGGTGTCTCTTGTCTGCATCTGTTGCGTGTGTCCAGTCATCCCAGACTTTTCTCTTCCAGCCAGATCTGCCTGTTCTGGCTGAGCCTACTTCAATCAACAAATGCAATGATTTCAGTATTTCCTATTCTAACTCTTGGACTAATGCTTAGGTCTCTGGCCTCTGATTTAGTTCCTTGATTCTCAGATGCCAAGCAGCTGTTTGGATCCTGTAACCAGGCTTTCCTTATGCTGGCAGAACAAGTTACCAGCGTGGCCTCACTCCTATCAGTAGGTATGCTTTATGTAGCCTCTTTGTTTCTCAGCCTGTTAGTTTTACCTGTCCCCAGGAGCAAGTGTTTAGTAGAGGACGGATTGCACAGCCAGGCCCCGGTGCATGACATCCATTTATCTTGCTTGGAAATCCTGAGTTTTGAGGTCTGATAATTAAGTGTTTCATTAAGCCTGACGCTGTGGTGGAGCCTGGAAAAGTACGTGCTGTGTGTTAGAGCACTTTCACATGCCAGAGTGCAGGCCTCTCTGCTAGAAACAGCCACTGGGGGAGAGTTGCGGCTGCTGCGTCGGATAAAATCTTTGTCTGAAAGGACCCAGCGGGTCTCCGAGCGAGGAAGAGGTGCAGCTGACGGCAGCATGTCCCAGCGACAGGCTGAGCCGTGCACACGCTGCACCACCTGCGGCCTCTTCTCCAGGAACCTCCTGGGCGGAAGCAGAACTAGAAGAGAAGAGCTGGCCTTCAGGGAGGAGGAGACAGAGGAGGATATTGAGGAGGGCCAGAAAGTCTCAGGGAGCTGGAAGGCTGTCAGAAGGGAAAGACATGACTGGAAGGGTCCCAAAGACATTAAAGGTGGGAAGGAGCTTTTCTCTGCATCTTTAGATGAACTGGAAGGCATTTGAGCATGGCTGGTTCCCTGTCAGCTCCTTATCACCATATTCAGGCATCTCTCCAGAGCCCATCAGGAAAAAGAGGTTTCTCGATGAATCATTTGCAGTGAGTGTTCTGCTGCAGACACTGTAGGTGCAAGGGACTCTTTGGTTCGGTGGTTTGATGCAGCTGTACTGATCTACGTCACATCTCCACTCAAAATCATTTTTGTCCTGAGAGAGACACTGCTCATCATGATCAAAACAGTCTTATTTTAGAAAGAACAAAATGAGAATTAAATAGCAAACAGTTCCAGTAAGGGAGTTAAATCTTAGAAAAAGACTTATGCTCCCAGAGTATCTCACTGCTGTCAGGTTGTGCTGTAGTCAGTCATGTCAGCATCGCATTGGCCAGTCTGATTTTCCCAAGTGCCAGCTGAATTTATGGGTTGTACCTGTATAAGAAAGAAAAATCTTGTATGATGCTGAGAACTCCCTGTTTAGGTGCCTGTGCATGGATAGACGATGTATACAGTCATAGTTAGATAAAGGGTCTTCTGCGGTTGGAATAAAACACTGTGTAGCATTTCTTTTACACCAGTGGGAATGACCTGTGGTCTCTGCTTTCCTATTCAGCCTGCTGTTTATTGCTCACAAACAATGGAAATAGCTCACATTTAAAGCGCTTGCTCATCTTAAAACCAAGACCCAATCCAAAAGGAACTCTTTGAAAGAAGTTTTCAGCAATAATTTACTTCACTATAATATGAACAAGCTTGAACTGAAACTTTTATGACCTATGACTTGTCAGATTTTTCTTCACAGACCTTACCCTTTAGCACATTTTTCATGATAATACAAGCCAATCTGTTTATTATTTTCAATTTAAAAAAGTAAAAAAGTATTGCATCCTCATGAAAATTGCTTCATTGTTAGGCTGTTTGAGTGGTCAGTGCAATATATCATTGTTTGATCTGGCAGAACCATCTATTTATAAGCTAGTATGTGTCAAACTATTTTTTTGGCAAAACTGGGAAGACACCTGGTTTAGTTTAGATTCCTTGCTATGTAATTCCAAACATCTCTCAGTCCTCTTGGATAGAAAACACAGGCTAGGATCCAGACTTAAGAGTGCTGCTGTCATTCACAAGATGCTCAAGGGCCTCTGCTCTCAAGGTTCATGAGATCATAAATTCTTTTTTAATTTTTCTTTTTTTTGTAGTTCAAGTCTAGGCACAAACCCAAAGTAGGGTACATACTAAATGTAAGTGAGGCGCAGTTGGTCCTGTTCACTGTTTCGGAGAGAGTTGCCTGTGTTGACCAACAGAGGTAGCAGCAAGGCAGTTAATGAAATTTTGCTGATGACATCAAGAGGAGTGGGTCACCTTTGCAGAGCTGTCATAGCACTTGGGAAGACAGCACAGCCCTGGGCCATGTTTGGGAACGCGAATTAGAAACGTTGTATTTCTGCAGTAAGTTTAGGGGAGCTCATGTCTTTCAACTTGCTGTTGAAAGACACTATTCAATAACAGTGCAATAATGCCTTTACAGAGGTGTCTTTGTAATTTACTAGTTCTCTCTTGTTAGAGCTGATATATGACATACTGTATCAGCACTGTATCTTAATACAGTGCTCCTTTCGAGTCAGCTAGATTGTGCTGTTATTCAGGATGTACATGTCACTGTTGCTTGGTTGTAAAGTTCAAGAGCTTATATTGATGGATGCATATTGATTTCAACTATAATTGTTTACAGGTCTCATAAAGGGCACTGGGATTACCACCGTCAAGTGACTGGTATGACGAGAGTTGTAGTATGCAATACTGCGTGCATGTTCAGCACTTACATAAATGTAGTAGTAAAGATGAGAAAGAAGACAAGGTGAGAGTGAGAGAAAGAGAGGAGGATGAGACAGGAAAAAGAAAGATATAGATCCTCACCATACGCTGTGTTCTTGGTTAAACCAGTGAACCTGGTCCTTTCTGTCCAATAACATCATACCATCACATCATTATCATGTTCAGCCTTTAGCAGGCTTTGTTTTTCCTCTGTGGTGGATCTTCTGTCTTCTAACCGAGAAAGAGCCCTTTGCAAGGAGCTGGCCAGTTGTCTAAATAGGCTCCAGACCCTCTTGATTATTTTCTCTTAATCCTCCTGGTGAGGGAGATAGGTGGTCTGGAAAACAGAGTCCAAGTGAAATGGTTCATGCCCAGAACAGCTAAGCAAAACTATGCTTTGAGGCCAACTTATTTTTCATAATTTATCTTGTAATGTAAGCCAATGCAGTAGTTTAAGACAAATTTATTTTAAGCCTTAAAGGGCAAAGGACTTGTGTATTTAACCACAGGCTAAGTTTGACTTAAGTACACTGAAGTCAGCAATGACTGTTACCTCAGTGACCTCCTATCTCCTACTAGGGAAAGTCCTTCTGTTTCTGCAGGCTGTGTTTAGACACTCCTCAGTAATACAACCTTGACAGTGCTCTGGGAAGAAGAAATGGAGCTTGGTTGTGAGTGGATGGGTGGTTATTAGTGGCAGTTGAACCCTTATCAATGTAGTGAGCAACACTGTGTCACCATTTCTAATGTGTCTTAGGTACTCAGTTGTGCACTGAGTGAAGAGTTAGGCACCCAAAACCAGCATTGACATCTTGCTGAGAGGGCTGTGAAAGGCTGCCAAGAGAAATATCAAAGAGAAAAGGGTGTCTGAAATATTTCCCCTCACCTTACTTCAGGTTACTCAAAGTACCTGCAAGCTGGATTCAACCAACTTTATGAGATTGTGCTTCACAGCCCAAAGCAGACTGGTGCACGGTGGTGCTGCGTTGCTCCATTGGACAGACTTTCTGTTAATATACAGCCAGGTGGGGTCACAGTAGTGACAGCCTTCTCTATAACAGACCTCAAGTTACAGCACTTGGCGAAGTGGAAGAGGTACGCTTTAGATCTTCTTTAGCCCAGAGGGTTTCTGATCCACCTCTTTCTGTTTCATAGTGGAAGATAACTTGGGACAAGGGAAAGGGATTTTCCAGCTTTCCCATTGAAGCTGTCGGGGCCAGAGGGAGCATTACTTTAGCCACAGAGGATATTCCCTTGTTTTCCAGTGGTTCCTGTTCTTGAAACTCTATACGTATTTCACTGGGTGGCTCTTTAATGAAAAATTCAGAAACTATCTAGTTGCATGGGGTTTGTGTCTTACCTTCTTGGATTCTGATATCTGAAGTCCCTCTAGCTTGCACTGTAGGTACCTAAGTGGTTTGACGGATTTGGCCCTAAATAGTTCTTCCATATGAAGTGTCATCTTCCTATTAATGGAACATCTTCTGATAAGGCTATTCCTTTTCTTAGTTGTCTAATACCGATTCCAGGCTACTTAAATGAATGGAAGTTACATGGATATGCATGACAAATACCTTCATTTAAAACCAGGCAGTAACTCTGCCAGCCCAGTCTCTGACAGTTTCTAGGTCTGAAAAGGTAGATAAGCTAAGAACCTAGAGAAGGTAAAAGAAAACATTATTATCAGGAGTCAGTAAAGGAGCTACATTTTCTGCTTTTGCATTAGAGATTCTTTCTGTAACTCTTGCAGAAGCAGTGGGACAGACTATTCCCCACTATATCATTTCTTTGAGCATATATTGGGTTTGAGTTGTTATCCAGTGAGAGAAAGCAGGATGTTGTGGATTGGAAGCATTTCATACTGACTCTGTGTGGACTGAGAATTCGGTCCTGGAGACAGTGAGACATTTTCATTTTTGTTTTTCCTATGCTAGTAGATCACTGAAGAAGCAGCACTTTCCAGCTTCTTAAAAAATAAGAAAAATTGTGAACATCTTTCACAGGTTTTAATATAATATTTAATTTTTAAACAGTTCTGTCTCTGTGTCCAGAGCCTGGGACAATTGCAGACTTTAGTAGATCAACATTCCTTAATAAATGTGAGTATGTTGAGCTATTTCTTAGACCGTTACCAGCCTGTCCTTGAAGGACGTGAATGTCCTTCAGTTTCCTGTAAGGGATGGCATTTTATTTCTTGTTTTGCCAGTTTTCAGGATTCCAAGATCTTTTATTATCTGAATGTTGTGTTTTTGAAACACTGTGTCATTTTTTTCCACTATAGAGCTTTGTTGAAAACAGTATTTCTTGGACACAGTGTGCCAGCACTTACCCAACAGTTAGAGAGCAGGGATTCGCAGTAATGGGAACATGACTCAAAGTACTTGCTTCAGGCTTAAGAATGTCTTTTTACCTTGCAGTCAATTACACATCTTTGTTCTGCTCCCTTAATACTTCTGACTTCTCTGCTTCCTATTGTACCTATTCATTACAACTAATGAACTCAGTCTTCTATATTTGTCCTTAATATCATAAGGGCAAAGAGGATGCAGGCCATTGGAACAACTAAATTATTTTGTCTTCCATATGCAATATGGAGTCCCAATACAGAGTCCTTGCTGCTCTTGAATGCTTGGTAGCTGAGCCCTGACAATGAACACTACTTCCAGTTCTCTACATATTATGTATGTATGTATGGCCTGTTCCAGTGGTGGAGGCATAGATTTGTTTTATGAGTGTGTTACACAAAACACCACAAGCTAGTAGATTCTGATTTTTATTTGGTGGTAATCTTGATCAATAGCAGCTAAATCATTTACAGAAGAAAAATAAATGGGAAGAAAATTTCACATTTATATTCCAGCTGTGCAAAGGGATCTTGGGTTTTCCCCCATCCTCTCCTCCTAGAGCTTGTCAGCAGTAGGAATTCATAGTAATAAAAGCCAGACTTATTTCCAATGCAGGTGTTTCTAGAGTGATTGTAATCTTCCTGATTAACTGCATCTGCAAGAGATCTCATCATTACAAGCAAAGCAGAAGTTATGAAGGAAGGTGCCCCTAAAGCAGTGAACTGGCAATTAAATTAATATTGTGGGCTCTGAGACATGGGATTACATGGGGAGTTTGGAAATACAGTAAAGATAGGTCTGAAGATGTCATTATGCCACCAAAATCTTTGAAGCCTGCAGCAGCATAATGGACTGGCAAAGGCAAAGGAGCCCAATGTGATTAGGTAGTGCTGAAATCCAGCTTTTGGAGATTAAGCTGCATTACTGAGATCAGGGGCCCTTATCAAACTCAGTCCCAGCAGACTGCCCTAAGTCATCTGCCCTAAGTCATCAAGGAAATGGCTGCAGAAAAGTAAAGTGCTGATCTTGTGAAAATAGCATTTTACTGCTTGTGGAAGTCCCTAGGATGACAGCCTTGGAGACTGGGATCTGGTTTCCTCACGCAGAGCAGCAACATAAGGTTTGGTACATTACAAACTGAGTGGTCTCACGCTGTATTTGGAACAACAAGATTTAATTGAGAGGGAAATTGATTAACAGTTGCTAATCAAGGCCACATTTTCTTCTAGCCTCTCAGTTGGGGCATGTGAAACATTTGCAAATGGTTGTCATTCCAAGCTGAAGTTTTAGTGAGAGCAGGATAAATTTACACATGTAAAATGCATATGCTGTAACCTGCCTGGAGGTTTTCATAGTCTTTATGGCCAGTCTGACTAGAGTTGTCACAAAAGGGTGCGACTGGGAAAGGTGGAGTGGACCTCAGCTTCCTGATGGCAACACTATCCTCTTCCGCTGCTCACCCTTGCTGCTGTTGGCAGACCTTATTCCAGATCTTGCTTGGTTGCCTGGGACTGAGATTTCTTTCCTCTAATGCTCATCACTACCCTGAGCCCTCCAGTCATAACAGGATATTGTCCCTACAGAAACCTTTTGAGGTGAGAAGTTACTTCCATACAATCAGATGCAAAAATAGGTGATCATCCAGGACGTGTCAGGATTTGAACCCTTGAGTGCCAGTCCAAACCCCTGTTTTTGAGATAATCAATCCCACTTTGTGGTGTAAAACCAGCTGACACACAGATGCGTGGCACAAACAATTAAACTGTCCCTTCTCAACTAGAGGCATGACAGTCCTTTGGTTTTCCCGTCATTACTTGTAGAGAGACAAATGAAAGGAATCCTTCAGTGTCATACAGCCGTGACCTAAAGTCAAAAGGCTGTCTAAGTTGTTACTGGAGGAGATCCAGTTGTAGAAAGAAAAATTCTTGCCAAATCAGCTAGAGAAAGTTGACTGAAATATGTTTGAACAGACAGATTGTTCAGCCATCTATGCAGCTGGCTCAATAGAGGAAACAGTTATTCCTGGGTAATTGGAAGCAACTATGTGTATATGTGTATAAAAAAATTATAAAAATATATATTGGACAATCTTTCTAGTTGTCACTGTTTCTCTCAGTGAGAAGTCTGAAATCCAAGGGTAGCAGGGGGAGAATTCAAACCCAGAAATTCAGTGTTGGTACCCTCCCACCCCACCTCCCCCAATAATCCCCTTTTTCATCATAGGAGTACCTTGCTCTGGGTACTGCTGAGTACTTGTTCTGTGCAGTGGGAGATGGTGTTTCACATACACTAACCAGCTGTCCCCATTCTGTCCTGCCTTAACAAGCCACACCAGATTTCCTTTGCTTCATCATGTATCATGAAACAGGGAAAGCCATTTGGTTTGATGAACCTGGTTGCTAAATCCGCAGATGGAGTTTCATCAACAGCTAAATATCAATGCAGAACCACGGCATGTACTTGTTAGCAAAACATTTCAAATGCCCCATTCTGCATTAATTTTCATTCTGGGACTTGGCAGCAGTACCAAATTTTGTATTTGTTTTAGAATACCACAAGAAGAGAATCTGTTCCCTTCAAAGCTTTTACCCTTCCCTGCCAACCTGTCTCTGGGGCTAACAGCAGGACACTGCAGCTCAGGACCTGGCCTTTCTAGCGGTAACTGAAGGGTTAAACTGAGCCCCAAGCACTTGTTCTTCCAACATAGCCTGCACTCCTCACTCTCCAGGATTTACGGTCATCTAGTCACATGTTAAAAAGATTATTGGAAAAATATGTAAATGAAAGTTAATAAGTGTAGCAGAGCGGTGTAAAAGCAGACTTATTAGCAACAGGATGCAAGGCTCTGCACATGCTACATTTCTGTTGCTGGAAACATCATCAAAGCGCTTTCCAAGGCTGCGAGGCCCAGATGGATTTTACATCTTTATGCATCAGCCCTGAGCCAAAGCTGAATTCACAGGTGAAGTTGACACCACAGCACATGGGGAGGTGCTTGGGTTGCACGCCCGTCCCTCACCCGGGCTGCAGTTCTGGCTCCCAGGAGAAGTGGAGGTCTCCACAGAAAAGTGGTTTTGGGGAGAAATTTGCTGAAAAAAATAATTTAAAAAAATGGTGGAAAGGACAGCTTTGCTTCTGCATTGAGAATTTGACGAGGCTTTGGCCTTTAGGCTAAAAATACTCATCACAGCTATTCCCTTTCCAGGCCCACTGGAGCTTTTCTTCCTCTAGAGGCTTCACGTCTTTTTGCCAGCAGGGCAGTGCTTTAACCTTGTTCTTTCCTCCCATTGCTGGCAAGGAAGTTTTAAACCCAAATAGCAAAACACCAGTGCCACAAAACACATCTGCTGTCAGCACCCACATGGCTAATGGCTAGGATTTCTGTGGCAGGTAGCGGCAGTGGCAACCAGTCTGGGCAGCAGGACACTGAGTAGAACGAGCAGAAAGCTGTTTTCCCCAGAGTACCTGCCTTCCCTCTTGCAGGCTCTGCTCTCCTGGGAGAGCTCTCCTCCTGCTGTGTAACTGATGGAGAGATTTCACACACCCGGTACCCCAGGGGCAGAACCAGAGCCAGGCCTGTGGGTATAGTAAAGTTTTCAGAAAAAGGTCTAGATTGCAAAATTTGGCAATTAATATTATTTAAGTATCAAACAGTTATGTATACTTGAACTATACTCTGCAGAGCCCCTCTTGCATTCTATAACAGAGGCTGTTGGCGTACCAGGCTGGATCCCATTCTGTAGCCTAGAGATGTAGCAGAATCCCTGATAAATTCCCTGTCTGTAATGGCATTTGCTCTTTGATTGACCATTTTGCATCACGAGCGGAGCGTTTGGGGCTGCTGCAGCCATCGGCTCTGCACTGCTCTCTCTCTGCTGGGAAGACAACGCAGCGCGCCAGCCGGCCCCGTGCCCAGATCCACGCTGTGCGTGAGCGGGCCAGGGATTCTGCTGTACACATTCGTCCGCTTGATCGGGAACCAGATGGGCGTATTCAAGTCACCTTAAATCTGGTCTTTGGAAACCTCAAACTGAGACAGCCTTTAAAAAAATAAGCCCTCAAACAATAACAACAAAACCAGCATGTGACTAAAAGCTGGAATGAGGCACTGCCAGGATTTCTCTTGGCAACCCGTCATTCTAAGAATCTGCTTCTTGCCACACTTGTGCAAGGCACATTATTGAACATTTCCTGACTATTTGCCCAGGATGCTATAAATGCTGTCCAAATAGCAGGGTCTCGCCTGCCGCTTTGATACATCTGGCTAAATTGCATTAAGCAGCACGCCAGAGGCTGATGGAGTCCCCACAGGACGTGCTCCGTCTGTCAGGCTCTCCAAAGAGCCCGGGTGATGAATGATAGCGCTAACATTAAACAGCTTGCCTGTGATGTTTTTCAAGTGTCCCTCCCCAACAGCTCGCTTGCTGCCCTGTCTTCTAGGAGATAATGCGGGACAACAGAACATTACCTCATTAAGAAAGCTAGCTCTAATTAAAAACAGACAAGGCATCACCTCCCTTATATTAGCTTGAAGGGTTCACCCTGTCATTTAAATTCTTCTTTGGAAGATTAATACCCGTACACTTTGTGAAGAGTGACGTTCTTAGAAGTAGTCAGTTTGGAGCAAATGTTAGACGTGATGAAAGTGAGCATCAACAATAAAAATTGTTATCGCAGGGCCTTCAGATGTTCACGCCATACTCTGGAGGGGGTATGTGTATGTGAGGTGTGTGTGAGAGAGACATATCTCTCCATCCCTAGCTTAGAAGAAATGGAGAGACATGATTTTGTCCAAACCTCATGTTAATACCATCCAGACGTATTGTTTAGACTCAAGTTCTGTATCACTACAATATACCTGTTTGTACCCAAAGAAACAGCATACCAGCTGAGGAATATCAGGTACAATTCACAGGACACCTATGTCAGAGCCTTTTACAAACATCCTGGCACATCAACTCCTCTGTTCTTCCCATTACTCTGAGTTTCAGGGTAAAGAAAGGCCAGGTAAGAGATGGATTTGGCTGGCCCCTGAATGGATTGAAAGGAAAGGGGAAAATGAATCATATCCATGAACTCACAGCTCAGTTTTCATGGCACTCAGGTTTTTCTTCCCTGATGACTCTCTGGTTTATTTTAAACCAAAGGTTTTAAGTTCAAAAATGACTTAATTTGGAATAATTTGAAGCAAGCCAGTAGCATCACTTAAGTCACTTACTACTTATTTTGCCTTTATTCCTACAGAATGTTTGGCACAGAGCCCTGCCATGATTTGTGCAGAATTCCCATTGCAGGAGAGGCCTGACACAATGGAAGTGCTTTTCACTTCAGGATTTTACTGCCACCACCTGACTGACAAACCTAAGGCCCCCAGGCGATGAGCGCTGCCGGTGACAGCAGCACAGGCTTCAGCGAGCCCATTCCGTGGTGCCCCTCAGGTACGTCAATACAAGCAGTTGTGTTGTCTGCTGGTGAAACAAAATCTGTTTTTTTTTATGTGAATCAGTTTCCTGGGATGGTTTGTCACCTCACCACCCCCAGCAGTGGTTCTAGCCTAAGTCTGGCAGGTGAGATAAAGTGAAAAAACCCCCAACCCAACCACCCCAGAAGCAGCGATAAGTATAACCTGCATCTCACCTGTGGGGCACTGTTTTCAGCAGGGCAGGAGAAGGAGAATAACTTTCCTATAGTCTTGGCTGTTCACCTCTAACCTCAGAGCACCAGAGCTCACAGAGGCCTCAAGTTCAACCTCTATTATTGATGGTCCACCTAGGAGCCCCTTGTTTGGATGAGGTGTTCAGTTCATATTAAACTGGTCAGTAGCCAAGATGTAAGAGTACCTGTGGATTCACATTTCTTTCAGGGAGCCCAGAGGTCCAGAAGCATTATGGCTGTATCCAGTATGCATACAGCTGACAATAGCCTATTTTAAGAATATGTACTAACCTTATCAGGTGCCGTTGCTCGACTATGTAAGAATTCCCAGTTACTCAAATCACAATTGTCTTAAGTTATGATACTTTGTGTACTAAACAGCCTTTTTTTAACTTGAAGCCATTAAAAGCTTGCTTAGCAGCCCACTATACTAGAAAACCTTTACAACACAAAAAATGCATTTTAAGTTGTCAAGCATCATGTAAACAGTCAAATGCAGTTGTCTCTGGGTGGAAAAGCTGAAGAGGTTTGTTTGGGGAAGAGAAGCATGACAAAAAAAAAATAGGTGTTTAGATATCCATAGATAGAGCCTATAGAACTATAGATACTCTATAGTTTGCAGTGTGTCATTTCAGTACAAACTTCTACTGAGCCGCCTTCCATATCCCTCTCCCATTTTGGACATCCTTTGAAGCAACTCCTCCAGAAGACTTAACTAAACTTAGTCTGTGACCTGAAGAAATGGCTGTCTGAAATGCAGATGACATGGGCAATAACTTCAGGTCATGGTGCCACCTGCACTTTGGCAATATTTTGTGAAGAGTGCTAAACAAAAAACATATTACTGGGTCAAGCTGGGGCCACATTGCTGCTTAATTAGCTGGTCTCTTGGACAAAACATCTAGAACCACTCAGTATAATCTGTAAGTTCATCACACATTTAGTGGAAACAGGTATCCTGGAAGAAGGCTACTCATCTGCTGTGTACGTCTCTCCCCTAGGAAACGTTTGGCTCAGAACCTAAGCAAAGGAATTGAGATTTAAAACTGAAACACTAGACTTAATGCTCACCTTAATGTGCATGTAGAGACCTAAGAATGGATTTCATGGGGAAGAGCCAATTTGGATCCTTGCCCAAATCTTAGTCCCCAGTGTCAAGGCTCAAGAATGATCAGGTGCAATCAAAAAAAAAAAAGTTTTCTTATTTCTGAGTTCTCCACTTTCTGGTTCCTGCCAGCGTTCAAAGTGAGATTGTCAAGTACTCCAAGAACATCTGTTTTCTAGCAAGACCCAAAGTATCAGGAAGACGTGGAAGTGTACCAAGAAAACCTGTTATCAGGAGATCATCAGTCTAGTTATAGAAGGTCATCTGGAGAGGGCAGGTCATCTGGAGAGGGCAGGAAGCCTTAGCAAAGCTGGCAGACTTTTGAGGTCCTTCTGTCAGTAGTCACAGCACAATTTCACTGGGTTCTGAGAACCATAACTTACCTTACAGCTCCACGTGGACTCCTACCCCTCCATTTATAGTAGTGTTCAGACTTGCAGACAAATTCTTTTAATTCATTAAGCATTCTCCCTGTTGGGAGCATGATCCGGAACTCTTCATGATGCTTTAGTGTTACAGGTTTAAAAAACAAAACAAACCCAGGCAATAAATTACTTTTTCAGTTTGCTTTTGAGTAATCTGCAATAGTCATAAAATCAAAGAGGAAATAATAAAATTCAATATTCACACATGTTAATAACAAAGTGGAAATGGCTTTTAAAAACTGAACCTCGGTCCATGCTGCATCCTGCTTGGTAGTTCCTTAAGGGATCCCTTAGGGGATATAAGCGGCAAAAGTTTTGGTAGAGCAGAGAGCAGGGCATACTTCTCTACTTCAGTGGTAAGACCCCCACTTCCATGGAAAACTGACTAGTTCCATATTCTCACCCTCACTTGCACACAAGGAGATAACTACAAATTAAACTGCTTGCAGCTGTGGAAATTGCTAAATGAGAGGGTAGAACTTGCTGATCTCAGAGAGTTCAAGCAAATTGGTTTGTGGCACTGCAAACATCACATGTAATACATCTGTCCCTCAGAAATAGGCACATCTAGTTTCCAAATTCACCTTGGCTTAGTAGTAAGCTGCTGCTCTTCTCTGGTTCTGCCCATCATAACCTTTGTAGCCATGATATGGCAACTCTTAAAACATCCTGTTTTCTTCCTTCCTGGAACTAGATCATCTTTCATCATTCTACTGTTTTACATGTCAAAATTTGATGAAAGGTTTTGGTCAAGGCGTTGTTGCTTCATTGCTTCATCAGCTCCTCTAGTAGATAAAGTAATTTTTTTCTCAGTAACTTAATACAGTACTAAAGGACATTCCTTCAATGTGGCATTTTCTAAGCAGATTACTTGCAACTCTGCTCAGTTACTTGTACACTTGCCCCAGAGCACTTATAGCACAAGGAGTCCATAGCTCCTGAATTCTGACTTTATTTAGATCTAGTGTAATGGATTGGATCGTTTGACTGTTTTGCCTTCAAGGAAGGCTGGCATGTGGTTCTGCATATACGGCACACGTAAAGGTTGTAGAGTCTTTTACAGTTAACCCAGCCCCTACTTTCATTTTCAGATAACTGTACAGTAGAATTGACCCCATAAACTGTCCCAGCAACCCACAACGGCTTTGCAGTCTCAAAACAGCTTTCAGAAGGGCTGGGGCAGCCACAGCTCAGGAGTACCCTGCCTACAGATTACCTTCCTGCTGAAGATCACATTACAAGATGATCTTATTACAGCGGTCTTCAAGAAGTTAGTGCGGTATCTTAGCGTGTCCTTGTGCGCACGGGGATGTGATGAGAAATAGAAGGATGAAACAAAGCAAATGTTGGCTGACAAATGTTTCCTGACAGCACGACAAGGAGGATGCACTATTCTACAAAGAGGAGTCTAGCAAGTCATGGTAGGTCACCTCATTTAGATCTGTCCTGACAAATGCAGATGTTGGGCATAACTTACTTTCTAATACACCAGGAGACAGTGTTTTTATAGCCCAAGTTACTTCACTCATCAAGGTAATTGGTTTCAGCTGAAAACAGCTACACTCCCTCATGCCTGCCTCTTGGCAGACCAAGCAGACACCTGCACTAACTAACCAAGTCTTTTTTTAATTTATTTTATTTTATTTTTTTTAATGCTTCTGTTAATACATTAGGCTGCTAAGCAAGATCCAAACTTTTAGGAATTCTGCATTAGCAAGACCTCCAGAAGTTCTGTTTCTCTGTAAAGGAGGAAACTCTCACCTGAGCCTCTGGCACCTCAGGGCAGTGCCTGTCGCGTTTGATGGGAGCATACGAACACCCCTGCCTTGGCCTGCAATGCTGCATGAAGACGTGTCAGTTACTTCAGGGCTGCCTGCACTGGATGGGAAAACTCCTGTACTTCTGCATTATATTAATGCAGAAATTGCACTTAAGAAGGCTTATTTGAGCATAGTCAGATATTTGTGTTAACTTCTTTTACTGCAAGCTGAGTCCTTTAAATAAGACTTGCAAACAGAGCTGAGCAGAGAATGTTTGTCTCATTTGCTAAAAACCGGGAATCTCAAGTTTTTTTCCTGCTGAGAGTCATTACAAAACCAGAAACAGCTCACAATAGACTAAACTTATTCCCCTGGGATGTGGTAAAGCCCATCTTCCATCCTGGCCAGGCCTCATTCAGAATATTCTGAGTTGTCTTGGTATTAAGTAAAGATGCATTTCTGAAGAGTTTTAACTGAGACATTTTCCAGCAGAAGACATGTCAAAATGGGCCTAACCAGACCTTACAATAGAGTCAATCAGTCATACATTTTGGGAGGTTCAATGGTTAATTCCAGCTTCTAGTCCTGTTGCAGGCAGGATTTGACACAGCTGGGACTGGTTAAATAAGAAACTTGAGACTTGCGATGACACTATTGCAGGCCTAAACATTAGCCTGGGCTAATGACAACAGATCTCTCTCCTCTCAGCACCAAAGGTAACAAGCAAAATAGCCTTGGATGCGTCTTGCTCATTTGCAGATCCAGGATGTTTGAGGCTGTACTGCACAAATCCCCTAGCACAGACTTAGTTGTGATCTTTACTTGCAGCAAATAAACAGGGCACACTCTTGACCTCAGTTTGTTGCTGATGCTTGGACTCCCTATTTTAACTCTAACCTTTCAATTCCCACAATCCCCTTCCAAAGAGGAAGGGCCTCGAATTCCCCACAAGCCCTCTAGAACATAAACACAACACTAACCTTCAGATAGAAGAATTTATTTGCCTAAGAAAGCTTTTCCAGAGAATGAACTAGTTCCTGACTGTAGAATTAGAGTTTAGCCATATAAACTCACTTTGGGGTCTGTTGTACAGGATATGAACATGAATGAAACATTAAAAATATGAGTTGAGAATAAAAGCTCTCCCTAAATCTCCCTTATTGTATAAGCTGCTATGAATTAAAGCCCTTTCAGGCTGATTTTTAGTCATCAACATAATTATTTAGGAACATTTTCCAGACCAGTGTTTTTTACAAGTATTTTAACAACCTGCAAATCAGGAAACTGTAAATCAGAGAAATGAACTGAAATCAGCAATCACAAGGCAGGAGGCCCCTGGCTTAGACTGTGACAGCATGCTGCAAATAGCAGCAGCTCTGTTCCCTTGCTTGCAAACACTGGGAATGATTGCTAGGGATAGGCCTGAGCTAAAAGCCACTGGAGCCTGGGACTCGACAAGGTTGAGAGAATTTGGCTGCAGTACTGTGAGCCAGAACACACTCAGGTCCTGTTCTCACTGTGGAAGATGGGGCATAGCAACACCCTGAGTTTGGATTCTCTCCGTCCTCTTCTCCAAGCAGGACAAACCTAGAACCAAAAGCCCTTTGCAAGCATTTTCTTCCTTTCCTCAGAATGAATGAGTTCTGCTTCACTTGGAAGAGCAAAGCTTAAGTTTAGTGCCAAAAAAATATAGCTGTATGCTTTCTGGAGGTGCACTCCATCATCAGCCTGGGTCAGCCTCACCTCAAAGCAGAATACAGAACCCTGTTTTATGGTGTAAGTATGGCTTTAGTTTCACTGGGAAGTTTTTTTGTAGCCAAGTGAGACAGTTTATTCACAAATATTGAACACTGGAAGACTCTAATTCAGCCTCTGCAAATATGGTTGAGTGGCCGCCCTTGGATTCAGTGGTCAGCAACATGTAAGGCAGATGTCTAATCTTTGATAAAGGATTCATGTTCCAGAAACCAAAATCATGCCTGTCCCATGCTTATGACATGGCAGAGAAGTGAACCAGTGAAATCTCTATTCTGTTCTGTCTGGGAATGAAGTGTGATAATTAATGGAGCAAGTGACAGCATATAGAAGGTGAAATCTCGCATCTTGCTGCAAGAGGCCAAGAGACCATATTACAGGCCTTTAAAATCCTCTACTATTGAGAAAATGACAATTGCTGTTGACTAAAAGATGTCACAGCTCTGAGATCTCTACTCAAGACATTTAATACTTCTGACAACTAAAACGTGGATTTTCAAAGCCATTTGCGCAGATACCCAGGTACCTGCAAGTTAGGGCCTTGTACCTTAAAGTATACTGTCATCTCTTGAGATCCTGTCTCCAGTTTTCTGGGCTTTAGTTGCATAATCTGCAGAGAAACTAGAGACTGCTTTGGCCAAGCCTGTGAGGTAGTCAAAGAGCCACTTTAGAGCTTCAGAAAGTTAGTGAAGCTTGTTTAGGGTAAGACAACAATCAGCACGTTAGCTGTGTCTGGAGAAACACATTAAGATTTGCTACAGGTGTTTTAACTAATGAGGAGAGAAGTAGCGTGTCTTCATACATCCAAGGAGTTTGCTAAAGCAGGATGAGCGAGGAACCCACAGACCTCTACAGTGGTGCAAGATCTAGAGAACTAGCAGTCCTCTGGGAAGAAAAGGTGTCTGCAGTGACAGTACCTCCCCTGGGCTGGATTTCTAACCTTTCCTATGAAACAGAAGCTAGCTATGAATGAAGTCTAAAATCACTAAGGGAATATAAAGTTTTACAATGAGACGTATGGGTCCAGCAAGATTTGAGAAGATTGCTTTTTCACAAGCTCGCAGCCCTTGAGTGTCCCAAATACAGTACAGATCTCATCCTGTGAGAAGACCGGGAAAGCATATTAAACCTCAGGCCTAGTCTTCATTCTTGCAAGTGTTGGGATTCGTTCACATGGTGGCCCATCTGAATGTAGTCATCTAGTAGTTCATCAGGTATCACTCAGGACACTCTTACAAGGACAATCTACAGCAAAGCTTCAGTTATTTGAAAAGCCTCTATAAAGATGTGGTACAACTAAACAAAACTTAAGCAAAAATAAACAATAGCAAGATAAAATTCCTATGTTTAATTTCCTTCTTAGCTAGTACTTACCCAAGACATCAGAAGAGTTCTCCCCTCCACCCCCCTCAAAAAAAAAAAAAAAATTAAGCCCTGCAGAGCCACTTATATAGCCAGATACCTGTGGCTGCATTAGTGATAACTTATGCTTGGCTGTAACCACACCCAGGGAATGTATAAAAGGTGAGTTCCGGGAGCTTCTGTCTTAGAAAAGGACTGAGGTGGGGGAAAAGGATGGGAGGAGGATAAATAGGCTGTACAAGTCTTACTCTTTCCTGAATAATAATGTTTCCTATGTGAGTCTGAGAAGAGTGTTTCTATTGTTTCTGAGAGGCTTTGTGGGTTTTTTTCTCATTCTATCTCCAGAGTTTTCCCTAGGCTTTGTGAGTTTCTGTTCTAGCACAGAATAGGCTAGTGTTTTCTTAAGCAAAGTGGTGGCTCTCCCTGCTGAACTTCCTTCCATAAGGAAAATGCAGTGGGGTTACCAGGAGGGCTGGCATCAACTTCTTAAACAGTCTTTTGAAAGTTTTTAAAAAAATAAAAATCATTGCAAATAACACACACAAAGATATTCAGTACTCCCATCTCCTTGCACAGGCTGTCAGAAATGCTGGCAGCTGCTGCGAGGAACTGAAAAAATCATCATTATTTAGGCAGCTTGAAATCAAATAGTGTGTGCACACAAAAGGTTTTCATTTTGGAGCTATTGTGCCTGGCCTGTTTTGGAGGAGGGGAGAAAGAGACCTATTGTCTCTTAAAAAGCAAAATAGTGGCCTGGTTTGAGTTCTGCAGGAATGGAGTGATCTGTGTGCTATTAGCTGACAGTAAAGACATCCTCTTTGCAGAGCTTGCTCACTGCTCCACTTAGTTTGCAACTGGTAACTGCCAAATCCCCACAGGGTAAGAGGCCTTGCACTCCAGCTGTTGGAGAAGTAATATCCCCCACTGCTCAGCATGATAGGAGAGTAATAAAAACATCATTTCTAATAGGAAAATGATGCTTGCAGAAGCAAAAGAGACTGCCTTGCTTAACAGAGAGGGGGCTTTGGGAAGGACAAAGCCACCCTCAGCAAGCTTGTGGATGAAACCTTGCAGAGAGCAAGAAGTGTCCCAGAATCCCTCAAATCTAGGCAGATAGTGAAACTTTATAGGCATTTGAAATTGCTATCTAAAGTGCTGTTAAACTTTTAATAGACCCTAAAATTCTTTATGAAAAAGATGTTTAGGAGCTTTTTAAAAAAAAACAACTTCTATTTTCAAGGAATTACTGCAACTTTTCTCAGAGCCTCCATTTTGTTCCTGACTCTACTTTTCTACACAAAAGCAGTTATTAAAGAAAACTACTGGCTGTGGGCACGACATATCCACAGTATTTGAGTTCTGTCTTTGTCAAGGACTTACCACTGATCACAACTGTGAGTACAGAGCAGTTGAATGACACTTTTATAAGTCAATTTTTCATTATACAATCGTGCTTGGGTGCTCTTAAAAATATATAGGAAAGATTGTACCAACACTGTAAACTTCATAATTATTTCATCGTGGCCTATCTTGCTCAAGCCTGTTCGTGGAAGCTCTCTTCAGGTTACAAAAAAATGGATTTGTTAGGGAAAAAATTCCCGGAAAAGGGAGAAAAATCTGAGTTTGTTGCATATGCTTGGTACAAAAGCTTGAGGTGCTAATTCTGAAGCGATCTCTCTCCAGCTGCTTCACGTGCTGAGCTGGTCTCCAGGAGTTGCTCAACACCCATATGTTTCATCAGTTAGGCTTTGGAATAACAACATACGCAGTAGGCTTCTTTACCCTTATCTGTCCAGGAAGTCCCTTCGCAGAGAATTGCTCTTGGCAGGGAAAGTGTCAGCATAGTTCATGCCGATGAGATCACTGCGAATTAACTGGCTTTGGTGGTATCCCATGCTGCCTTTTCACAAGAGAGAGAAGAATCGTGCCCACTGCCATTTCTATTGTTTTTATACAAACAGGTTAGATAATAATTCTGTATCGATATCTTGGTGAAAAGAAAGGAAGTATTCGAGGGGCCTTGCCATGTCTCTTTTAGGTAAAATACATAATTGAAAATCCTTCTTCTTGAGCTTTTCCACAGCCTAACAAACTCGGAGAACTTTAGATTTAAAGTGTTTTGGAGTTTCTGAATGCACTTTCCTTTTGCGGTAAGTACTGCCTTCTCAAACCTCATTAAGTAGAAGGTGCCACCAGCTATAAACAGAAGTGATTCAAACTAGTTTGTGAGTCTCTCTGCTTAGATGCATTTAGTGCTAGAAGCATTTTTTACATCTTAAAAAGATATTGTCTTTTTCCCACTTGAATAATTTCAGCTGTACATAGATATTGATCTAATAATTAGGGACCAAATACATTAGTCCCTTCTATTTGTGTTTGGCTCTTTCTAATGAAGAATCTTAGGTGTCGTATCAGGAACAGTTTGGACTCCCTAAATGTGTGAACACACGCTGTCTCTTTCCAAACAAGGTCCACAGAAGCTTTCTCATTTGAAGCACCAGGACAGCAAAAAAATAATAAACCTATAAAGAAAAGGAAATAAACTGCAGGATTTTATGTTTTTCATTGGTCAAAGCGTGCTCATACTAAGAAAATGGACAGGTTGAAAACTCATGTTTCAAACTTCTCAATGCCAGGATAGAACTTCTTTCTCTGAAACGGTAGGAATTTGTCCTTTGAAACAGAAACAACTACTTCAGCAGTGAGCATTAAAGGATCTATTATGATACTGAAATGAACTGGTCTGCTTCCATTCAGCTGAGCACAATGGTATAGGCATGCACTAGTTGTTCATTGTAATGTTGTTTCTAAACCCAGATTCATGTATAAAGTGGTTGGAAACATTCCCCTCTCTTCCTTCTGGGATACTGACGCAGAGCTGTGCCTTTTTCACTTAGGGAGAATAAAGGAATCTTGGTGTATTTCTGACATCTAAGGAGAATGATGCGGAAGTATCTTTGGATCAAGCTTGTCACTTACTTGCTTCAGACTGTTTCTTATTCAAAAGTTTTGTGAATCTTGGATCAAACATGTGGCATTTCAGACTATATCTAAGTTGGCTTTCATAAACACTCAGCATCAAAATCCTTAAAGATGCATTACAGATCTCATACCCAGGCATCTCTAAAGTACCTTTGCTGATACTCTGAAAGGTGCTCCTGTGACTGCAAGAACAATGCTGGTAGTAGAAATGCGGCTAGAAGTATTCCTTAAGTCAGATGTTTTGAAGGATAAAGGATCAATAAAGCTCAGTTAAATACTGAAAAAACCCCTCAGACAAACAAATCCCCAAACAGTCAGTTCTATGGGTAGAGGACCTACAGAGAGAGGACTGGAATTTGGAAGCATGGAACTTCTGAGCTGATGTGGCCAGAAAGTCTCCAAATTATATGAAATGAGTAAGAGTCTCATACATAGCCTTGATTATTTGAAAAACAGGTATCTCCAATTTATTTTTATAATACAGGAAAGAAACATGAAATCAAAGGACTAGACCTCCATAGTATCCTGTAATGGCAAAACCCCAGAGTGCATAATTCTCTCCAGAAACACACTGAATTGTAAAGACTGAAAGGCCTGAAATGGGAAAAGTCTTTTTAATGAGTGACAGTGTTCAGAAGTTGTTGTGTTTGAAGCTATCAGTGGATGTCTCTTTTTTCCAGAACAGAAGGCTAACATACAGTTTTTGATCATAATGATTTATATGAACTCAGATTAGAAGCACATAGTGAAATTAAAACTGCATTCTGTGTGGAATTCAAAAGAATTCTGAACAATCTTCTAAAATATGACACCAAACTTCATGTCATTACATACTACAGAAATGAGTTAGTTTTACAATATCTAACATAGTTGTGAAGATCACTAGAACATTTGTAAGCTTAAATGGAGCTGATATCAGTCAGTCTGAGACTATATTTATTTATTCAAAGGACAAAGTTATATCTAGAGAGTCTTCAGGCTGTGGCTCAATATATTTCCTCAAAGAAGCAATGCTGAGAATGACCTAACACGATAAAATGCATGAGCCCATGAGACAAGACAAAATACTTGACATATCCAGAAAACCCAGGTATTGCTGATAATAGCTGAGAGCAGGTTTGAGGTTTTAGAAACTTGTTGATAGTGAATGAGAGATTTTTTAGAAAGACAGCAGGGAAACTTGCAGCTGAAACTTTATGTATAGAAGCTGAGAGGGCTATTGCAGAGACAATTATTTGTCTTCAGAATGAGAAGCCACCTTATGCTGAGAATTACCATGAAGCCGAAGAACGAGTTAAATGATGCACCAGATAATAAAACACAGTAGAGATGACAGAAGAGAAGAAAAGTATTAATAATGTGAATGCATTTTACAAGAATATCCATGTGTGGAGGAGTGAGTGAGCATGATTAAGGACGAAAGTGGAAATTATAGTGTAACTATAAAAAGATAGAGAAAATACCATGATCTCTTTAAAAGTGAGGTGGAAAAAAGAGATACTGGCTATAATCCAGACAGCTCAGCTGTTTTGTAGAAATACCACATTTTGAGGAGCTTTGAGAGACAATTACAATTCTCAGGACCAATAAAGCACCAGGGGCCGATAGTGTTCCTGCAGCATTATTGAAAACAGGAGGGCCTACACGAACTCAAAGACTTTAGAAACTGATTTGGTTTGGAAGCTTGAATAAATTCCAAGTGAATATGCCCAATTCTGAAGAAGGGAGAAGCCAGAATGGAAGAAATGTTGCAGCATTTTCCCTTCTCCATACAGCCTGTTGTGTCCAATCTACTGTATTGAAAAAAAAAAAAGTTTTTCACAGAGGGGAGAGACTTGATCCATTAGGTCCTCAAGAGAGGGCAGCAATGTGATCAGGTTATATACCTCTGTCTGTCTGTTTGCTCCGTAGTGTTTAGGGAGGTTTAAGAAAGCTTATGTATTTGTCACAAATTGACTTGCAGCCGAAAAAGGATCTGGATTCTTTGAAAAAAGTGTATTTGTCACAAATTGACTTGCAGCCGAGAAAGGATCTGCATACTTTGAAAAAAGTATTAGAAAGGTGCAAATGTGAACTGGTTGAAAAGGCAGAGGTTACCCGTTCTGCTCTATTTGACCTCAGTGAAGGATTAAGCTAGAGAGATGCTTCAGTATCATTCCCGATACTTTTAATGTGACTGTGTAGGGATTAATAGGCTTATTGTGAAATTCTCAGAATGGTGTAAATTTAAATGGTTTACATTTTCTTTTTGACTATGCCAGTGAGTTAACATGAGAGAGAAGAAATATAGCTCAAAAGAGAATTGAAGACCAGAAGGTACTGCAAATGAAAAAACAAACTCCAAACAGTGCTTACATTTGAAGAAAATGAAACACAGTTGTTAGCTTAAGATCAACTTGGGAAAGCTTTTCTGGGAGTCAATAAATACACTAGATTATGTTGATGTTAAATGATTTGAAACCTCAGAGGAAACTAAGGCTTGTTAAAAGAAAGAATGACGTTACTCTTTCTGCAGGTAACTCTTAGGTCCAAAATAGTGAGAGAGACCAAGCTGCAGAGATCCAGGTTGTTGGATCTCTTTTTAGATGGAAGAATGGCCACTAAATAACTTGAACAAAGCCCTGAGATAGATTTTTGGAGAATGTAAGGGAAAATGTGTGGAGAAGATTTAATAAAGATGAGCTTGAAGTCTATAAAGAACCTAATACAGTAAAGGTAATGAAATCCCTAGCCATTTTGTTGGCAGAGCCTACATTTGGGATGATGGAAGACAGAACAGCTGAACATTTCTTGGAAGGCTGTTCTCATGGTATTTGACCTGGGTGCTGATCAAAGAGACATCTATGACAGAGCATGACCAAGGGCCCTTAATGTGCATTAGTAGCAATGGAGAAAAAATGCCCTTGACAATCTTAGCAAATTATGAAAAGAGCCAGGGATTTTTTTGGGTCTGTAGAGCTAGTAAATAAGTAACTAGCACTGCATTAAAAGTTGGATATCATAACAGGGTTTCTGTAATAGCAGATATGATGCAGTAAAAGTGCACTGAGGATTTTGCATGGAGTAGGTTGGAAGGTAGATCTGACCCAATTATTATGCAGCAATGGAGATATGAAAATCAGGGCCAATATACTTGGGAGGATTTTAAAAAATCAGAGCTCTTGGACTAACAACTGTGAGAGGAAGCAGTTTGGCTGGAAGTCTGGACAGTGATTATTGGATGGGTTCTGATGGCTGCAGTTTTGGTTTTCATGTGAATTCTTAGATAAAAAGTGTCACTGCTGGAGATAAAGAGCTGTAAATGCATGAGACCTGGGTAATTCTGATGTGACTGTTTGACCTTAATCTGTTTCTTCACTTACTTTCGTGTTCTAATGTTCTCAACTGCTAGCATAATATTTTTATGACTTGGACTTACTCTTCATGCTGTTGACTTGTATAAGCACTTCTGTCCTTAGCTAGCCTGAAAATAGCTGTCCTGGGATATGAGCCAAAGTTCCTTGAAGCTCATGGAAAGACTTGTGGATGAGGTTCTGTCATACGGCTGGTTCTCAGGACCAAAGATTTTCATGATTCTCTGGCAGATTCAAACTCTAGATGTTGACCTAGTTGAGTAGAACTGGCCCTTTTATATTTTTCATTTCTTAAAACTTTTTATTCTACACTGACACGTAGTCAAGTCAACAGTATGTGGTTACTTGGTGTTCTGGGAATGTGTGTGATTACATCTTTTGGGAACTGATGTGTAGACATTTCCCAACTCCAGCAATGCTTTGATTTAAATTCCTTGATGTTCTGTGATTGTAGGTCAGTCTTCCTTCCTAGTATGCTTGCTTGGCAAAAAATAATTATCATATGTGTATATGTATTTGTGTATACATGTACATATACAAATGTTTTCATATATAGGTATATGCACATATATGTACACACACAATATATGCACACAAGTCTCAGTTCATTACGTTGTGATCTGCGTTCCAGCTCACGCTGGTGCTCCACTTATTCTCTGTCACAGTCCCTCTTGCAATGGCTTTTCAACTCAGAACTTTTCTCCTCATCCCACTTCCTCTTCACAGATTTAAAGAACAAGTTGTTCTTCCTCCAATGCCTTTTGTTCCCATGACTCTTTCTCAGACTTTTGCATTAGCCATTAGTATCCTGTTGGCCCTGATAGCTCATTGAACTTGGTCTTGAGTCAATGGTCTTGTTTTGAACCGATTAGAAAAGATTTCCTTTTCTTTATCAAAGCTAAACAAAAACAAGGAAATTAAATTAAATACAAAACTATGTTTAAATAACAGTAGGGTTGTGACATGAGGCAGGAAGCTCAAAGATAAGGCTGATGATCTGCCCAGAACTTCGGCGTGGAGAGGCACTGTTGCAGGAATGAAGGCCAGAATGTCAGCCATCACATAGCATTTTTGTGGGGTTTAATCAGTTGTCTATCAGAGCAGTGATTGTCTGGAGTAAGTAAGAAAATAGCATCTATTGACTGGGCTGGGAGGAAGGGGACATGTAATCTTCCATTGTGCTTAGCACCATCACTCTCTGTGGATGGAGATATGAATACATTAATGCAGTGGGTATGGCATATGCACGGTGGACAAAAATGCAGGAAGTGTAGACATGACATTTAAAAGGGCCTGTAAATGACTATCCTCCTCACGGTGTCACTCATTCATGAATTGATGAAATAATGTCTGTTTGGCATTTCAGGCTACTTCTAGGGTTGGAAACATTGCTAAACTGGGCACCTTTTGCTGATGTTGCTCAACAGCTTTATTGCTAATCCTTTTCAGATACTTACTTTTAAAGCCTTGTACAGGACCAGAGGGAAGGCATCAGTTTATTCTATCCTTCCTTTTGTTTCCTTGATGAAAACTAAAAATTCTATCTGTACCTGGTGTTAAAGGAGTTAGATTATTGCTATGGTTGAAAACCTCTTATGTTAGTAATTCAAATGTATCTATTGTAGATTACTTCAGATTAGAAATTAGAGTTATGAAGTGACCATTCATGCTGAACCTTATGGAGCTTGTTCACACTTCCCCTCCATGCTGGTGTCTGCTAATTAGCATCTGACAGCTTGATAGAGAAGTTGTTGAGTGTGATGGCTTTAAGTGTACTGAAATGTCCTGTAGTTTCACTTGATACAACCTCTGTCCTAAGTAGAAGTTACGATGCTGACATGTTCACCAGCAGCCTGAGAGCAGAGTTCAGAGTTGAAGATGGCCAAAAGAAAACTGTTTTCTCTGCTAGCAAATCCTTGGGCATAGAAACACTGGGGGGGAGAGTTCAGAGTTGAAGATGGCCAAAAGAAAACTGTTTTCTCTGCTAGCAAATCCTTGGGCATAGAAACACTGGGGGGGGAAAAGAGTAATGCGCAGCAAGAACTGCAGGTCTTTTGACTTCCATCTGCTTTTCGAAGGTAAATTTTCCTTTTTAAAACTTGAGTCTCTCCATCATCCTTACTTTATGTGAATTCATTTAAATTACACTCACTCTAAATATTTATTTGGATATTTATTTAATTTTAAATAATGTGTTTAAGGTTTCTCAAGAAACAGAATATGGGATTAAAATTCAAGGGAGGGCCCTTGAGGCCGTAGTCTTTGTTGGAGTACTGCTGACAGGCAGCTTTAAGGACAAAAAAGACATAGCTCTGGTAATAAAAATAAAAGGAACTCAAAGCATGAACTAACTTCCTCACTTGCTATAAATTCAGTGTGGTTTGTTTCTTTCAGATTAGTTGAGTACTGGCAACTCCCAGCAGTTTCTGTTGGGAGGTATTGCAGATACTGTGCCTTGGAAATCTTTTCCTCAATTAACCGTTTTGGTAAAATGTAGGGACCTGAGAGAACTATGGACAGATTCAAACGATGGGGCCCTGGGGTGCCATTTATGCCATGCTTTATAAACATATATATATACATATGTATATATGTAAAGCTTTAAAAATGGGAAATGTTGCTGGAAGGCTGGTCAGTCAGAACACACTGGGCAGGTTTGGTGAAGAGATGTGTCTGACACAGTGAAAGGGCCTCTGATGTCCCCATCCAGTGCAGTTCAAGACCCTGGGAATGGACATAAGAAGAAACCCCCCCCCTGGCTCTGCAGCTGACAGGAGAGCGGCAGAGTTCGGCTCTCTGAGTGCTGACAATGCCCGAAGACAACCCCTCTTGGAGGTCTAACATCATCCTGTGCAAAGCAGGTGTTGTCAAGAACTAAAGGTTCTTTCCCCTTGTTATCTGAGGCTGTTATCAGGTGAAGGCCATGCCAGAAGGATGGATAGTATAAAAGAACACATACCAGTGACCCTTAAATTGTAAAAATGCCTAAAGCTTGGGACCACCTGGAAGAGGATGTTAGGAGGGAAACAGAGATGACTGATGACTTTCTCCTTTTTTTTTTTATTCTGGTTGCTGTTGTCACTCCAAATGCCAACCCTTCACAGCCTTATCCTGCTCCATCTTAGCATTAGTTTAACAGCATGGATGGTTTCCTTTGCCTGTGGCAATTTAGGGCTCATCCATCTGGAAAGACCTGCCACAATGCGTGTGAGAAGGCATCTCGGCAGGAAGGAATACCAGTTACTTTGCCTTAATGATTGACAGAGTCCCTGTAATTATAGTTACACAAGCTGATATCCTGTGTGCTTCTCTCTCTTACCCCCAATGGCGATACATCCTGTGTGTTTGTATTTGCAGTTTTTCACCCTCACCGGAACAGGAGAGAGTTGCTGGAAACCTGTTTTCATTCACTCTTCTTCCTATGCAAACCACTATCATCTCCTTTGTGGTATTTGTTCACAGAAGATCTTTTGAAGGTGACGGATAGATGTGTTTTTTAGAAGATACAGCCACTTTGTTTTTCTTTGCTTAGCTGTTTTCCCCGACTCCAATCCCGGAGCAGGGATCCTCTCTCTCCCTAGTCCTTCTGCCGGTATCAGATTTTCTTTGCATGACTTGAAATTCCCTCCTGCTATGCTTCTTTGAGATTTTATTCTCTTTTGAGCACATAATGCAAAGAAGGGACCAGCAATGCAAAGAGGGGACCAACAGCAGAACCACCCAATGGAGAAGTGGAGATGACTGACCCTGGCAGCAAGCATCCTCTCTCCTCTGTCACAGGCAAAAAGAAAAAGAAAAAAAAGGGGAATCATGTGGGAAGTATCCCAAAGCAAAAGCAGTGAGTATTTATGAATTAGATTCTCCAGAATACTCTTGTTGTGAGGTGGTGACCAAAAAAGCTCTTTAAACAGCAGTGTCATGTGACAAGCCCAGAGCCTGAGACTGTTTCCCATTTGGTTTTTGTTATTTAATAGAAGTTAGATTGACAGAAAACTCTTTAATGAAAGGTCTTAAGAAAGAACATATTGTTGATCTGGAAAAGCTGATAAACAACTGGCAGCCACGCATAGTATTTTCATGCTAAACCAACATAAAAAGATTCCCTCCCCTTTCTCCCCCGTGCCCCCTTGTTTCTTTTTGGGATAATGTGAACATATGTTTTGTCCCCATGAAAGGGACGTGATTTTGATCAAGGCTTTGGCATGTCCAGTGAGCCTAAAGCAATTTTTGTGTTTGCAAATAACAAAAATGATCTTTTTAAGATTGGCAGCCCCCCACCCTCGCATGGAACAAACCACCTCACAGCTTTTACTGTGACACACAGGCTGGCGGCTGGCTTCCCAGTGAGCCAGAGGGAGTCTGCATAGCACTGCTGAAACCTGATCATCTCCTCAAAATGAGTTTTGTAACCAAAGCAGTGGCTCGCTTCCTTGACTGATGTCTGCAGTCAGATCCGGGGAGCTCTAATGCATTACACCAAGTAATAATTAGCCTGCTATGGCCTGTGTGACACTTGAAAATGTCTGTACCAGTATGTAAAGACTCATCACTGAGTTTCTTTATTTCCAATTAAAATAAATAAACATGTAGTAAGCAAATATTCACTGTCGACTTCAAAATGTGTATTATTGCACTGTGCTGTTTGTCAGGCCTTGGTGCATGTTGCTTATGATCTGCCCATGCATTTGTTACATTTTCCTCTCTAAGAGTGTTTAGGATATTTCATCAATCATGCATGCAGTTCCTTTGTCGTCTTTTGAAAGAGTGATGTGGTTTAATTTATAAGAACCATGCTGAGAACATGTTTCCTTTTAAAAAGTGAAACCTCTTCTTACCAGTACGTCATCTGGCAGGGACAGGAAACAACTTTAGCTGGTCTTAAGGACTTTTCTTTGTTCCAGAAAGCTTGTCAGTTCTTCATGTAGCCAGGCAAGGCAGCCTTCATGAAGGAGTCAGTATAGTAATTAGGTCACTCTATGTGGATGCCACAAACTGGAAGCAACTCTGACAAAGTCCAGGTCTAAACACAGGGTTGGAAATTTTCCACCGTGCAGAGATGGAAAGAAGCATTTCAGTGATCTAGAACATGCCCAAAGATGCTCAAGAGGATTTGAAGAAAGATGCGAAGGAATTCCAGTGTTAATGCATCATCCCCACACAGTCTCGGGGTGCCTGCCCCTACTTCTTGTGGGGGTAGTTTTGTTCTACTTTGAGCCTCAGACAACTTATTTTAGTCTGTTACTTTGGAACATCAAGGGGTCAAAACCCAGGATCCTCTCAATCGGACCTGTTGCCATCATCTCACTGCACCTGCTATGCTTTCATCAAGAAGCTAATTAACCAACCTGTCATATTCTTTCATGCCCTTTTCCATGCCCAGCATCAAGACACATGAACTGCTTGTGAGACTGGGAATCTCCACACCTCAATTATAACTCCAGATCACTGTGTAACACAACGGCAAATAGTTGGCCTGTGAAATCTCAAGCAAATCTTACTGACCTTATAGTTTTTCTATTCCAGATCTGCATGGGTGGTAGGCTGTGTGGTGAGTGGATTGTAAATAATGGCTCATAGGGAAATTATTGATTAAGAAATAAACTAATCAGGTGCCTTCCCAAGCAATGATTGTGAAGCTTCTCTGATTGTAACTGTACCTTGACTGATATTTCAATCCAGAATTTTGATGGAAATCTGGGCAAAACAGAAATAGAAGATAAAAGGTGCTGTGAGATGCCACATGTCCTGGCACATGGCTTTTGGTATTGGCATTGAGACTGGGAGGCTGTGGCTCACATCAGTGTAGCTACATGAGCTCATGTCTGTGTTGTTCACATGCTCCCACTTTCCAGTGAAACAGGAGAGGGTGCGTTGGCATCACATGAAGAAGCTTTTTTGTCTCTTTCAAATGTCAGCTTTCCCTCTGGAGACTTGTTAAGCACAAAATGACAGTGTCCCCAGGTCATGAATTACTCAGCAGCAACATGAGGCCCCCAGATGTGCTGTGGCTCCAGTTCACAGGATGTTCTTTGTCCGGGGGACAGTGTTCCAGTTTTTGGGTTTTTTTTGCTTTAATGCATCTGGCTAGAAAAGGCAGGAGCCAATGTACTGATTTGACTTGAACTTGAGGCATTATTCTCAAAGACAAAGATCCTCCCATTTCCCATTCTATCTTCAGCTCTTGAGAAGAAGAGGGATTTTCCCCTTCACATGGGCATTAAAGCCATGGTCCTGCACTGCTGTCCTTCATGGCTGGAGTGTGCATAGAAGTCAGGTTTTATTCCATATCCTAAGTAATCATTGGCGTCTTCTCAGGCTACAGCTGATCCTTAGAGAACAAATGAGTTACGGCAGACCAAATATGTAAAAGGTAAGGTCGCCCTCCATTCTGACAGTATCATAGCAATTTCCCCTGTTGAGATGGCTTTAAGTTGTCACAGTTTGCAAACAGAGTAAGTGAGGCTGAGATGTGGCAGTTTTACAAAGATCTTCTTTCACTTCAATTTGAAATTGTTGTAGCATATGGACGTGTTTAGGGATTGCAAGAAGGATCACTGTCTTTTGTAATAACTGTAGATTTAAAAACTGAGTTTTCTTCCGGTTGTACATGTGTGAAAGGCTGCCCCACTTAATGATTTATCAGGCATGAAAGCACACAAAGGGGTGTTTGTACTCCATCCAAAACTTCTCATAAAGCAGTTTAGTTGCCCAGCTCTGAGTCTTCACTAGGAGTTCATATGCCCAGGCTGCTCTGCAACTTCATACGCAATAGTGTATGCCAGTTTAACTCCATTGATTTCAACAGAGCTGGATTGCTTTTCCCCACACCAGCGCATCCATATGGCATAAGCTTTTTTTGCTGTCATGTAAATATAACATAATGAAGTAAAGCCTAGGAATATGCCAGAGAAAGCACAGTGTGCCTCATATGAACTCAAGATGTCAGCTGTCTTTATGGAAAAAGGAAGATGGATTTTGGCCCAGTTAAAGGTACTCCGTTAAGAGACATATGAGAGATGTTGCAGAATTACTCTAGGATACCATCAACAGTAAGAAGAGAAACTGATGTCTTCTATAAATGGAACTTTTCTATGGGAGAATGAATCCTGAATTCATAAAGACTTACGAATTTCTTAGGATTTATTGGGAAATACTGTCAGTGTTAGCATCAGCTAATGGGAATCACTGGCTTCATGTGTAACAGGTTAGCAGTGTGGTCCGTATATCTGTCGACACATGAATGCTCTAGAATGTGCAGTTGTTGTTGTTGTGTGAGCATCCTTGCAGAACGCATCTTTCTGCAGAGGTCTTCAGTTGTAGGTAGATTTTTATAGGCCTTTCTTCCAATGTAGGTGCTACTGTATTGCCTGATTTGAGGGCTCTCTGTAGGCATCTCTCATCACTCCTGCTGATCAGCTTTTGAAACCCTTGAGCATTTGTCTGTGCTGGCAATGATATGGAGTCTCAATAACTGTTCATGGCCAAGAAGAGGGGTAAAGTTGCTTGATTTTGGGAAAAGAATATGAGACCAGGAGTGAGATCTGAAAGTAAGAGGTGAGGACTCAGAATACAGTTAAGTTTTCCAGGAATCTTAATAGCTTTAAAAAATTATTATTTTTTAAATAGACAATAATAAAATATTTTTAGGGAATGTTTTTAGGAGTTCGATGGAGACAGAAAGACACTAAAGCTGGAAAGAAAAAGGTCATTTGAGCCAAAAATTTATTAAAATGGAGTGTGTTTCTGTAACAGCTAATAGAGCCAACAAGATTTATGTTAAGCTTGTGAAGAAATATGTCCCCAATTCAGGTGAGTGGTTTTTATCCTTTGGTAGAGAGAGACGTGGTGAGATCTTGTCTAATAAAGGTCACTGATTTGGCTAAAATAAACCATTAGGGGGGCTACAGTCAGTAGAGCCAGTCTGTTTATGAAACCTCATTGCAACGTTGACCCAATGAATTGTGCAACAGCTGCAGTGTCAGCCACTCCATCATCAACAAGCTTCAGTGTCCCAACATAGAATTATAGAATGGTTGGAGTTGGAAGGGACCTTGAAGGTCATCTAACCCCAACCCCCATGCCATGGGAAGGGACACCTTCCACTAGACCAGGTTGCTCAAAGCCCCCTCCAACCTGGCCTTGAACACTTCCAGGGGTGGGCCATCCACAACTTCTGTGGGCATCCTGTTCCAGTGTCTCACCACCCTAAGAATAAAGAATTACCTCCTAATATCTAATCTAAATCTACCCTCTTTTGGTTTAAAACCATTACCCCTCATCCTATCCCTACACTCCCTGATAGAGTCCCTCCCCATCTTTCCTGTAGCCCCTTTAGATACTGGAAGGGTCTATAAGGTCTCCCTGGAGCCTTCTTTCCTCCAGGCTGAACCACCTCAGGTCTCTCAGCCTGTCTTCATAGGAGAGGTGCTCCAGCCCTCTGATCATCTTTGTGGTTCTCCTCTAGATTTGCTGCAACAGATCCATGTCCTTCTTATGGACACATGTCCATGCTGGGCACAGTACTCCAGGTGGGGTCTCATAAGAGTGAAGTAAAGGGGCAGAATCACCTCTCTTGACCTGCTGGCCACGCTTCTTTTGATGCAGCCCAGGATGCGGGTGGCTTTCTGGGCTGCGAGCACACATTGCCGGCTCATGTTGAGCTTCTCATCAACCAACACCCCCAAGTCCTTCTCCTCAGGGCTGCTCTCAATCCATTCTCCACCCAGCCTGCGTTTGTGCTTGGGATTGCCCTGACCCAGGTGCAGGACCTTGCACTTGGCCTTGTTGAACTTCATGAGGTTTCCACGGACCCACCTCTCAAGCCTGTCCAGGTCCCTCTGGATGGCATCCCTTCCCTCCAGCATGTTGACCTCACCACCCAGCTTGGTGTCATCAGCAAACTTGCTGAGGGTGCACTCAATCCCACTGTCCATGTCCCACATTTGAAAATGTTCAGCTATCTTGGTGTCCTTGACTGGGTGACAGGTTCCACTTGTTTAAGTAGAAATCTAAAGTGTTTTTCTAGACATGGGTTCATAAGGAATGTGGGTCAGGGATCATGTCTTTGTCTTCCATATAATCCCTTTTAGCTCTACAGAATGGTATTGCAAGACAGCTTTTCTCTCTCTTTACACATCCTGAATTTGGGGATTAACACCCAGATCTAGAGTTATGAAATAAAATGGGCTCTTTCCTGTTAAAATTAGTTGTTAGAAAAAAAATCATTAGTTTCTCAGCTCTTTTGTATCTGGTCATTAACTGATCAAAGTAGCATGGTATTGTCACAGAATTAATGATTGCTCTTTCAGAATGTCCAGTCTCTGTTGAATTACTGTGGTAGAAGAACCCATGGATTTGATTTATTTTATTATTATCCAAAGTCATCTCTCCCAGCCCTGCAGCATTGGATCCTTTGAACTACGACATGCTCAGTTGGGCACAAATTGCTGATTTTTTCCCACCATTTTTATCAGGTTGATTCATGACACTTATATCCAAGAGGGCGGTAGTAACTGCCATACAATGTGTCTGACATAGGGATCTCCAAAAGGAAATCCCTGTGAAGTTGGCATTCTGTCCTGTCCTGTCTTCTGTTTTTCCCTTTCAGGGCATATGAAGGCTACAGGAACACAGTCTGTGTTAGATATGGGACATTAATCAAAATTTTCTCTTGGAGAAATTGGCAGTAAGAACTCAGCACAAACTGATCAAATAAATCCCGGAAGCTACTGGTGCAGCTTCTCAGAAAACTGAAGTAGGTGTCCTCCACATGAAAGATGGGTAAAAGAGAAGAGGCTGGCTTCCTTTTTTATAATGGCTGTAATTCTGAATGGAGCCTTTCTTTGAATGTAACCACTATTGGGATATGCTTGTTTTTAAAGGAGTCCCATACCCTTTCCAGATCTTTTTTTTTTTTTTAAACTCATTCACTAAATTTTATTTTCATCCTTGTGGAAGCTGGATTGGTGTCGTGGGAGCCTGCTGTAGGTCCAGCTGTAAGTCCATGATTTCAGTGCTCCTAGAACTGGATTAGGGATGGAAATTGAGAGTCAAGGATGAAAAACAGTGGAATTCAATATCTTTCTGAGCCTGAGCTCTGGTACTGGTGAAGTCATACACAGAGATTTCTAAGAAATAACTCCTCTATGAGTGTTGGATATGCAAAGAAACTCTGCAGTATGTACCACGAGAAGCAGATTCAAGCCTCCTCAGGCCTATGTAGACACTGAAGTTTAGTCTGAAATCTATGCTGGTTTTTTCTTTAAACCATTTCCAAAACCTACAGGAAAAGTTAGGTATTTTAACAAATATTTTAAAACATTTTTAAGGGAAGAAAAGAGCTTATAATTAACATCTCCCTCAATCTCCTGTTTTTTCTTTTACTTTAAAAACATCTGGACTCCAGTGTTGACAGATAAACTCCTTAATCTCTTTACTTATGTTAAATGTGCTCTCCAAGTATATTTTTCACTTAAAATTTAGTGGCATCTGAAGGGGGTATGTGTGTGGGAAGTGAGCCAAAGGCTGAAATATTTGCAAGAGACTTGGTGCAGTGACTTTGTTGTTAGAAACACACCTGAACAATGGATGCCCACAGACCAACCAGCTTTCGTTTACCTACATCAGTCTTGGCAGCTGCTGGTGGCTGAAGCCTTCTCCACTGTCAGAAATCAGCCTGCAGGCAGGCTGAGCATGCAAGGACCAGTTGTGTCTCACGTTGCTGAAGGCACTAAATCCCTGATCGACGGGGTTTGTTCACGTCTGCTTTCCTCCTGAACCTACCCAGGGCTGGTTTAAAAGCTTTATAACTAGTAGTACGTTCAGTTCACGGTCCTTCTATAGATTCCTGTGCAAAACTAGTGCTGTATGGACAATTCCTCACTGGCCTTCAGTGAACTTGAGCTGCTGTGGATGAACCCAAAGCAGCTCCATTCTCATGGGAATCGCTTGCAATGTTGCCAGCAAAAGCAAACTCTTTGTTTAGTGGCAGTCACTTTTCAAGGGTTTGTGAAAGGCCGTTTGGCATATGACGCTATTAGTATCTGAGGTTTAATGGAAGGTTGGATGACAAAAATCTGGCATATAATTGCATTTAGAGCTGTGAAATCCAAGATTACTTGCTAAATATAAGCCTGTTTTCTGAAATGTTTCTCCCATGACAAGCAAGCAGTGTGCCCTGTTAGGAACTTCCCACATCTCTAAAGATGGATTTTGTTTGGTCATGCTTGCTTTGTGGCGATCGGCTGTCATAGGTGACTTCATCCATAGTAAATCTGCTTTCTCACTTAAATGGAGAAAGGCACATAAAGTCCTGATTATGCTGTGAAACGTAACGGTCGCAGCTCAGTACTGTTGGTAAGGGTTTGTGGCTCCTTACCACTTCTGGAGTTGTTTTCTTTAAAGCATTATCTCCTGGAATCAAGTGATTCTACGGCATTTTTGGAACGGAAAGTTTGTTCTCAAAGTTACGTGAAAATGCTTAAAAACACAATCCCTGTGAGCCATATAAAACAAAAGGGAAAAATTAAGAAAATGGTGGTTATTTGTTTTGGTTGTTCTGTAAACTGAATAATTTCCTTGGGAATTGTAGAAGGAGAAATTGTCCTGACTTGAGTACTTGGAGTTTCAAAGGCTGAGGAAACAATTCTTCGTGGAGTGGAGGGATGGCAAAAGCCTGTGCCTGGGATACATGGTAGAGAGTGAAGATTGTCAGGACACCTGCACTGACATTTTTAAGGCAATCTCAATTTTCACTGTTCAATCCCACACTTCATAAATGAGTAATTGCAAGACATTTTAAAGAGTCTTCATTTCTACTTCAAGTCAGATGGTATGTCAGTAAGAAATGGTGACTAGAACTGAACAAATAGGAAAAAATCCTTATGGATATTATTTCAAATTCCAAAATGAATTTGGTTGGCCTATATTCAAAAACCTTGCATGTTAGCTTTGTGGAAACACTTGGGGTGCCAGTGTTTTACTAGCAAATAAGGATTTTAAAGCTTAAATACTTCAGTGAGTCATTGGAAGTGAATTTGGTAGTTTGGACTATCTAGTTCAAATTTTGCAGTGTTAAGCACCGCATTTGTTCAGGTGGCAACATTACGAACCCAAGTTCTTTGCATTTCCCTCAGAGCGTAGCTGAATGTCAGTCAGTAAACAGTCTCTGACATTCAGAGGAAAAAGACTCAGAATTCTCTAATTTGAACTAGTAGAAGTTTCAGATAGTGAAGCTATTCCAGGAAACAGTGAGCTACTGTGTTTGTAATATTTATAATTTAAAAGGATTAAGAAGTGTACTGCTGATGCATCTAAAGCCTGTTACCAAGGAGCTGTCAGTGAGAATGTTAGAGAAGCTACAGGCAGTTCTTGTTTTTCATAGAAATTTTATGTGTGCAAACATGTATCTCTTGCTGGTATCCATGCAGCTAAGATGTGAAGAACAAAAAACCCCTGCTCTTCCAAAGGCAGCCTTCTCAAATATTTAGCTCTGGATGGCAGCAGATTCAACAGGGAAGTTGAAAGTCTTGACAACTCCAGGTTTATCAAGCAACTAACACTTAATCCATGCCAGCTGCCTGTGGTTTTCTTCCTACCACTGCCAAACCAATACTAAATATGGCTTTCATATTAGAAATAAATCTTTTAGTATATTACAAGATGGTTGTGTTTCTTGAAGTATGCAAAAGGGTGAGGAATCAGACTGCACTCTGAGCGTTGTGGACAATTTTCTTTCAGAGTAAAATACTGTTTGTCTGAATTCAGGCCTTTCTTATAGTTATTTGTCACCAGCCATGACTTAATGGGCCATAAACTGGGGGTGAAGAAGACTGGAATAGGGTCTGGTATAGTGGTAAGGATGTGTATGGAAGGGAGGGAGAAAACATGAGTAGTAGCTATGTAATGATTAGATATCTAGAAATTTGTTGATGTAGTGGATGAACAAGGGTGGTTGTTGAGAGTTGAGACCATACTCAAGAATCACGCTCCCCAATCTCATTGCTTTCACTTCATGCCGACCTGTGTGCCAAATGGAGTCCTTTTGTCTCTACTTTACATGAAGAGTTTTCTCCCTTGCTGTCTTGGGCTGAGCGGAGCTGAGCTGACTCTAGAGAGTCCAGAACTGAGCACTCTTCCCAAACCATGCCGCTCCATGCTGGCCAGGAGGGACAAGTAGAGATGAGGTGAGGAGTTGGAAAGGATGAGAACGGGGAGTGTGTGATCAGGAGAGCTGCTTCACTCTGGGCTTGCTGGTTATCTGAACTATTGCACTGTCCTTTGTGCAAGGAGACAGAGTTTTCATTTGTAATTTCAGAAACAACACCACCTGCCTTTCAGAAGGGGTGGACCTGACACAGGATCTCTGTGATGGCACACGGGTGGAGCGGGAGAGCCATGGAGACCATTGCCTTTTGTAAATCTTTCTATAAAGCAGTGAAACTCCAGGTGACATAATTGTTGTGAGCAATCCTGGTGTTTACACCATCCATTACGAAGTTCTTTGGCAAGTGCCCACCTGCCACAGCTCAGCCAACATAACCAGCCAAATTCTGATCTCACATCCCCACAGCCCCACCGAAATGGCTGTGGCTTTATATGGATCTGAATGAGGTCAGGACCTGGCCCGGGATCCGCAGGAATGGTCACAGTTGGTGTGTGGACTTGCACACAATTCCCTGCCTCTGTGCTGGTCGTGCAGGCTGTGAATCCTTTTAAGACTGCATTGCCGTAACTTTTAGGTTGATCTAGCAATTGAAAAATATTATTTCTAGTTGTCAAAACAGAGAAAAGTACAAGAAATATGGATTTCACATCCTTGCACAGAGCTTCTGGCAGCTAGTATTCTTTCTGCACTTGTAATGACAAATAATATTAACCTTAGCCATTTTGCTTGGCACTTGGGGTTGTGTTTTTTACACTCATTATTCCTCCCATAACAGGGAACAGTTTGTAATCAGTGCTTCGTTTTTTCACCAGTCTCATGTCCAAAAACAAGGCTAAAGCCAAGGTTTAAATGCTTTTTTGCATGGGAACAAAAGCCACATCAATCACAGGATTCTCCAGATCATAAAACACCTTGCTTCGGAAGACAGTAGAAAATATCTTTGTTCTCTCACAAAAATGGCCTGTATTGTGAGCCCTGGAAGACTGTGACACCAGGGGTTTTGGTCAGCCAAGCGCTATCTTTGGTTTTCTTCATAACTGACTTCTCTTATGTTGCTTCTTTTCTTCACATCTGACTGTCAGAATTTTGCTCCCTAGATTTTGTGTTGCTAAGAGCTTGCACATAAATAAGAAAAGGGAAGCAGAACAGAACAGACAAGAGTAGTTCCTGAGTTCAGGATCTGCCTGGGTGTGATATCAGTGAGACTACAAAGGTTTTAAAAGTAGGCCCGAGAGGTGGTCATATTATGACAGCGATCTAAGACAGACTATGTTGTCTGCTACCGTGTCATTTGTCACCTTCCTGAGAGGCCTGAAGTGGCCCTTCTGTCTCAAAGCTATTAGTGTGTCCTTTTCCACAGATGCAACCAGACCCATCAGTATTGTTAATATTTTAGATGTGATCCTTAATGAACTCAGTGGGCAGGTAGGCATGCAGCACTCGAGGGGAACTCCTTGGTCGTTGTGTCCATTCTCTGCATACTGCAGGATAAACAGTCATGCTCT
This sequence comes from Burhinus oedicnemus, assembly GCA_008921705.1. Lineage (NCBI taxonomy): Eukaryota > Metazoa > Chordata > Aves > Charadriiformes > Burhinidae > Burhinus > Burhinus oedicnemus. Next base: position 4,369,309 of record VFFE01009212.1, on the reverse strand, counting down.
ACAATTTCATTCATAAATTCACCAAGCCGAAGTCAGTGTGCACAGTCAAACGATATCCTGCGTTTTCAGCGCAGGGTGGTCTTTTTAGTTTTTGGAAGAATATTCCAGAGAGCTTTTTAACAAAATGGATGTGATATAAGCAATTACTACATTGAATATTTCATTGCTAGACTTGTAAATATGCAAACCCATCTGGTTGGGCCATATTTTAAGAGAGTATGGATGCTAGCTTGTGTTATTACAAGGAATGGGAACATTATGATATGCCGTAAATTAAACAGTGAGACTCTGCACAAAGAACTTTCCTTCCCCATCAGGTTGTAGGCGATCTCTAGGAATACTTCTTAGTAAACCAAGGACAAAGTATACAAATGCTAAACCTAGAAAACCTTCCCTGAAACTGACCCAGCTATCACCCCCCAGGTATTTGATTTTGCAATAAAGCAGAAGCTAATCAAATGCCGTGGAGCTGTTCAGGGTGCAGGGAAGTCTCCCACGTACCACAGATATTTACTGAGCAACCCTAATATCTTGAATCAAAACAAATGGGGCAGCTTTATCAGTAGACTTTCTTTGCTTTTCTAACTCTGTTTCTCATGCAAGCTCATTGTAATAATCCAGGCTGGATGTTGTCCAGGCAGCTGGTGGATGTTGTCATTCTTCCATTGACTTGACAATGGAGGTGCGGGCCAAGAGTGAGAACCTGGAAGAATAATTGCCTTGACCACAGAGGGGTGGGAAAAGGCATCGCTGGCAGTTTTGGAAGTAGTAATTACTAAGAGTCATGCAAAATCCTCTCCATCTCTTTCTGGATGATTGGAAGGATTCAGTTCTGCATGCCATCACTGGGTTTTTTTGGCTTGGAGAGGTATTTGGAGGTTCATTCATTACTTCTTATAATCCCTCCCAGTTCAGCTGTGCTGAAAGTGAAACGTTTACATTAGAAATAACATCATCACTGCCAATAACTGAACTGCCCATTGTAGAACCTGTGAGGGAAATGAAGTCTTTATAGGGCACTTTGCTGTGGCATTCTCTTGATCACTCAGATTTTGCTCCCTTGGTACTATAATGTACGTGTGACCTTCAAAATAAACTGTGAGCACAGCCAGCTTTTTACTATATAGAATTAATTTTCGAATACTTGCCTTCTGAACTACCTACCGCTTGAATCTGTGATCAGTTTTTGGGCCTTCTTGGCGAGGTCTACGCTCTTCAGACTTGGTCTTGCTCTCTGCAGATTTATATTGCCCTGTTAACGCGATTTGAGTCCAAACACTACATCACAACTGTGGGCTTTTGGGCAGCTCTCCAGCAATGTGTTGAATCTTTCTCTTTTGCCTTGCTTTTAATAATTCTATTATAAGTGGACAGAGCTGCTGCTGCTTTTAATGCATGTCTTGTTGAAGTTTTGCAGGCTCCTTCAGATTTACACAGGACTCTGTTATAAAAGGAGAAACTAAATCTCTTATCCATTCCACTCCCAAATCTGTGTGTTTCTCTTATTTCCAAACACTTCATTTAGAAAGCTGGCCAGAGAAGCCTGAGCTAATGCCACGTGCCTCATGCAGTTCAGTTGTTTAGTCCAGACAAGCTTTGCTTTTGTAAACTTTTTTAGAGATATAGAATTAAATGTGAAACATGATTCAAACAGTTTTTGGATGTGTTTAACTTGGAACACGTTGTAGTTGTGATGTCCTGATTCAGTGCAGGAGAATGTACGTTTTTGCCCTCAAACAGCTTTGTAAGATGGCTATCAACTGGATAGATATGTACTTACTCATCTTGCTTCTGGTTCATTTGCTTTGGTTACTGCATCACCAGCAAGGCAAACCAAGAAACTTTGCCAAGGAAACTTGCATTTATGTTTCTGTGATTTCAAAATGAAAAGAAAGCCCAGATCTGCAGGAAATATTCCTGCCCTTGAAAGAATTTAGTACAGGCAGGCACAGAATCTGCTTTGGGCTACCCCTGTAGCAGAAATGCTTTATGCAGACCAGGTATGAGCGAATGGCGTATCCGTGGAGTGAAACTCTCATCTAATCCATAAACATGTAGGCAAACCCCATCCCTGTTTAGTATCTGAAGGAGCACCTGGGGATTTGAAACACCCTTTGGTCCAGGTTTGAGTAATTCTTTACCATGATTCTTTGACCTCAAGGGTCTCTTTGTAGCAGACTACTCACGGTGATACCCCAGTGTCTGGTACACCATTTTGCAGCCCTGTTGATAAGTGCTGCCTTTTTATCCCTCTGGTTTCATCTGAATGACCTTAGGTTTACTCTTTCACTGCCAGGCCTGGCTTGCAGACCTCAGTACACGTAGCAAGTGAATATCAACAGACTATGGACATCTCTTCTGGGCAGCCCTGCTTGGGTACATCCTGAATTTTGGGGAGGTTGGTCTAGGCAAAACTTCTGTTTCATCGGTTGGTACGCGGTTGGAGGAAAACAGGCTGTCAACGCAGATCAGACCATGGCATGCAAAAGCAATTCCTGGCTTCATTTGGTTTCCAGAGACACTCAGGCTCCTTCTGGTGGGAGGCAAACAGACCTCCCCTCCTCACCCTCTGGCATGTTTTTTAACTTTTTATGTGTGTGTTCACTTATTCCCTAGCCGAGCTCTCTACCTGCAGCATCAGCTTTAACCCTCTGTTTTGTGGGCTGAGGGCACTTCTGTGGTTGATCGCTTTGCACCAACCGAGTGCTAGAACAGGTATCCTCAAGGGAGTCCGCATGCTGGGCTTTCCACAGCTCTGGCAAAGAGCGCACTGCACCCCTCCTGGCAAATTATCTTGTAATGGTTCCCCCCAGGTCTCTGGAGCTTGTCTGTGCTGGGTCAGACAACAGTGCCAATCACTGGCCGTGCCCTCCCGTTAGAGAGCTATTGCACTGCATGTAAACATTGCTTATCAGCAACTTCCTCTCTTGCAAGCACGGCATGAAGAATTAGTTTTGGCATGGAAAATAAATAATGGTAATCTACAGCTGCCATATCTGTCCTGTATCAAGGTCAGAGCATTCCTGACCCAAGTTCTGGCTCGGATGGCTTGGACCTCTGTGTGTGCTACATGGTTTAAAGGTTTTCTGCAACAAAAAGCTATTCAAAGCTCTGATGGAAAACACAGAAAAAGCAGGGCATGGTCTGTTATCCTAAGTCAGCTCATGGAAACTTGTTGCCAATTGAGCCAATATTTTCCACTCATCTGAGATAGTAATGGAGGTCAATGTTCATTTATTACCTCAGCTGGCCTAAGATGTCACCAGTGGTTGTTTATCTCAGCTATGCACCTCATGCAGCTACGGGCTGTAGCCTTGGCTGCTTGACAGTGCAAAACCAAGAGGGAGTCTGTCTGAAGTCATGTTTTATTCAGTTACCTCTGGCCAGATTCGTTCTGTTAGCCTTGCACGGTCGTGTTATTTGTAACAGTTGGCCAAAGATGCGCCCATGTACATCAGGAAGAACTCAGAAAGCCACAGTGGAAGTGGGAGGATTAGCAGAGGCCTGGTGTCTCCACCAGGAGAAAAGAAGTTATGTCCTGTGTTAGTTATCCCCGGGTGCTGGGTCTCCTCATGAACATTTGAGGCCTTACCTGAGGTCTGCACTGTCTATGTGAAAGAACAGCTTTGGCAAGTTATTGAGTCAGACCTCTCGTCATAATCCAAACTTTTAGTTCAATAGTCACTTGGCTCTCGATAAACTAATCTTTTCTGTGGGAATAGAGTTTATGAGTGAAACATCCAATTAAAGCCTTTTTAAAAAAAACCCAAATCTGTAATTGGTTATTACAGTAAATTATTGAAATTCAATTTTCAGCCTAAAAGCAAGCTTAAAAACATCACCTTTTGGAATTTCGTATTTCTTCTCCCACTGGCAAACATACAGATCCCATTCCCTCAGCTCTGGACCCAGACATGTTTTCTACTCATTTCTGGAGCTGTAGACACACTCCAGACTCTGAACATGCAGTGCTTGTTCTACCCTGGAAATCTTCAGAGATGGACAAAAGTGAAATCTATGATTCCTCCAGATTTTGTCAAAGTTTGGATTTATGTACAGACAGAAGAGCGAGAATTTTACTCTTGAGATTGGATGCTGATCTGCTTTTGACTTATCTGTGTTTTGGAAACAGATCTAAAATTGAGGCAAGCAGAAACCTACAGGTTGGACTTCCCTGAAGATGTTGTTTGGGGTACAGAGGTTCACCTGTTCTCTTGAAAGGAGACCAACGTGTTTCCTGCTTAAAAATTCTTCACTCCTCGAGGAAAAGCCTGACTTAGTTACTTCCAGATATATTTTTTTTGGAAATTTGATATTTGAATATATGGGAGTAGAATTTCCATTTCAGCTCAGAGAGCTCAGGGTTCCCGTTATTACTAAGTTCTACCTCTTCATCATTCTTTCGCATCACACTGCTGAGTTTTGACCTCCTGTGACTGGTATGCAAGACCATTGCTTTGCATTTGTGACCGTCACTCTCCAAAATTCAGTTCTTTGGTTTTAACAGCCCTTTAATCTCCTGTAGTTTATTTCCACATTCATCTTAATATCTTTCTTGGTTGCTCTAGGTTTAAGCCCTTTCAAGTGTTTTCTTTCTTTCTTCCTTTTTCCTGTTGTGAGTGATACATCAGCTTGTGATCAGCAGATGAGCAGAGCAAGCCACCATCAAACCAACCCATGGTTCTAGATTTGTAATGTACCTTCACTGTGGAAAGTAATGGGCTGCTGAGCAAGCTGCTGAAGGGATTAATGGTTGTTTATCAGATCAGTCTCAGCCAGTGATCAGGAAGGGATGTTTTTCTAACCTTCTGCTACCTGGGGTTGGAGTTCTGCAGGGGTCACTGATGGGGTCTTTGTCAGCCATGATGTTTATCATCCAAGGTTTTTCAAAACAGTGTGAGAATCTCCATCTTTGGAGAGTTACAATAGTATTTTTGTCACTCTCGTCTGCTGGCATCTATGGTATGAACAAGACAGGGCATCATGGCAGGGATGTGTGTGTTCTCTTGCAATATTTGCTGTCTTAGTCTTGTGTGGTCTTTGCCAAAGTGTGTTTATTTCCCTTTTGATAGGTGATGTGTTTTTATTCTCCATTCAGGAAAATGTCCGGCTGTCTAAAAGTGTTACCTTTTCACCTGTATTAAGTCAGAGAAAAGAACAGAGATAGTTAAGCTGAGACAGAAGCAGAAGTTTTGATTCCACTGCCTGTGCTTGCTTTCAGTGATCCTGAAATTCTTTAATGAATTCTTCCAACATAGTGAGAAAGAAGACATGAGGCTTAAATTCATGCACACGCAGACAAGCATAGGTGTGAGAGTTAAGTCATATATGGGCATCTCCTGTTTGTCGGCTAGGATACTGGTTGCAGCCTTATTTTCCTACAGACCCCAGTGCTCACAGACAAGTGTGCCATGGAGGGAAACAAAAGGCACTTTCTAATGCAGAGAGGGAAGGGCTGATCCGCTTTATACTGGGTATATATGCTGCGAACTCAGTGCCAGAAGGGAGAATCAATCCTCCAGGATCTTCTGAGGCAGCCCGTGCAAGGTGCTTCTTTTGGTGTTTTTAAGGGATGGGTAACGATGTTTCAAGTAGAAAGAGCATCTTTCTGTCATTAGAACTATATTATGAATATTAAGTCCAAATCATGACCCTATTTCTTTTTCTGATTCAATTTGGGTATAAAAGGGGAAACAATGGGAGCAAGCCAGAACCAGAATAGATACCTCATGCACCATGCGGTGACCTAGAACAAAGCTCACAATATTGTATGAACTCAAGAAATTTCAGGTCAGGACTGTAGTACTCCATCTTTGTCCTTTCTCATCATTACAGATTTATGTGCTACCTTTAACTACCGTAACAGAATAACATTTTCTTGGTGACAGCATATTTTTACCCATTTTAGCTTTCATTTCTTCTTTCCTTCATGTATCTAGACAAACACAACTTGCAACCACAACTACAGGGAGCAAGCAAAGATGTAGAACACTGAGCTGTTTGAATGGTGTCTGTGCTTGGATAACCACCGACTTGTCTCAGAGCCCTGTGTCCACGCTTGTCCTCTAAGATCAGGCCATGTAGAAATCCATTGCTTTCCATAAAACTGTACCTGTCTGGCTAATTCTTGGGACATGGGTGCAAAATGAAAGTGTGTATGGCCCTTGAGAAGCAGGGCTGTATCTGGTGCTGTCTAATGGTCTAGTTGTAAATAAAACCTGGGTAAACTGACCCAAATTCAAAGTGGAGTAAGCCCCACATTTTCCTTCAACTACACTGCTGGTATTGAAGTGTAGTCTGTCTCTGCTGTGGTAGTCTCACTGGTGAGGAACTGGGTAAGTAGGGAGCTGTAAACCCATTTGGTTCAGATAATCTGTTACATGAACTCTGTTGTTGAAGAGAAGGAAAAAAACCATAAAATATTTATTTGGAAAGTGCAGCTTGTTCCCATTTGTGACCAAGCAAATTAAGAAGATTGAGCTTTGTGGGGGTATTTTTGAATGGGGGAGGGGGGAACCCTGTAATCATGAAAGCCTGTGAAATGAGATTTTTTTTTTCCTAAGGAAAAGAGCCCGTTAAGAAATTTTAATGTAGAAGCTACGTAGCACCATAATATTGACCTCTCTGCTGTCAGCCTGTTCAGCTGCCCTTCTCCTGCAGAGCTTTCTACCCCAGTGTCCCCAGCTCTCCTGCTGCGGATCTTCCTCCCTTTACCTCTCTCCTCTCCTCCGCCTTTCCTCCATTTGGGGTTTGAGGGAAATGAGGCGAGGGGTCCTCCTTAAAAATCCACCTCCCTGTGACCTCCCACAAGGCTGAGGTAGGTTCTCACCTCAGGTTGGAAAAGAAGCAGCTATCACCTCAAGCAGCGGGAGGGGATCAGCAGGTGGGTGCAGGGCACGATGGGCTGGACCTCTGCACCAACAAGAGAGGTCCAAGTCAAATCACATGTTTCTTGAAAACCTGTGACAGACCAACCAAAATCCTTGAGTTTGCAGCAGGAAATGCTAGGTGAAAATTTATGGTCTGGATTGTACAGGAAAGTAGAGTTTGACAGACAAAGTGTTTCCTTTGGTCTTAAAAGCTCTGAAGCTCTTCACTTATTGGGGGAGAGTTGGCTTGAAGTAATATAAAAATGTTAACTGCAGGGGCTTTCAGAGGAGCTTAAAAGAATTAGGATCTTGACTGTCAAATAACCCATCATATATCTATTGCAGGAAAATGCTGTTGAACAATTTATTTTCTAGCTGCTAAGTTTCACTCTTACACCACTGGGAGGGGTTAACATTTTTATGATGGATTAAGGTGTTGCATACTAGAGAAGAAATGTATGGGTCTCATTCTTGGGATATGTACTCCTCTGTGCCCTACAAATGAGGCAATTCATTTAGATTGAAAGTGCATTGGTGTCTTTTGGTGACATACAACCACCATGAAACTCAGCAGAAACATGGGACTGCAAGAAGTAAATGTCTTATTGAGTAATTACCACTGAAAGAGAGGGCTCTGTTTTTAACAGAGTTTTTTAGTCAGGGAAATTGATGGTGCGGTATGGAAGGGGGAAGAGGACATTTCATGAGATATTCCCTTAATAGTTTTGGGTTGGGGTGGCCTTTCAAAGGAGCTGGTTTAACCAATTCCTTCATCCCCACAAACATTACATAAGAGCCATTGGCAGAGCTAACACACACACGCTTCTTGTACAAAGGACTAAAAAACCAGCCCAGATGTTTACAAAGCAACCACAAAAGACCGGAAGAAAAACAAACATACAGAGATGTTTTAAATGTAGAGCGACCAACAAACACAGGAAAAAAATATCCGTGTTCCTGGCAGTAGCTTGTGAACATAGTGAAACCATTTGGGGCAACCCTCCTTTAAACTTGCCCCATGGCAGGTTTGAATTATCGGTTATGTTTTCATTCATCACTTAAAGTCAAAGACTTAATCTTTCAGTATAGGTCTACGCTTCTCTGAAGAGGCAGATGGAGAAGGTAAGGCAGATCTTCATCTGTTTCCTGATGATTAGTCTTAATTGGTTTACCCTGCTTTCCCCTACTTCCCTCCTTCTGACACAAGCTCTACAGCAAGGACATGAAAGAGGGTACTCTCGTCTCACTTGCCTTCCTCTCTGAGCAAACCAGCACTGCTCGTGCTTCCCAGTTAGCCTGCAAGCTACCTTGGGAAATGAGCAGTCCGGACCTTTGCAGGTCCAAAAGTGCATTGGACCATTGTACAAATTGCTGTATGTCCGCTTCCTTCAGGCTGACATGTTGGGCCCTTTTCTGGGGACTCCTCAGTGGTGAGAGGAGATCTGGCTGGAAACACTTTCCTCCCAGGTTGAAACGCCTTTCTGTGACAATGGTGCAAGAAAGAGGACAGTTATCTGAACAGCACAGCCTCTCGCAGAGCTGGTCCTGAAGAGTCTGTGTAGCATTGCAGTGAGGAGTCTGGTTTCTGCACCAACTTCTTGGTCTCCTTTGGCCAAAGCCACTACCCTTGTGATTTTTAGGTCAGAAACAAGAGCTTTTTTCTGGGAGGTATTTTGCTTGTCTCCTTTGTTTGCTAAGTGAGAATAGCTTGAACATGTATTGCATTTGGACAGATGCTTGGATTCATACAGTCACTCCTAAAATGCAGCTTACATTTTCCAGATGGCTTAATAACAAAGCTGATTTAATATTCTTTGCACATATATAAAAGTATTAAAGGATCCAACAAATTCATGTGCCTAGGTGAGGTGGTCCTGAACCCAGGACTACCAAATAAAAGGCTAATTTGGATCCCTAAGTGAACTTCACAGCTTTGACCTGTTGCTAATTAATGTATCCATTAGCTTATCATGAAGGTACCAGAAACAGTGCTGCTTTTTGTTGAAGATGTGTACTTTACTCCTAAGCATTACAAAACACTGTAAAAGCTGTTTACTTTGGCTTCTGGTGTCCTGAATTTGCTGAAGAAGGTCATAGCTTTTGTCCTCCTCTACCTACAAGGCAAAATGCTTGAAGAGAAGAGGAAAAATGCTCCTTTCAGGCTGGAATGTTGAGGTTGCAATTTATTGTACTAGACTTGAAAGAGGAATTTTCAGTTCCAACTTGTTTGAAGAGGAATGGGCTGGTGAAAGAATTTAAGGGCACTCCTGAAATGCAAAATGTTGCCTGTCTATGGAATGGCCCAGAAAGGAAACATCCGTGAGGATCTATGGCTCAGATACTCCACACTGCCTGGACAGAATAATGAAACACTTCTCTTGAGATTTACGAGCCTGGAAAATAGACTGCAGACTTCCATCAAGGCCTGAAAATACTACAGACTGTAGCTGGAGTCTCTAGTACATCTCTTTTTATATAAGCAATACAGGGTGGGGGTATTGGGAAGGAATCAGAGATGAAGTGTAAATGCAAACGCAGAAAATAAATATATTCTTTACTGTCATGAGACTCCCAAGCTGCAATTGTAAAAGAGGTTTTATCTTTCTAGTGCAAATTCCCTGTGCCTTTTTTTTTGGTTTTATAACTAAATACTACCTCCAACTTCCTACCATTACACCGCAAGGCGAGGTGCGGTGGGGGAAGCATGAATTCTGTTGGAAGCTTCTCTCCCTTTAGCAAATGCACAGGCGATGGAGTTGGTGAGTTCAGGCTGCTTCACTTTCCTCTGTGAAGAAGCTGTCAGGAGCATCCTGTGAAAGTGGTTTCATTGCCTAATGTGAATGTCGATCCATCCCTTCCTGTCGAGTAAAGGGTGAGCGAGGCAGCGACTTGCGCAATTCGGTACAATGCCATTTTGTATTAGAGAGTGGAAATCACAGAATCGTAGAAAGCAGAATCTCAAGGTTAGCCAGACCATCTCTGCCCCAAAGCAGTGTCAGCTCTTAGGGGTGTGTGACGGTTGTTACGCTATCCTGTTCTGGAAAAAATGCAGCGCTTGAGATTCCCACCCCTGGTTTGCACTAACTGCACAGTTGAATTTTTCCTTGCTGCAATGCCAATCTCTCTTGCTGCAAGTGTTTTCTATCAAATGTGTGTCATAAACTGTGAAGTAGATAAAGTTGCTTGGCAGTCACATCTGCTAGCGTTATTGTTGGTATTATTATTTTATCACCGCCATGTTTTTTAAATGTTCAACCTACAGGTTTGAGAGTGATTTCGAATGTGAGAAAATCTTTGTGGCCTGATTAGATGCGTCAGCTCAAGGAATGAAGTCTCACGCACCACTCCCAAATCTCAGTCCTAGGAGCAGGGACCAAACCCTGCTGCATAGGTACTTAAAGAAGGACTGGTTTGTGCTGTCACCTCTCAGCCACCTTTCTTAGTGCCAGACTTGGAGCTCTGCTGAAAGCCCAGCTAGCAACTTGGCTGTCACAGTGTGGAGATGAAGTCCTTCAGAAGTCTAGTGCTGAACCCTGCTATAAAAAGAACCCGCTCTGCAAGGTTTCCCCAAGTGCACCCCAAAACAGCTTATGGTCTAAGCAAAGAAAATAAGTCAATCCTGATCTATACCTGTCCAGCTGAACAAGACCTGGAATAAACCAGGAAAGAGCGTGCAAAAACCGTGAAGAGGAGTGCATACTCAGCACCATAATTCTCATAAGGTTATAGATGAGGCTTTTATTTTGCATTCATTGTCTTCCTAAGACATCTACAGAGGAAAAGAAATAGATTTCAGTGGCTGTTTGGAAGAGCTGCGTGTTAAGGGCAAGGATCGCTCCATAGGTAATCCCTGTCTCTTATTCATCATGTCAGTACATTGTTGTCAACCTAAGGCAAACTGTTTCTGGGTGGCTCTGCATTCCTGGCAGGGGCTGTATCAACGTGTGCAAGGACAACCCCAGTTGCATTTGCAAGGAACTTTTTTTGCGGGCGGAGAATTAGAACAAGTGCCTTGTGTGTGATGATTGATACTGCCAGGCAGACAATAATTATGATTTACACATGATTTCTTTATTCTTGAGGGGAAATCCCAGTTGCCAAGTATGTTAACGATGTATGTAATGGTGTGTTAACGGACACCATTAGTTTGCTGGACAAAACTGAGACCTCTGCCAAAACAAACCTTCTCCAATGGTACGTTTTATGGATCAGCAGATTCTGAAAATGCTTCAGAATGAAACTGAATTGCAGGGCACATGCTTCAGGAATGGCTAACAGTTTCCTAACCGCAAGTTTAAAGGTATCTGTTAGTAATTAAATGCACTCGAGCATTTTGTTAATTTCAGCATCGTACAATTTCTCTACGAGGTGCAATAATTGCAGTCCGGAAATAGTTTGTTTTAACGTTATGACTAGATTAGTATGGAAAATAGTCCCAGCTTGTAGCAGCTCGTGTTAACTTCCGTCACTGGTACCAAGCAGCTTGTCCGTGCTCAGGAATGTGCTCATAGCCCAAGGCGCGGGGGCAGCCGTACCTCCCCAGGTCCTCCCCGGCGCCAACAGGACCCGGTGCCGAGGTCGTGCGAGGTTCGTGGGAGACGACCCCAATGCACGAGCAGCCGCAGTGAGGGGTCTGGCAGACCCTCTGGCTCAGAGTGCCGAGGAGGCTCTATCTTCAGCTGCTTTTGGAAACACTGACCGCAGAGCGGGTCGTCAGGGGCAGCTGAAAAACTCATGGACAGATGGAGTCAGGGTGGCTCAGCACTTTTTTTAGGTGTGACAAGGTCAGCGCGTCAGGCCTTGGGCTGTACCTGAGCAGAGTTAAACGTGCTCATGGATACAGGTGCATGTTCTCAGTGGGAGCTGCCTGCCGCTTGGCAAGAAGAATTTGTCCCGTGGAGGCGTGTGGCATCACGTACTCTTAACCTGCAGCGCTTTCCCTGAAAAAGGCTGATCTCAGTTTCCAGTTTGAGTTCTTCTATATAATCCATGGTTCACAGAAAACTGGGACTTTGCTATTTCCAACAAAACTGGTTTAATTCAAATTGTGGGGACTTCTGCAGTATCAGATATGTAGGACAGCAGAGGACAGCAACATCCCAGAAGCGTTGTGCCATAGTACTTGCCCCAGGGTTTGGATCAATGGACAGATATGAACTTCCTGCAATATCAGAAACCTCCAAAGGACTTTTTATAAAAACCAAACCATGCGACTCCAGAGGAGAACTTCTGGGCTCTCCCTGTACTTTTTTCTGCTCAGCCATTCAACATAGTCAATGTAGTCAATAAGCTCATTAAAGCAGTTTATTGCTCCAGTTATGAGCCTTCATGTATTAATACAAGAACTTCGGAGCACAAATATGGATTAAATAAATGGCTGACAAGGCTAGAGCAATCCAGCAATGATACCGGTTCTTCCTTTGAAAGATTTCCATTCATCTTAGACACGATAATCTAATCTTTGACCGAGACAAGGGCTTTACCTGGATAGTTTCCAGTCATGTTAATGGGAGCTGTGAAAACCCTGTGCATATCAGCGGCAGAAGTGGCCCCTTTTTCAAAGGGAATGGTTTTGGTCGTTTCTTAGTGCATTACAATAACCAGCCACCAGACTTAATTGCTTTTTTTGTACCACTTTCCCTCCCCTCCTCATATCTTTATCTCTTCATGCCATAAAAATACTGCATTTTAAAATGAAATCAAGGAGACAGAAAACAGAAGAGACATGTTTTGCATAAAAGAAGAAACATGTGTTAGGAATAAAGACTCGAAATGGGCAAGCATATTGAAGACATACATGCCTTCCCCCTCCTCCTTTTGCATCCTCGCAGGCAAGCAGGCGTGAAGCTGCTCTCGGGTCTCGCCTCGCTGGGAGGGGGCTTGGTTACGCCTGCAAAATCAACCAGCCGTCATCCCAAAAGAGAGGTCAGACGGGCTTGGAGCAATACGGGAAGTTTTTCCACCTTAGGCTGTTTCATGTGGATGTGAGCATGTTCTGGTACTTTTACTGGAGCTGAACACGCTGCTGGCACAAGCAGGTGAAATTCCTCTGGCAGAGCCAGAGATGACCCTGGATGGTTTTTAAAGGGAGTGAATTGTTCTCATTGCTCCTGGGAAGAACGGGGAGGCCTGGGTTAATCACATTCATCCACCGTGATGATCCTGCTTAGGACATTCCGTGTATGCTTGTACTGTAATCAGGCCTGGGTCAATTTTAATTGAACTGCGGTTGGCACGGGTAATGCATCATGGATTACACAACTTTCCCATGAGAGTCACCATGTTCAGGTGAATCATTTAGAAAAACCTTCGTACTGCTGCTGACCTGCTCCCCTCACCTGAGCTGGGGTCTCAAGCTGTTGCGGCCGAGTCTGTGCTGTCCTGCAGTGGTGCCAGGGTGGGCAGAGCTGAAGAATGAAGGGCTTTCAGGGACTCTGACTCCACCTGGGCCTGCTCCTTCTTTTCTTCTTTGCCAAGAAAAATACAAATATATTCCCCCCACCAACTCCTTAAAGAGGGGGGAAACTACAGAAATATTTTAAGTACTTGTTGTTTTTCCTAAGGGGGAAAAAATGCAATGTGGTTTCATTCTAGCCATGCAAATATTTATGTGAGCAAGAGAGAAGCAAGATCAGAGAGAAAAGCTGGGTTTGGTTGTGACATAGGCTTTGGTGCCAGAGACGTGGATTTACTCTTGGCTCTGCCAGAGGCTGCCTGGGTAACCTTGAACCAGTCCCGTTCACCTCTCTGCCCACAGCTGCCCATCTTCTAGAGCTGATGAGAACCCTTTTTTTTTCTTTCTTTTTTTTTTTTTT